>PVIW01001767.1:0-267379 GCA_004026585.1 Noctilio leporinus
ATAATGGGTGAGATCATATGATATTTGTCCTTCACTGACTGGCTTATTTCACTAAGCATAATACTCTCCAGTTCCATCCATGTTGTTGCAAAGGGTACAAGTTCCTTCTTTCTTTCTGCTATATAGAATTCCATTGTGTAAATGTACCAAAGTTTTTTGATCCAATCATCCACTGATGGGCACTTTGGCTGTTTCCAGCTCTTGGCGCTTTAGAACTGTTGGTCTTTTTCTTGTTCCTTGAATTATAAAGGCCAAGTAGCTAATAAAAAAGGTAACATTTAATTTTACTGATTTTAAATGTAATCAACTGTTCTTTTCATTCTCTTAATTTTTTTGTTGTTAAATGTCAAGCTGGCCTCATTCTCACTTTGCAAAATACTACCATGATTCTTAAAGGTTTGGTAAGGCTAATGTAATCTGGCTCACATTTCCTAAATTTCCATATTCTTAAGAGAAAGGGATGATTCAAATGATTTGTAAAATAATGAATAAACAAAATTATACAAAGAAAATAGTAATTCTTCTTTCATACTTTCTTCCTACTTACAGTAAAAACATCAAGCAAAAATAAAAGCAATATAGTTCTTACACTTTAAAAGCATTAGAACTATGTGCCACATTTCATAATGGAAAAAGCTCATGTGTAAAAAAATACCAAAAAGCTAAATATTTATAAACTAACAATTTATAAGTAGTTCAGGCATTTCCTTATGTTGTGCCATCTTCTTTTTAAAAATAATGCAACCTTTATAACAACATCAGCAATAATTTTGATTTTCACTAGTTTATTTATTTTTCTAAGATTTTATTATTTTCCAGAGAGAGGGGAAGGGAGAGAAGCAGAGAGGGAGAGAGACATCAATGTATGGTTGCCTTTCACCTGCCTCCAGCTATGGACCTGGCTGGAGACCTGGCTTGCAACCTGGTTATGTGCCCTGGCTGGAGAATCGAATGAGCCACCTTTGGGTTCTCATGCCAGTGCCTCATCCACTGTGCTACCAGACAGGGCTTTTGATTTTCACTAGTTTTAAAAGCATAAAAATTATTTTATCACTAGAACAATCTCCTCATATGTTCTATGAACTCAGAAAAGTACTTATATGACTGTTATTGGGTTAGTCAAAAAATCCATTAGTTTTTTCCATAAAATAAAAGACAGATTTTTCATTTTTACCAAGAACTTTGTTGATTAGGATATTTTGACTATGTTGGCTATCTTCCATGTGTCATAGCATTGATTGTTCTTAATTAATGCCTCAATTTGACCACTATCAACTTTAACTGGTGTACCTGACTGTGGAGCATCATCCAGTGAGAAATCCCTAGCACAAAACTTAGCAAACCACTTTTGATATGTTCAATCAGTCACAGCACCTTCTCCATACACTGCACAAATCAATTATATTTCAGTTCCATTTTTACCTTTCTCAAATAATAAAGCATAATAAGCTGAAAATGTTGTATATTTTCTTCCATTTTCACTATTAAAATGGATACACAAAAAGTCACTAATTCTGATAAATTTTTTAATGCACACTGATATAACAACTATCACTATACACTCTAGCAAAATTGTTTTGACTGAAGTTAAAGACAACTAAGGGCTACCAAAACCATATTATGGAAAAAAAACAAACCAAATTTTTGGTCAACCAAATATAAATAGAAGACTTACACAAATCTCAAAGGATAATTTTCTGATTTAAAATAAATTATTTTAGGCAAAATTCTAAAAATGAGCCACTAAAAATTCTAAAAATGACACCCCAGACATTTGATTATGCTACCTTACATGACAAAGGGATTTTGTAGATGTAATTAAAATTACTCTTCAGTGTTTTTAAGTGGATTATTGGTATCACCCAGTATTTCTTAATTTTTCTAATCCTATAAAGCAATTGTCTAGTAATAGCCTTAAGATTTTCTATATTCCTAATAATATTTGAGTTTGATAATTTCTACTTCTGACTAAAATGCAATAAAAAAGAAATAAAATAATTTCAAAATATACTTATAACCATGACTTAGTTTAGGCATTGGTATAATGGGGCTCAAAAATTTATAAATATGTATCAAAAAATAATATGAATACATGGATGGATATCAAGATATCAAGATGAACAGAACAACAGACTTATGATAAAGCTAATACAGTAAAATGTTAATGGTAGAATTTAAATGGTGAGCATTTGGGTGTTCACTGGAAAAAAATCTTTCAATTATTTTACTCTATGTTAACTATGCTCAATCAAAAATTTAGAAAATTTTAGATTCAATAGCCTTAGTAGTAACATCTAGAAGATGATATCTGGGAGAATTGCGAGGAGTGTTAAATGAGATAATATGAGTGAAGAGTATGTATATGTATATACACATATTATATTTCAAATAACATAGTACACTTTGAAAAAATACAAAAACCCTCATAATAATCACTTAATTAAATCTCAAGTTTCCCATAATATTAATAGAAATCTGAGTTATAGAATCAGAAGAACCTGACTTTCAGAAGTTTATTTTTTATTAACTTTATTGGAGTGATATTGGTAACAATATTATCTAGGTTTCAAGTGTGCACTTCTGCAGCACATGAAGTGTGTATTGCATTTTGTGTCTACCACCCCAAAGTCAAATCATCTTTCATCACCATATATTTGATCCGCTTTATCCTTTAGTAACCCCTACCCCTCTTACCTCTGGTAACTTCCTATATTGTTGTCTGTGTCTAGGAGTTTCAGTTTGTTTTCTTATTTGTTCACTTGTTAGTTTCAGTTTTACATCCCATATATGAATGATGTCATATGATTCTTAACTTTTTCTGACTGACTTATTTCACTTAGCATCATATTCTCAAGGTCCATCCATGTTGTTGCAAATGGCTTGGTATTGGCAGAAAAACAGACACTCAGACCAATGGAATAGAATTGAAAGCTCAGAAATAAAGCCACATGTTTTGTGGGCAAATAATTTTTGACAAAGGAATCAAAAACATACAATGAAGAAAAGAAAGTTTCTTCAATAAATAAATGGTCCTGGGAAAATTGGAAAGCCACATGCAAAAGAATGAAACTGGACTACAATTTGTTCTCATGTACAAAAATGTATTCAAAATGGATCAAAGACCTAAATATGAGATCTAAAACAAATTACAAACAAGAAAGTATAGGTATTAAACTTATGGATCTTGGTCTTAGAGATTTTGTGAATTTGATCCCAAAGGCAAGGGAAGAAAGGTAAAAATAAATGATTGAAACTATATCAAACTAAAAAGCTTCTGCACAGCAATAGAAACCATCAACAAAACAAAAAGGTGATCAACCAAATGGGAAAGGATATTTGCAAACAACAGCTCCAAAATATATAAAGAGCTCCTACAACTCAATACCAAACAAATAGTCCAATTTAAAAAATGGGCAGAGGATTTGAACAGACACTTCTTCCAAGAAAACATACAAATGACTAACAGATAATATGAAAAGATGCTCAATTTTTCTAGCTATTAGAAATGCAAATTTAAAAATCTACAATGAGATACCACCTCATACCTGTTAGAATAGCTATATCAATAAGACAAGTAATAATAAATATTGGAGAGGTTGTGGAGAAAAAGAAACTCTGATTCACTGCTGGTGGGAATGTAAACTGTTCAATTTACTTCATCTGAGCCTCAATTTTATTTTAGCTATTAAATTAAAATAACATTATTTGCCTCAACGAATTGCTGTTAGTGTTAAATAATATGTATAAAAGGTTTAATATACATGCACATATATATACACATACATATATATATATACAATTCAAATTACACAGCATGCTTTGTAAAAAACCAAAGCTTTCCTCCAAAATTCATAATAATCACTTAATTAAATCTCAAATCTCCCATAATTTGCCAAAGACCATACTTTCATAATAAATATTCTAATAAATATAATGATCTTATAGCATTGAAAATATTTGTTATACATTTTAAATGAAAATAATGTTATAAACCATATTTAATATTATCTCAATATTTTTGAAATGCTAGAAAAGTAGACAATGAAATAATAATAGTTATCACTGGCTGGAACCATTATAATTTATATTCTTTTCATATTATAAATTATTCAAATTTGCTATTGTGAACTTATGTTCGTAATTTAAAAATACAGGTAAAAGATTGACAGACAAGAGACAGAAGGAGGAAGAGGCTAGGAAGAAAAGGAAGGAGGAAAGAAGAGAGAAAAGAAGAAGGAGAAGGGGAAGAGGGGGAGGAGGAAGAAGAAGAAGAAAAGGAAGGGAAGGATGAGGAGGAGGAAGACTAGGAGGAAAAAGGGGGAGGTGGGGGAGGAAGAGAAGTGGGAAGAAAAATGCCAAACTTCATTTTACTATCATCCCTAAGAGGGAAAATTAGGCAGAGAGAAAAGTGAGAAAGAATGAAAGGATCAGTGACCAGATTAAGGTTTTCCAGTAATTGTCCTGATTAGGGCTTTAGTTTAAATATATATATAATGATAGGTCATTAACTAATGTTTTGTTTTGTAGATGACTCATGTCAATGATGCTTTGATTTCTCCCCATAAAAGTGCAAAGTTGTAGGTAGGTTACCTTTAGATATCACAAGACAAAATGCTACTCAATGATATTTGAAAACATCGGGGAGGAGAAACTACAGTCACTAAAACCCTTCTTGCATGGCCACTCTAAGCCTGAACATACTGTGGCCTGTGAATAAAGCAACCAGAGCTACAGCTCAGAATATTTCCTGAGAGAAATCAAAGTTAATTTGGGGAGAATTTAAACAGGTTTTGTATGTCTTTGAAGGAGGAGCAGCAATGAAAAGAGGTCATGATAGAACTAATGTTTCGTCACCTTATTCATGTGCAATGCAGGTAGAAGTTTACTCAACACTTGATATGGACAATGTAGTTTCCTTTGAAATTATCTATTAAAAATGGTTGGTGACTCTGAAGTAACAATAAAATATGGGGAATTTATGAGTGAATCAGAATCTCTAAGAGTGGAATCTAGCCATCAGTATTTTAAGAAGTTTCCCATTTTAAGGTACATTTAAGGTTTAAGACCACTGATTTAGTGGGACACCGACTCATGTGTTTATATAAAGAAAGCAGTATGAACCCTTGCTGTAATGAACCAGTGTTGAAAGACTTTTTCTCTCTTTCTTCCCAACTTTCCTTTATATTCTTGTATCAACTTTCTTCCTATGGAAATAACCTTCACCTAATATCATTCTTAATTTTTGCTGTTACAAAAATCACATTTTTCAAGGACATTTAATCAATTTCTAAAACTTCACATCATTTTGCTGTTATTTTTCAGGAATACCAGAAGTGGTAATAAAATAATCCCTTGTAATTGATATAATTCCTCTTAAAAGATTATCTATGGAGTTTCTACTCCCTTTATTTAAGCTCTGTTTCTTTGGTTATTATATAATGATTTTCAATAACTATTGTTATAATTAAGCATTTATGCTGTATACAAAGACTTTACTATAGTGCTAGTTGCCTATTTGACTACACTGTTACAAAGAGCAGCAAATCTCTTCATTGTTAGCAATTCTAAACATCAAGAATCTCCACATTTTCAAAAGAGCAAATAAAGCTTTGATCTCTCTCTCTGATATTTTATTTTTATTCCATATCTTATTTGTTGTCTGAATCCAAACATGATATAAAGAGCTTTTTTCTTTTTATGGATCAGAAGAAGGTTTTTAGTGTATTTTCAGGCTACAAATTTTGCTTGGTACACCAAGAGGAAATGTGTTCTCATCACAACATTTAAATATGAAAAGGGAGATTAACGATTTTAACAAAGCCAGACTGTTGATATACTCGTATATCATGTTACTATCAGGGGCATTCAAAAATGTTTTAGGTTTCTAAGCCACACAAAGACATATGGACACAGTTGGTTTCTTTCTTGTGTTTGAAGGACAGTTTGGGAGATAAACCTTACACGTGAATTCTCCTTAAGACAATGTAATAATAAAAGTTCTATTCAAATCAACTTCTAGTGTGAGCACTCTAAAATTGATGCTGCCATGTGACTGTTGTGGTTCAGGAGATGCTTAATTGCTTGATGAAGGCAGCTGACTCTGAAGGATGTTTTGAAAGAATAATAGTTTACTGGTAAGGAAGAAAATGTCAGTAAGAAGTTTTGTTCAGCGTTGAGCCCACTCTTCCTTTGTGAAACGAAATAGGCCTGACATAGGGTCTCAACATCCAGAACTAGGTTTGGAGATAGAAGGAAAGATAGTACTCAAGGACTTAGATTATGGTGAAGTATCTAAGGTGAGTCGGAGGTGAATGCCAGAGGGGTATCTTAGGTACAAGGGAAACTAGGGCTGGGGTGCAGATAAAAAAGACATAAAATGTCTGCAACAGGGAAGAAAGCAATCTACAGAGCAGGGCATGGTGAAAGGGGGATGATTCTGAAGTGTGTTACATGTAGTGTATTACTTGTAGTTCATCATTTGTGTAGGCAGAAATCATCAGCACTTTGGGAAGGCATTCAGTTTACTTCTCCCTATGAAAAGCTGAACACAACAAAAGCAAAAAAAAAAAAAAAGATTGGCATCATTTGTGCCTTGGGAGAGGAAGTTCTACAATTACTAAAAATAAAGGTTAATTACAAATTTTGATAGTCACGAGCTCCATCTTGTTCTAAAGAGGCCAGAGGTATAAGAAAAAATAAATTAAGCAAGGGTGTTGGAAAATAATTACTATTGGAATAAGACTAGGAAAAAAAAAAACAAAAACAGAAGGAAGTTTAACAAGTAGGCCATCTGTCTTGGCTTTATTGCTTTAATTATTACATTAATGAATTTTATTACTTTAAAAGCTTTCTTTTCCCAAAGACTTGTATATGTTCTGCTGTACAAAATGGAAGACCTATCCAAAGAAATAAATTATTGGAAATTATGTTTGCAGTTATGTAGAATATTTGATGCACAGAATGAATCATTTTGAAGGAATAGTTAGGCTTACCGGACAAAAGTTTATACTCCTATAATGCTATTGTTATAACTTGTTTAGAGCTTACAATTTTTGTGTTTCTTCCTTTTTCTTCAATGACAATCTCACCAAGCCAAAAAATTAAAGGCAAGTAGCTCATACACATGAATCAGCCATGAAGGAACTTCTGCTGCCTTTGCACATAGAAGTTCCTGCAAATAGTGGGGAGTCACTGGGGAGTCATCAGGTTCCCCTCCCTGCCCACTGTGGCCCCAAATCTCAGACAAGCATTCCTCCCTTTCTAGTCCAGAGATTACTGCCAAGTAAAGTCTGTTGAAAAAAAAAAGCATGGTGAAAATAGAAGCCTAAAGTTTTAAATAAAACAATCTGGGGGCTTCAAGTCAAGATGGTGAAGTAGGTAGATGTGCTCACCTCTTCCCATGGCTGCATCAAAATTCCACTAACTTATAGAACAGCCACATTTGAGAACCAGTTGAAGACCAACTGAATAAAACTCCCATAACTAAGGATATTAAGAAGAAGCCATATGGAGACTGGGAAGGGTTGAAGAGATACAAAATGGGCTGGTTCTATACTTGGGGTAGAGGGGAGGTTAAGAAGAGGATTATCTCAGCAGCAGAGCCACTCACAGAGAAGTAGGGGCCCAGTCCCACTGGGCACCCCAGCCCTGAGCAACAATGCCAGGAAAAGTCCCCACAATATCTGACTGTGAAAATCAGTAGGAATTTTGTGCAGGTGAGACTGAGAGCTGCTGGAGTCCTAGACATTCCTCTTAAAGAGCCCATGCCCTTTACTCACTGATGACTCACTGATTCTCAGCTCCAACACTGGTGCAAATTGCTCAGAAAGCACCAGGGACATCATGGAGAAACATAGCCTTTTCCAGCTGCCTCCAAGCCCAACATAGGCAGCTACCAACTGCAGATCACTTTGTAGCCCTTATCAGGTGGCCCTAAGCCAGGTAAAGGTAGTGGCTGACCTGGGCCTGCCCTGGAGAACCTCTAAAGAGATCCCAGAACCAACACAATGGTAGGTCAGCTTTAGATCATATCAGAAAACCAACCATTAGCTCCACAAATGACATACCCAAAGAGTGCACTCAGTGGGCACCAGAACCCCACTATAGTGAATCCTACCCCTAGAGTCAGCCCCATGCAACAGCTCATCTGCGTGGTCAGAGCCAATCACCATGGCCAGTCAGCCTGAAAGTCAATCCCACCCACTGACAAGCTAACAGCAATCAAGCCTAAACTATAATAGGAAGAGACTATTATTTACTATAGGAATTTTAAGTGGATATATTCAGACATGTTAAGAATTTTAAGTGGATGTATTCAGACATGTTAAGAATGATAAAATGAATATTATGAAACTTGATTCATCTTGACAGTCAAGGGAAAACTGAATAAAGCAAAGAGTTTCCCTATTAAATTTTGAAACCTTTCAACATAGAGTTAAGTTCAAGGGAAATCATATATTTCCTATATACATGTTCCCAGGGAGATACAGGTAGATATGTCTATATACACATATGTGTGTATGTATGTGTGTATATATATATATTTGGATGATATATGTGTGTGTATATACATGTATATGGATATATAGGAATGGATATCTCTCTGTCTCTGTCTGTCTGTCTGTCTCTCTCTCTTCCCATCCCACCTCATCCTCCAGAAGATCATCTTCTAATTAAGGAGGTGGACATATAAAAGGCAATTACAATAAACTTTTTAAAGTGATACAATTAGAGGTATTTTAAAACAAAGGTTGTAAGAACTAGAAGAGGAAAATACTGCCTAATTGTTATAGAAGCATCACAAACAGAAACATTGGCTTGAGTCATTAGTTCCAAAGATACTACCTAGTGCTTTGTACTATCACTTTTGTGTTTTGACCACTCTTGAAACCAGAGGAATACAGGGCTACTGCAAAAATGTTGTACAGATATAGAAGAAAGAGCAAAAGTTAGAGTCCAGTTACACAGATTGAATGTGCTTCTATTATGTATTATTGTAACTATAAAAATAATTATAGAATGGGGCAATTGGGGTCCCAGGTCTGGGAACAGAATTGCATTGACATATCAGCCAAAAACAATCCTAGTGCCACAATGCATTTAAAGATACCAACATTTACATGTAATAGTTAGACTTCTCTACTAAGAAGAAAAGTTTGCCTTGTTCAAAAAACTGAATTGCTGCTGAGGTATTGAGTCTCATATTGAAATTCCTATATACTTAAACAAATTAGATCAGATTGTATCCAAATAACTCATAAGAACAAATATCTGCATATCGCTATGCTAGAATGGAGGCTACACAGTAAAGTGAAAAATGTGGAACTGGAAGTCAGACAAACCTATCCTTGGATTTCACTTGCTAGTTAGAAGATACCTTAGGTAAGCTATTCTCTTTAGATTTTTTATTTGGAAAATGCAAACAACATTATCCATTATCCATTGGTCATTCATACATGCTTTTTGTCTAGTCCCTTCCCCTTCTTTTCACCCATGGACACGGACAACAGTGTGGGAATTGACTGTGGGAACAGGGAGGGGTGGGATGTGTGGAGGAGGGCGGGGAGGGAAAATTGGGACAACTGTAATAGAATAATAATAAAAATTATTGAGAATTAAAAAATTGCAAACACCCTTTTCAAATACTTTTTTGCTGAATAAATAAGCTATTATATCTGTAACTCAGAATTTTAAAATTACAATTTTCCAAGAGGTGCTGAATCTGTTAAATATGGCGTAGCAAATTAAGATGCATGATTGAATAATTAATTGCAATATAGGTGATAAAGAATCAATTTCAAAAACCCCACAGAAAGCTCTCAGCCAGAAGGAGATCAAAATAAAGAGTGCTGGCCAACCAAAGTATAATGTCTGCCATATATACATACGTATACATACATACACACACATATATGTATGTATATATGTGAATATATATATATATATAATTTTAAGGTTTCTGGTAGTTGTATTAAAAATAGTAAAAATCAAAAATGTTAAATTAATTTTAATATTTTATTTAATTTGCTATAGTTAAGATATTAGCATATCAACTTATAATCAACATAAAAATTACAAATGTGATCTGTTGCATTTTTTCATATTAAGACTTCAAAATTTGGTGTGAATTCTATACTTATAGCATATCTCAACACAGAGCACATTTCAAGTGCTTGATGACACCATGATCTATGGCTACAGTACAGACAGTGGAAGTGTAAACACAGTGGTTCTCCAAGTATGATTCCTTGACTACCAACACCAGCACCACCCGGGACTTGGGTAGAAGTGCAAATTCTCAGACCCCATCCCAGGTCTACTGGATCAGAAGTTCTGAAGGAGGCGACTAGCATTTTGTGGGTTAATAAGCTCTCCAGGTAATTACAAAGCTCACTGAAGTGAGCTCCACTCATCTAGAAGAGCACATTTCTCAACTGTTAATGTGGATACACATCCCCAGAGAATCTCAGGTGTGGAATTGGAATCAGTAAGTCTCAGGGAGACCTGAGACTTTGCAATAATGTTTTGCAATAATGTAAATGCTGTTGGTCCAGATGACCCTCAGAGTGGTAAGGGACTGAGCAGTGGTGGCCCACCCTGACGCAATCCCCAAAGTTGAGAACCACAGGTCTAGAATCTGAAAGAGGGGTAAATTTTATGAGATAGATTATTAGAGAGAGAGCTGTTAAGTCCATCCTCTTCCTCATGGTGGGCTATAGTGTTAGTTCCTTCAACAAAAGCTTAATAAGAGGGTACTTCCAGGGGACCTCTTGATGAGTTTGTGAGGTTTCTCCTGGAGGGGTTACTCAGTGACCAGACATCAGTTCCTGTCTGGGTTGCAACAGGAGTGATGGCAGTGAGCTACTCAGTCACGGACTTGGCACTGTTTTCTGACAGGAGCAGAAGGGGCAGCAAACAAAAAAGGATAGTTGTGTCGATGGCATGAGAGCATCCTATGCATCCTGCTTTTTTAATACAAAGACTACACCTTGTATAAAGTCCCATATATACTAGCTTCATATTTTTCCTGTCAAATAAGCAAAAACTAGAAAGAAAAAAAAAAATGATCATTAAGTCAATTACAAAAAAAAAAGAGTTGGATCCTAGAAGTAACAGTGACCTTTATTATGGCATCACGCATAGTCACCAAAATGCACATTTTCTCCCAAGATCAAGAGAGTAGGGTCTCTATAGCATAAAACTATACAAACTGCTCACTTTGAAGTCTCCTATTAATAGTGTATCTTCATTTTGTAGCTTTTAGTCAATAACTTTTTTTCTTTAAAACTTCCCTTTCAAAGTGCTCTGGAAGAGAACATGGCCAGCTCAAAAATCTTAAAAGCACAATTAATAGCAAGTCTTATTGATGCATGTTGGCTTTTGATCAAAACATGCCATCGTCCAGGTTTAAAATGAAAATAAAAAACAAAGAAATAGAAGTAAATGCCAGGATTGACCTGTTTTCCCTGAACATTTGTGCAAGCATAGGTGGACAAAGCAAATGGGGAAAATGGGAATAATTATGCCAGCAAGGTGAATAATACCATTCTTATAGCTATGTGGCACTTTAGCTATGAATTACCTCTATATATCTCAAGATATTTAAAGCACAGTGATTTCAGGGGTCAAAGGCTACTGTGCTTCACTCTTCAGGGAGTTATTACTTTGGATAACTGGAAGGGTGAAGGCACTTGTGATATTTGTAGCACACCTTAGAAACTGTAAAACAGTGATAGGAGCATATTTTTACTAAAGTTAAGCACTTATCATTAAGGGCTCTCTTAACAAGTTTTATTTTCTCATACCCTGGCACATAGGGAGTATTTAAGAATGTCTGGCTCAAAGGATAAAAGCTGAAATGACTATCATCTTGTGAGGTCTTCCAACCCAATAGGACAATTCTGTCTTTGACTAGAAGGTCAAATTATCTAGATAAATGTATGTTCTAGTGCAGTGGTTGGTAAATTTTTGATGTAAAGAGATAGATAATAGAGTACCCCCTCATTAACTTATTGTAACCATCCACCTAACATGCTATTGGTAGGACTTCATATTAACTAGAAGGGAAGACCGCATGACTCCTGAGACTTCTGCTAACTTTTTCCCAACATGCTTTTCTAACTGATAAAAGTTCCTTGATTGAGTTATTTGAGTATTTGCAATTTAATGGGACAAGATTCTGTTCAGAAAATAAATCTGTATTAAACTTTGAAAAAAATAAAAATAAAAAATAAATAAATAAATAAATAAATAAACATTTTAAGCTTCTGGACCAAACAGTAACTGTTGCAACTTCTCAACTCTGCCCTTACAGCATGAAACAGCCTTAACAATATGCAAAGAAACAGTTGTGTCTGTAAAGTAAAACTTGACAAAGGCAGGCAATAGGAAGACTTTCCAAATTATTTTACATAGATATCGCTCCCTAAAAAAGGGACTTTTTTATTTTAAGATTATTTTACATGTGCTTTTTCTTTATTTTTATTATTGACAATATGAATGGATGGATGTCTCTGTTCCCCCTTTCTCTTTGCCAAATTTTCTTAATGATCTGGGTAAGAAATAAAAATTAAAAATATTTAATTTTCAATAATTAATATCTGCTTTGGTTTTGAAAAACAAAACATTAGTGTGAGATCTACAGAATGGCAAAAAGAAATTTTAGAACAACTGGTTTGCTTATTAGAAAATGTTTGGAATACAAGCTTTTATCCGTCTGCTTCTTTGATCTACAGAAGTATATAAGAAAAGTATTATGCAACACACTGATGAATTATGTTGCTTAAATATCGATTTTCCTTGAAAGCAACATAGGCTTTGAGCTTCCACTTTGTGGAAGAGGTGACAGGGGCAGACGTGCTGAAGGAAGGAGAAAAGGGGGAGAAGGGAAGGAAAGAGAATAAGAAATAGGAAAAGATCAGATGATTGTTGTTAATGCTTCAGGTTTTATATCTGCACTCAAATATATTTGCTTGTGAAGACTCAGATTTTCAGAGATAATTCTGTTTAATGTTTTCTTATAATACTAAAACTAAAATATTCAGAACCAAAATATTTATACAGCTTATGTAGAAAGTTTCCATTTTGCTTCAAAAATTGGAAGTGACTAATGCTATGACACAAAACAAAACTTTAAAATAAATCTCCCTTTTCTCTAAGCAATCATGTATATGGCATACAATTTTAACTAACAAACACAGTGTGTTTCAGGTAAAAAGTGCTAGCTGTGAAAAGTTATAGGTTGCTTCAGCTAATAGGCATAATAGGTTTGACTCACAGGTACCACAATTCAAAGTAAGAAGTAAACAGTTTGACCTCCTTTCTTCCTACCTCTTCTTTTTGCTGGATTTAGCTAGGAATAGAGGGAAAAAATGTCACTCCAATGACAGTAATTGTTGCCTAATGGCAAGCATTCTGTCAAATTAGCTTAAGTGTCCATTTAAGAGCAAACTTTTATGTGGCTTGCTAAACTATTAAGGCTATTAGTTGAGACATAGAATTGATTTATTTTGCCCATTGCATTAACCTCATCTTGCATACTCATCAATATTGTACACAGGGCAAAGGAAATGCACCTTGATGTTTTATAAAATTGAATTAAAATTCAAGCCATTCACTTTTAAAAGCTACACACAGCAATAATAACAAGAGGGTAACTAAGACTGCCAGAATCTTCATTACAAGTAAGTCAATGAAGCTTTAGTAATAGAGTCCTCGTGGAAAATAAATTTCATGTCACTGTATATCAAATGTATGGTAATTAGTAGCAAACAGGCTTTATTTTGATGGAGTTAGAGATCCTTTGATCCATAAAACCAAGGAGTAGGCATTTTTTAACCTAACTAAAAGGAATTAGAGAAAGGTCAGCTACTTTAAGAACAACTCAATTTTCACTTGACAATCAGAAAGGAAATACTTGGTCTGACAATGAATTACTATGGACACAGTTCATGTAAGACAATATAATTGTAATGACATAAAGTGAATAATTGATAATAAATACATGTAAAAATGTATGTCCAAGAGAAATTGTGTATATTTAGAAATAAAATCTAAGCCATGTAATATGGGCTGAGGATGTACACAGGATACAGCCAACTGTGCAAGGTAGCATCCTATTTCTGGTGAGTACCCCTGATTACGAAACAGTTTAATTCTCATCAGTCTAGACCTGCTGCTCGTAAGTAAATGTTCTAGAGCAATATTTTCTGTTTGAAGAATCTCTTTATATTTTAAAAGCTATTTAAATATTTCTTTCTTTCTATAAATTCACTCACTTACTTGTCCATTCATAACCTAGCCTGTTCTCAGCACCTCATTCATGGCGAATGTCATGCTCCAGGAACTGTGTGAGCAGGGCACCATTTATCAGTTTAAACTAAACAATCTTGTAGGTTTTTAAAAAGGCTATTACAAGACCACATATTAACATGTCCAAACTTTGAAAGTGGATATAACCAGCCAGATAACAGAGCAAAAATCTGAAAACACTGGAGAGCATGCACATTCCCAGAAAGGGAAAAAGGATGACTAATTTGCAGAAGCTAAGAAGGTTGAAAAAGGAGCTGATGAGTCAGGGTGTGTTTTCATCATGGGAGATACAATGTCAACCCTGGTTATGGACCAATCAAAACTCCATCAGGCTTTAATAAAACTCTCACTTAAAAAATCTTAGTGACGCCCTGGCTGGTAGCACAGTGGATAAGGCGCCGGCCTGCAAACCCAAAGGTTGCAGGTTCGATTCCCCAGCCAGGGCACATAACAAGGTTGTAAACCAGGTCTCCAGTCGGGTATGTGGCTGGAGGCAGGTGAAAGGCAACCATACATTGATGTCTCTCTCCCCCTCTCTGCCTCTCTCCCTTCCCCTCTTCCTGAAAATAATGAAATAAAATCTTTAAAAAAAAATCTTAGTGACATTAGTGAATTCTAGTGGAAGGTTCCTAGCAACTTAAAACTTGATTATCACCTTACTAAGTATCACTACTATGTTAAATATCTAACATCATTTTTTTGGTAGTTATCACTGGTGAAAAATTAAGTTTGCATTGACTTAATTTTCATTATTAGATTTCCAGTATGTCTAGAAAGGACTCACCCAATAAAATTATATTCAAAAGGTCAGAATAACAAAGCCATGTGACTATTTTTAAATGTTTTTATTGATGCTGAAGCTAGTGTGTGAGAGAGGCTACAATATTCTTTTCTAGCTTCAGAAGCACTTGAGAGTGAGGATAGTTGAAGTACATTTAAACTTTTGTTGTTAACTTGACTATTTGTAGTTGCATGTTTATGTATGATATTTTTTTTATCAATTCTAGTAATTAGTTATGATTCTATACCATGAAAGATAAGAACACATTCATTTATATCACTCATCAGTTGTTCATTCCTGCCTCCTAATTTTTATTCTTCTTTTATTAGTAATACCTATGGTTACCTTTGCAATTTAAATCATATTCTGAAATCCCAGCTTTTTTTTTTTTTATCACATTAATCATGAACATAAAGTTCTCTTTCCCTTGCCCATCATTTCCTCAATTCTCCAGCCAAACTCTTCAGCTATCTTTCTTTCTACATGATTGAAGCTGAATATCTTACTTTGTTTTTTCTGTAAGTCATATGTTATTCAAATGAAAGAGGTTCCAAGCTGACCATTTAAAAGCTTACTGGCAGCCCCTAGCTGGTGGCACAGTGGGTAGGGCGCTGGTCTCCGAACCCAAAGGTCACTGGTTCGATTCCCCAGCTGCGGCACATGGCCAGGTTGCAGGCCAGATCTCCAGCCAGGTCTGTAGCTGGAGGCAGGTGAAAGGCAACCATACATGATGTCTTTCTTCCTCCCTGCCTCTCTCCCTTCCCCTCTCTCTAAAAATAATTAATAAAATCTTTTTAAAAAGGGATTTAAAAAACAATTAAAACTTACTGGCGTGTTCCCTAGACTACACTGTGGCCTGGTGGTTGGTTCTCACGTGAAAACTCTAGAATGCTGGACTATGTGGGTAGCACGTCTCTCTGCGCAGCAAGTAGCAATTTAATCACTTCAGCTGTGTGGGGCAAGGACAGGCTGAACTCCGACTGAAAATCTCTTCGAGACAATTACAATATTACACTGAACTTGACATATTAACAACTGAACTGAGAATATTCAGTGTGTAGCTGTGAGAGTGTGTGTATATGTGTAACAGGATGATTTGTATAATTTGAAAATGACTAAAAGCCACAGATACTAATCTAAACTCACTCATAGACAGAAGAGAGTAGTCCCTCTCTGTGTGAGTTTAAAAGGACAGCATGGGAAATAAATAAACCCATCTTGTCTCATTTATTCTACCTTTGAGTTACAATAATAACACATGTGTTAGGGAATTATTATCTAATACAGAAATGCTGAAGTATAATTCTTGCCGAAAATAAATATTAACTGAGGAAAATAAGTTAGAATTTCCAGGAAGAGTGCTTTTAAAAATACAAATGTGCCCTGGCTGGTGGCACATTGGATAAGGTGCCGGCCTGTGAACCCAAAGGTCACTGGTTCGATTCCCCAGCCAGGGCACATAACCAGGTTGCAAGCCAGGTCTCCAGCCAGGTCTATAGCTGGAGGCAGGTGAAAGGCAACCATACATTGATATCTCTCTCCCTCTGTGCCTCTCTCCCTTCCCCTTTCTCTGAAAAATAACAAATAAAGTCTTTCAAAAAAATACAAATGATGCTTAGATTCACCCCAAACCTATCAATCCAGTTTCAAACAGTGAGATCTGAGAATCTTGGTCTTTCAGCAGCAACACTTGTGGTTTTGATGCATTGTTCTAATCGGTTATAATAGTTACAGAAAAATGTTAGAATCATTTTAATTGTTATGCCTTTTCTCTTGCTCAATACCAAAAGGGAAGTTTTATTGAGCATACATTAACATTATAAAAATGCATGTCCAATAAACATATATAACACATTATATAATAGGTAGGCATATACGAGATCTGTCCCAAAAGTATCAAGCCAGTATCAATATAATTAAAATAGTTTGTGCAGCTGACACTTTTGGGACAGACTTTATATACATATGTACATACATATAATACTAGCTTTTGATATATGATGATATTGACAAGAAAGCGCTAAAAATATGACAAAGATTAGGTTTCTACGTGACTCATTAGGGTTTCATCTATGCAAAATAATTTATGAAAGACTATTGATTCTCTTGAACCGATTATATATATATATATATATATATATATATATATATATATATTTGAATTCCACAATTCTCGCTTAACAGAAGGTAACATGGAGATTAAAATAAGGTGATTTAAACTCAGGAATTGTTAGCCTCCAAAGTTTGTGAACTTAATCCCCTAGGTCTACTAGTTCATTGAGATTAGGCACTTCCAATGAATCTTTAGGAAAGGTCAGATTGTTTTGGATGGTTGCCATATCAATCCCTGTTTGTTGGGCCTTAGTTAAATAAAAGTGATATGCTATTAGCAACCAAAACCATCCCAAAAGATAGCAAATACCCTCCATTCACTTCAGGAAGGAGAAATTGTGGCAGCAATTCACAAATGGCTTTAAGGACAACAGTTATGGAATGATAGAATGCTCTTAAGATTTCAACTTACATGATTGACATTTCCTTCAAACGCTTTACAACTCACACAGACAGGAACAGACAAGCCATCTGTTTTCAAGTTTCTCATCTCTTCAGAGCTCAGGCATATTTGCGAGAGCCAAACATAAAGTGGGACGTTGGCAATCCCCATATGTAGTTTTCCATTTCAAGGTTAAACTTTCTTGTGGAAGGATATATAACTTCCAAGAGCAGATAAAAATATTTTATTTGTACACCTACTACTCTACGTGTGGACTTTGATTAAAGCAGGACTAGTTTTGCATAACATTATGTCCACCTTTTGGCTATTGTTAATAATGCAGCTACAAACATTAATGTACAAATATCTGTTCTAATCCCTTGCTTTCAACTCCTTGGGGTATGTACCTATAGAGGCAGAATTGCTGTATCACATGGTAATTCTAGCTCTAATTATTGCAGGAACAGACATGCTGTTTTGCACAGCAGTAGCTCCATTTGACATGCACACCTACAATACACAAGTGTTCTAATTCCTTTATCACTAGTTATTTTATGTTGTTTCTATTTAGATGTATAAAACCATGTAATATATTAATTGCACGAGGTCTGTCCAGAAAGTATTGAGCCAATATCAATGTAATTAAAAGTTTGCATGGCCAATACTTTTGGGACAGACCTTATATATTACATAATCATATAATATATAATCATAGTATATATAATTGCATAGTATATATAACTATAATAGGTGTGAGGTGGTATCTCATGTGGTTTTTATTTGCATTTTCCTAGTGATCAATAATATTGGCTATCTTCATGTTTTTACTGGCCATTTATTTTCTTTGGAAAAGAGTTTATTCCAAATCTTGCCCGCATTTTTAAAAAAGATTTTATTTATTATTTCCAGAGAGAGGGAAAGGGAAAGAGGCAGGGAGGGAGAGAAACATCAATGTATGGTTGCCTTTCACCTGCCTCCAGCTATGGACCTGGCTGGATACCTGGCTTGCAACCTGGTTATGTGTCCTGATGGGGAATTGAACCAGCGACCTTTGGGTTCACAGGCTGACACCTATCCACTGAGCTATCAGCCAGGGCTTGCCCTATTTTAATTGAATTATTATTTTTATTTTGTTTTGAGTTATATTCCTTATCAGATAGATGATATATTCTATCTAATTCCATTTCATTCTCTTAATAGTGTCATTTGATGTAAATAAGTGTTTAATTTTGATAAAGTACCTTTTATTATTTCTTTTACTGTGCTTTTGGTGTTATATCCAAGTAATCATTTTAAATGCAATGTCATGAAATTTTTTTCTGTTTTCTTCTAAGGTTTTTATTATTTCAACTTTTACATTTAGTTGTTTCATCCATTTTGAGTTAATTTGTATACATGAAAAGACTGCCCTTTTCACAAGAGCACTGACACTCATCAAAAACCATCTGACCATATGTGTGAGGTCTTATTTCTGGTCTCTTTGTTGTATTACATTTGTCTACCTGTCTGTCTTAGTGCTGGTACCACACTGTTTGAACTGTTGTAGCTGTGTAATAAGTGTAAAATCAGGAAGTCCCCTCTTGGTTCTTCGTTAAAGGTTGTTTTAGCTATTCAGAGTCCCTTGAGATTCCCTATGACTTTAGGATGAAATTTTCTATTGCTGAAAAATAATCACTTGGATTTTTAGGGATAGCATTGAGTCTGTAGCTCTCTTTGGGTAGTAATGACAATGCTGTCTTCTAATCTACAAATATGAGATTTTTTTTTCTACTTGTTTGTTTTTGAGACTGTCCCAGACATTAGCTTTCCAGTTAAACTGAATTCATGTACCTTACATAAATCAATATGCTAAATTGTCTCATTTTTTGTTATTTTTCTTCTGCACCATTATAAAAATAATCATATATAGTAGCAGTACCTGTTGGGTATATATTTTTATATTAGCATTATAAATTTCACTGTTAGAGAAACTACTACTTTGCTAATATTCAGGTCAAATGCTTTCTCTATTTCTCTGTTAACTCCTTGGGACATTGTCGTAAATACAACACTGTAAAAATCTATTATGATATCTTCCCACATGAACTAGTCACATATATTTATATTGTGTCTGTACGTGTGGATGTATAATTTATGTTCAACACTCTTCCCTGAGAAACAGGTAATGTCACAAAGCCACTTATTGTACATATTTTAGTAATCACCCCATAGCTCTTAGACATAACTTGTAAAACAGGACATTCATAAATAATGCTTTCTCCAAGTGTCAATTTATTGCCACCATCCTAGGCACTGTTCCTTCTGTGCCTTTTGAAAAATGATCTCAAACAGAGCAATACTGAGCTCAGTGGTGAAAAAGTTCAAATTAGACCACTTCCCACATCACTCTTCCTTTACAGAAACCTAAATAGTGATGCCTATCTGTCATTCTGGTAGAGCTACATATCTTCATCTGCCTGTCTGCTGCTATATAAACTGAAACATTAGATAGTACATTCAGTACTGTTTACCAATATAGCCATTGTTCTATACAAATTCTACCAAAGCCAACTTTCTGGTCCTTAAGGGAGTAAATACAGAGACAATGCATTTCAGGACTGTAAAAACCTCAGGACAATGAATTTATAACTACACACTTCTTCAAAGCAATTAAAGATATTGCAATTGAATACCATTTTGACAATAAAGCTAGACAGCTTTTACAAGGAAAAGCTTTTCCAAGACGCACAATATATTTTAATCAAATTCTACATTAAAATCATATGTACTATAGAGAAACTTCTATGATAAAATGTAAAAGGGAAAGCAACCTTCTTCTGAAAATTTTACTGTTTGGTATTTATTCCTCAAGTAACTGTAAAGTCTCCGTTGCATAGGAGATGCAATTCAGAAAAGATTGATGAAACATGGCAGAGCAGCATCCAGGATTTAGCACCATTAATTTAAAATGTCTTTCCCTTTCATTCCCTGGTGCAAATTGCAGAGCAATCATCATTTTTCTCCACCTTTTCCTCTGGGTGATACAGTTTGTGTCACAGTTCCCTGACATTAATTATGAGTCACTGAGATTGACTTTTTACCTCGTGCCCATGAGGACAAATTCTGTGAGGGGATGTGAGATAAGCTGAACACTTGAGCCCTTAAAGAAATTCATTTCACCTCCATACTTTACAAACCAGGACTTAATATTATTTTTCCACTTTAAAATATATAAAGAGGCAACTGCTGCATTCAAGGCTACATATTGTTGAAAACTTCCGAACAACTAGTAGTATAGAAAAAAAGACATCCACAAAGACATTTCCCTTGTGGGTATATCCAAGTCAAATTCATCTGGCATCTGAACAATTCAGAAATCATACAGATCATGAAACACAACTGGAGACCAGCAAACAACCACCTAAAATCAGTGAAAGGTGCTCCCTTGCAACCAAACAAGATATGCACTATCCTTTTAAATAAACCACGAGACCCTAAGCATTCTAACAATAATTTTTAAATATATGGATAAATATTTAAATATAATTATTTTTTCTTGAGAACACTATCCTTTGAACTGTAAAAGACATGTTCAAAACTCCTTGGAATAGAATTGGGCCTTTTTTATTATTTGAGAGTACTTTAGAGCATATGTAGTAAAACTAAGGATTTACTCACACTCAATTCTTTAATACCTAAAATATCTGTCACACCTAACACTATCTCAAGTTACTACATATTCACGGGTGTCAAATTAAACAAGCTTAATCATCTAAGACTATTTGTAAATGACAAAAAAATCATTGGTGTATTCAGAAGAAAAAAATTTATCAAAATATTTGTTCATTATTATCTACAGAAAACTGATAGCCAATTAAATGTTATTGTTTTTAATATGTATTTATGTTAAAAATCATAAATCAACTACATCCTATCTGAAGGAGATTAGAATCTCCTTCAGTTATACAAATTATATTGGGTAGGTAATCTTTCAACTGAATATATTTTCACGAAGCTTAGTGGGTCCAATACTACATCTCAAGAAGGAAATGATATCTAGATTTAATGGGAGTAATAGAATGAACAACTTTAAAAAAATCACCATGATTGTATGTTGAGTGAAAAGATCTCTAAGAAAGCTAAAATGTTCTGTATTTTTAAAGCTAGCTCTTACCTAAGGGTTTCACCCCATTCCTCAATCACTTACCATCTTAAAATTTGTTTCCCATATTCTTCCCTTATTTACCTTCCCTCTAATGTCCAGTATCTCAGGTTATCTCCCTCTAATTTTTCCATGAACCTTCTACTTCCTCTCCAGGTTAGATAATGTTTCTACATTATCTATTGACATAGCTTAAGTCATGCTACATTATGCTTGTCTGTTTAATGCTCCCTCCACCCCAGTAGACTATGGAAATTTTAAGGGCAGATTTGAGTCTTATTTCTGGTTCAATCTCTCCAAACCTAGTGTATCAATAGATTGTCACCCATTTTCACCTTGTGGCAACCAGCAAATATATTTTAAATAGTGGATGAATAAATATATAAGCTACTATGGGTAGAAAGTGAAAGAAAAAATGAGAAAAGGGATTATGCTATAATTTTCACACAAGTAACACTTCATTAAAAAGAGAACCAACAGAGGGCCCTTAGTTTAAGAAAACATTTTAATAAATTTTGTTTTATTCTGACAAAAAGTCAAACCTTTTAATATAGACAAAGGAGTAAGCTAATTTTTGTGTATGAGAAGCAATATGGATTTTGGTGTTAGAACTTGGAACTAAAGAAGGAAGAAGAGAAAATAACAATAAACTGGAACCAGAGGAATAGCATGACCTGTAAGGGGTTAACCTTGGCATGGCATGGGTAAACCTTTGAGTGACAGCTAATATGATATTTTTAAGATGCTGCCCATAATGTATGTGCTCTAAACTACCCCCGTTACACCAAATACTGAGTAAAACTTTACTACATGTAATTATCATGAATTTATGTCACTGGAGGTAGAAGAGGATTAAGGTGTTTATAAGTATACAATGTAGGATGAAACCATCAAAGAAGCAGGTAAAGAAGAGACTGACAGAAACAGGATAGGAGAGCAAAACCTGAAAAGAAATGATAGCTCTCAGAACTCTTAAAGGTATTTTGAGGATATCCTCAGTTACCCTCATTAAGGATAAGTAAGTCTGCTGAGGGAGCTTCTAGCTATTTACTTTGAATATTAAAATCAAGATTCTAAGGAAGACTAAAACTTTGGGAACAGCAAGTCTGTCTTAAAAATACATAAAAGCTTATTATTTGAGAAAAGCTTGAATGTACTTTATGATTAAAATGAACTCCTGCAAACAGTCTGAACCCACATGTTATAGCAATAGATGAATTGTTTATATATATATAATTACATATATATATATATATATATATATATATATATATATAAATAAGGTAATGTAGCAAGTTGAAGTAACCTCTTGCAATAATATGATTATAGTAATAGATGAATATTATATATATATATATATGGTATTAATAATGTAATATAACAAAGTTGAATTGTCCTCCTGCAAAGCACACTTGGAATGATAAACTTGTCATACACAGGGACTATGTAAAACATTGTATGCTAGGTAACAGGAAAAAACTATGAATCTCACTCAGATTGAAGGAAAGCACTTCAGTGAGAATGATCTTGGTATGTAAATGAAAGTCAGAAACCAGACCACCTCTAGAGTGATGGAGTGCAGGAAATAGTGAACAAGCTGAACATATCAGGCAGGTGAGCAATTCTTACTATATAAGAGACTGAAGTCTTTCTTGTAGTCATAGATGAAGAAAGGTAAATCCTGAAAGGATACTGTATGTCTATCTAGGAACCACAATATTACTGTCAGGGATTTCATTTAAATCATAATTCCTCTGTAGACAGATAATATACATGTTCACTTCTTCATTTTTTAGATTAATGCAGAATGAATGAGTGAAGTAGAATTTCTCCTAACACCATTATTAATCTGCATTTGTCCTGGGCAAAAGAAAGATAATGAAGAACAGAGGTATCTACAAATTCATCAGGAAAATATGCACCTGCAATGCAAATAGTTGAATGTGACATTAATTCTGAAAGTCTCTGGCAGTAAACTGAAAGCCATACTGTGTGTCTCTAACCTCAAGTCAAAAATAGTATTATGATTAGACATAGGGTAAGCCATAAGGTAGCTAGCCACTTTAAGTGTTACACATTAAAAAGGCCAGGGTAAACAGAATAGAACAAATGCTATGAAGCCACCAGTATTTCATGGTGACATTTGTGGATGGCTCACATTTTTGTTTCATTGGCAACACAAATTATGTAGTCAGCCTTGCTTTTTAGGTATATTTTTGTGCTTAGAGAAATTATTTTTAAAAAGTTAAATCCAAGAAGAAAATGTGGGGACCCAGAGATAAAAGAACAATTAGATAACTCAAAGTTATAGTTCAGAGTTAAATTTCTCCATCTATGCAATATTGGGAAAATTTTTTAGTTCAAAATAATATATTTTTCCTCAAATTTTCAACTGACTAAAAGTAAATTCCTTCAAATAGCAAGACTGGACTAAAAATGTTGAAAAAATAACCACAATTCTTTCATTTATTAGATGAGAATTCCAGAAAAGAACTTTGTATCCAGTTATTAAAGATCTTGAATATTTAATTAATCCTGTTTGGTAACTTCTGCATTAAATAAACATGTTATCCTTCTGGTAATATTTATATAATAATGCTCTATCAGTATATAACTGGGCTTAAGGTTATGTACATTAATTTACATACTCTTTATTCTGCCTAAACTAAGCATGCTCTGTTGCAAAAATTTTCGTTATTTTAGAATATCACAACGTAGTTGTTGTTAATCAAAATTTTTTTAAATTAGTCTTCTAGAAAAACATCACCCTTCAGGAAAGCAAAAGGAAGCATAAAACACCAAAGGGGCCAGAAGCTTCCTGCTTTCAAAGGGCTTCCTTCCATAAACACACATATTAGTGTTGAGTCAGAGACAGAAAAGACAAGATGGCACATTTAAAGTGCGATTATTGAACTTCCACTCACTTTCGATCCAAAGTGTTTCAAAGGAGCTTGCTTATTCATCAGATGAGAAATAGAGTATTAGAGTTCTCATTTGTAAGGCAATATTAATCTATAAAGAAGAAAAAAGTTGCAATAATTAATGCATGAATAAGCCAATACAGGTAGTGGGCTGCATCTTAAATTGAACTTGCACACCAGGAGAAAGCAGGTACAACAAAGGGAACAGTACCATTAGCATTTATAGATCTGAATGGCATGGAGTCTTACCAGTACGATCTCCATAGCATGAGATAACATGGACAGGGTAGCATTAGCTTTATATAAACATGTTCATAATGAATTCCAGGGGGAAGAACCAACTACCTTTAATTTTTTTCTTCTTTTTTCATCACATTATTTAAGTTATAGGTAGCTTACTTGAGAGCCATTTTCTCTGATTTCAGATGAACTTAGCTTGGAAAATTAAATATTGGAATGGTAGAAATTTTCCTAAAATTTCAGATATTATCACCTTCATTACTTTTAAATATAAAGCTACATTTTTTATAAAACGGAATGAGTGTCAGTAAAAATTGTGATTATATTATTAATTTAAGCTTTATAGGCAAGCTGACAATATAGCAAGCTTATTATTTGATTGATGGGAAAGATACCTAGAACATAAACTTATAAGCATTCCAGTTATTTTTCCTTTTAACATACGATTATATAATAGAGACCATAAAAGCATCCTTGAATGAGATCTAAAGATTCAACATGCTCTCTATTATTTTTCCAACAGAACTATAGCCAGTACAGCTGTGCTTACAGAAATATAAGTCAAATCTAACAAACAAACAAAAATACTAACTCAGTTAATCACTCTGAACCTTTGACTTAGGGCTCCAGAAGACCAGCTTGAAAGTGAGAAATGATTGATTGATTGATTGATTGGTATAATCACCTAATGGAGTCAATGTTAGAGGGTTTGAAATATCAAATTGAAATATCAAAAATATCTACTTTTTTATCTGAAAAAAGTAGATTAAAGATATCTTGTCACTAGAGAAGTACTAAAAAGATAAATATAGAAGGACAAAAAAGTCACACTTGATTTCTTATCTTTTAATTAATAGTCTTTATTATTTAGAACAGTTTTGGGTTTATAGAAAGATGGATGAAGAAGGTAGTGTATCCCTTCTTTTCCCCTTACTATTTCCCCCTACTATTAATATATTACTTTAGTGTGTTGCAATTAACAAAAATTTTACTTATTGTAACTAAATTCTATAATTTGCATTAAGGTGCATTCTTTGTATTGTACAGTTCTATGGGTTTTGGCAAATACAGAATGGCAAATACCAATCAATTACAGTATCATACAGAACAATTTCACGGAACTGAAAATCCCTTATTTCACCTATTCATCTCCCCCCTCCCTGTAAGTTCACAGCAACCACCTATCTTACTGTCTCTATAGTTCACATGAATTATACAGCATGTAGCCTTTTCAGATGTGCTTGTTCCTCTCTGTAATATGCACTTACAGTCCCTCCATGTCTTTTGATGGCTTGACAGCTCTTTTTTTGTTTTTTATCCCTGCAGAGCATTACATTGCATGAATGAAACACAATTCACTTATCCACTCACCTATTGAAGGGCATCTTAATGGTTGCCATGTTTTGACAACTATGAATAAAACTGCTATTAACATTTCTGTGCATGATTCTGTGTGGACGTAACTTCTCAACTCAATTTGGTAAATATCTGTGAATGTGATTTCTAGATTGTATGGCAAGGGTATTAGCATAGAAACCATACAGCTTAAGCTTTTGTTTAACTTAGAAATTCTTGGAGTACTCTATGGTTGGTGCTTTTGCAGAGCAGCAGGTGCTTACATTTCTTTGTTCATGCCAAAAGATGGAAAAAAATCCCATCTGCTCTACAAGGGTTCTTATAGAATGAGATTGTCATCCTTTGAGAGAAAACACATCTCTTTATATAAATTAAAAGATTCTATTCATTAAAATTATGATATATATGAATATTATTTCTTATTGGTATATTTTTTACCTATTTTTTTTCAACTTTGAACTTCTTCTAATTTTAAAAGTAAGAAAGAAGGGCAACTTGAAATACCTCACATTCCCATTTTGGTTGAAATGGCTATAGGGTGACACAGCCAAATTACTTCTTTCTGGTTCTTTTTCTGAGGAAAAAAAAATCAATCTTTATTTACTTTAGTAATGCAGTTTAATTGAAATTAAAACTAGAACATTAAATGAGTAGATCCAAGAATTCTAAATATTTCAAAGATCTATGCTTTCTCTTATGCTTAAAGTATAAATATGTTGGCAGTAAGATTTTCAAATAATAGAATGAAAAATAGTCAGAGAAATAAACATTTTACTGTAGGAATTTTATTTCATGGAAAGTAGCATAAGGAAATTACTAGAATTTAGAAAAGATATATGTACAAAGATATTCATAAAGGTGAATACAGAAAAGATGGAATAGAGTCAAATGATGAATGATTGGATAAAAAAATGATATGGTACATTTATACAATGAAATGCTACTCATACCTAATAAAAGGTGAAATAATGTAGTTCCTGACTATATGAATGGAAGTTGAGAATATCATGCTAATCAAAATAAGTCTGAGAGAAAAAGTCAAGAACCATATGATGTCACTCATACATGGGATATAAAACTGAATGAAATACATGAACAAAAATGACAAACAAAACTCATAAACATATATAGACAAGAATATGGTGGTTACCAGAGGGAAGGAGAGTTGGAGATAGTAAGAGATAAAAGGGGTCAAATATATGGTGACAAAGAAGATTTGACTTTGGATGGTGGGTACACAATGCAATATACACATGAGGTACCCTAGAATGATACGCTTGAAACCATATAACTTTATTAACTAATGTCACCCCAATAAATTTAATAAAAATAATTAGTAATTAAAATTGTTATATATGTATATGTATAAAGGAAGGCTTTCTCCATCTCAAAATTGGTTTATTATTAAATTTATAAAAGTCTAGACATGATATTATAACCAGCTGTATCAAAATAGTAAAACATAAGAAGAGGTGGTTAGAAATGAGATAAAGAACATTACAAATCCAAATTGCACTTACAAAAACCAAATTCATTTTGTTCTGTCCTTCCTACTTTTCCAACTTGCTCTCAAGTATGGTTAATAAAATATTTGTGTTTAAAAATTGAACTGACCCCTTGGCTGGTGGGGCAGTGGATAAGGTACCAACTGGCCTGAGAAACCAAAGGTCACTGGTTCAATTCCTAGCCAGGGCATATAACCAGGTTGCAAGCCAGGTCTTCAGCCAGGTCTGTAGCTGGAGTCAGGTGAAAGGCAACCATACACTGATGTCTCTCTCCCTCTCTGCCTCTCTCCCTACCCTTCTCTCTAAAAATAATAAATAAAATCTTTATAAGTAAATTTAAAAAATAAAAATTGAACTGAAGATGATCATCAGTTTTGAGTTTGCTCCTCTGAAAACTCCAAATCGGTCCAAAGAACAAGGTGAATGCATGCATATTAATGGTACTAATAACAATAATTATATTGGTGACAATATGGCATAAGCCCAATCAAATTACGCTGCCAAGCACAGCATGATCAACGAAACCATTAGGACTTTACAAGAGCCATCAATTTGAAAACTGAACTAACTGTACAGTCTGCCAAAGCAGAGCTACATCAGCCCCTGAACTCAGGGACTTCCCCAAATGACATTTCAGAGCTAGAAATGCCATTGCTTGTAGCTAAATGAATATTCTCTAAGCATTTGCTTTTCAAGATATGCATTTCCAGGAATGAGATACCACCCACTGCCAGCTGGGTACAGATATAAATAAAGAGAAGGAATCAATTTTTTTAGTGTTTATATGTTTTCAGGTTAGAGTTTATTTTTTTAAGTTGTCATTTTAAAAGTTATTCAGAAATATGTTAAAGAGTGAAGGACTTGACTACATTTGCATTAATTAGTATTTTTTAAATGTTTGAATTCAATGCCTGATAGTTACTTAGCTTGTCTCAAAATGCCAATCTCCTATGTCCATATATATATATATAGGTCTGTATTTCCTCGAAAACCTTTAGTAATAAAATGGTGTGCTGACTTTCTTTTCATGGAAAAGTAAGTTGACATGATGTAAATGCTTCTTTAAAGTGTCAATATTTTTAAAGAGATGATTGATAAAATATGTTATTGTTGTTATGACAGAATCAATGACAAAATAATTGATGCTGTATGAGGTTTTCATTTTGTGGGTTTTTTTGTTTTCGTGTAGTTTGAGAGAACACAGAGAAAGGGTTAAAGCACAAAAGATTAACTACTAACACAGGATAGAAACAGCATCCCTCCTGTCTGTGGTATCAGACACTTCAGAGCCGCTGAAGTCTTTCTGACATGTTAGTGTTCTCCAAATATTTCTCATTCAACAGAACTTGTACAGATTCCTACAGAGTATAAACGTTCTTTAAGCATTAGGTGCACTGGATGGATGACATGTAAAAGATGACACTCAGTCACAAAAGAGCTATAGTTTCCTAATTGCTTAGTAACTTTTTAAAAGGCACTTTATGTAATAGTAACAAGAATAAAATCAAAACACCCGAAATATAGTTCAGTTTCTCTTTTTCTTGATGTTTTAAAGGTCCTATGAAAAATTTCCCCATCCTTGGAGCAGTGCCAACCCAAAAAGTGTTTATGGAGTGTACACTGCATGCATAAACCATGTTATTAACTGTCTCTCATCTTACAGCTCAGAATGTGATTTCACAGAGGTAATGTCATTTGACCCTTATAACAAATATAAAATTTCCACTATGGCTAGCAACTTCTTGCAACTTGAAAGAACATTAAAAGAAAAATTCATTTTTTTCCCCACACATATAAATTCTCTTACTACTTTGGCAGAACTTCTGTTAGTGTACAAAGACTTACAAATGACACAATGATTCACAAATGAAATGGAGTCTAAAATGATCTACAAAGCTACAGTCTGCATGTCAGCCACTGGGAAGAAAAAGAATTCTACCTATGTTCCCACAGACACAAAACTAAGTGGTTATTATGTAGACTTCCAAGACAGTAAGAAAATAAATAATTGAATAGAAAACATTTTAAATCTCATAATTTAAAAGATTCTAGCGTATTATCTCGTTGGATGGTTTATTTTTCAAACTATCGGACTGAAAATTACTTAACGGATCTTGATTTTTTCTGTCTGACTTATTTCTCTTAGCATTATATTCTCAAGACCCATTCATTTTGTTGCACATACCAGTATTTTATCTTTTCTTATCCATCTTTCAAAGGACACTTTGGTTGTTTCTATGAATCATGCTGCAATGAACATAGGGTTGTATATGTTTTTGTGAATAATTGTTTTCAATTTTGGGGGGTAGAAACCCAAAAGAGGGGTTTACTGAATCATATGGTAATCCTATTTTTAATTTTCTTAAGAAGCCACCATAGTGGCTGTATAAGTTTACATAGTGGCTAACTTCAGTCATGAGTAAGAGGTTTTCTCTATAACCTCTACAACACTTGTTATTACTTGTAGATAATATCCATTTTAAGAGATGCAAAGTGGTATCTCATTATAGTTTTCATTTGTGTTTCCCTAATATGAGATGAGCATATTTATGCACATCTATTGGCTATTTGTATGTCTTATTTGGAGAAGTATCTGTCCTAGTTCTCGGCCCATTTTTTAATTCGAATATTTGGGTGTTTTTTGGTGTTGAGCTGTATGAGTTCTATAATTTCACTCATATGTGGGATGTGAAACTAAAAGCAACAAATAAACAAAACAAACAAAGAAAATCTCATAGACACAGACAACAGTACTGTGATTATTAGAGGAAAGGGGTGTGGGAAGGTAGTAAAGGGGGGGTCAACTATATGGTGATGAAAGAAGATTGACTTTGTGTGGTGGGCACACATGAAGTATATAAATGATATGTCATAGAATTGTACATTTGAATCATGGGTTTTATTAACCAATGATACCTCAATCAGTTTTTAAAAAGAAAATTACTTAATGGAGAATATAATTTACAGATAAGGATTAAACAGATTACATTGAAATATTTATGTTATAGATACAGTGTAAGTCTATTTGTTGGAAAGAAGCTCCACAAGGAGCATACTGATGTATTTTTCCTATTTCTAGATATACTTACTACTAGTAATTATTGTAAGAGCTCTGCATGAGTAGTTCTGCTTCTGTTTAAGATTTAGAAAGCTTTAAGAGAATGTTACTCCTACCCTAATAGAATAAAAAGCTGGGTAATTTGCAAAGTCGTAATTTGTATTGAGCTCATAAGAAATCTGAGATTTCTAAACAGAAATAACTTCTATCACATATAATAATTTTTTTCATATTAGAAACAAGTTAGCAATACTAATACACTTCTAAACACCAATAGGTCAAAATTGAGATCAAAGGGGAAATTAGAACATACTTAGTTGAATGAAAATGAAAACACAACTTATAACATTTGTGAGGTGCATTGTAAAACAGTTCTTATTGGGAAGTTTGTAGCCTTAAACCCTAACCACCTAAACCCAGCAATATCTCCCTTGGCTTTTTATTCAAGACCAAGAAAACATATTTTTATACCCAAACTTACACTTAATTATTTATAACAGCCTTATGCATAATGGTCTCAACTGCAATCAACCTAAATCTACAAAAAATGGTGAATAGATAAATTTTTATATATCACTTATTAGATTACTACTCAATCATAATCAGGAACAAGCTATGGACACAAAAACAATCATATGGCTGGATCTCAGAAGGATTATAAATGTGAAAGAAGCCAGATTCAGAGGGGTACATAACTGAATGATTCCATTATGTGATATTCTAAATAACTCAAAATCAGAGGAGCAAAAATTAGATCTGGTTTTTTTGGGTATGGTGTTGGGAAGAGTTGACAACACAGGGGCACAAGGACCTCACTACAGTCACAGGAATATTCTAGAACTCCACTGTTGTGGTGGTGACACTTTAAACATTTATTAAAAATCATTTAAATTTACCTTAAAAATGGTGAATTTTATGTTAACTCAATATACCAGCCTAAGAAAGCCTACCAAAAGCTAGGTTTCGTTTTCATATAAAATTGAAGTGTCTAGATGTAGAAAAAATTAAAGCTCAAAACTTTTTCAGCTCACATTCATTTGCTGTTGCACTGCTTAGGACCATACATAGTGGGGTGTCACAAAGAAAGTATTTCAATATAAGGAAGTGCTTACTAATAATCCTAATGGAGTACACTGCTTGAAAAGGGTGTTGTGTGAGTTTCCTATGGTCAAAAATATTTGAGAATGTTTGTTTAAACAATATTAAATAAGACATTTTCTGTACAGATTCTACTAGAGAGATCAGAGCCTTTAAAGTGTGCAACATGGTATAATGAGAAGGGACTGTAATATCACCATGCAGTATAAAGATGATGTTGTAGCTGATGGTTAGATTAAATATCCTTTAATGTTTTTTTCTAATGCTAAGACTCTTTTAAGTTTTCTTTTTTAAAAAGTATATCCATGATGTTAGGCTGTGTCTTACAAATAAAGAATCATCAGAAATATAAACTATTTAAATGCAAGTACTAGTAGCATTCATGATAGCAGGAAATATGCTTTATTGCATTTTTGTTCCTTATAATACAGTGGAATACAGAATGCCTGATTTAGGTATGAATAAAAGTTCTATTACTTCAGAAAAAAACAAACAAACACTGAAACATATATTAAAATATGATGTGGTATAAAATACACTATTCTTGCTATCTTTCCTAAAACATGCCTGCTGTCATATAAAGTGCGCATTTTTCAGTCCACTATTTGACTTTGAAAACATAGAAATGTATCCACTTGACTCAGTACAAAGAGACTATATCTTAGAAAATGTTGTCATTTCTTGTTCCTCCAGTCCCTGTCCTGCTAATCACACTCCCGTCATTTATACAGGAGGGGATGCTGCTGGGTAATGAGCTCCAATAAAGATTGTTTCCAACAACAATTATGTAAAACCACCAACATAACTTTTAGCAATGAATTGTTAAAGAAAAAATATCAAGAAGAACCAATATGTTGTAATACCTAATGCATAAGAATTCAAGACTAGAAAAGTCCTTTTAATAATTTGGCTTGATAGTATCACTTGGTTTAGTCTAAATACTATTGGTCTTGTAGCTCATGTAATTATTTATACATTCATTCAAAATTGTTAATTGAGCACCTAGAATATGCTAGGCTTTTTTTTTTTTTCATGCAATGAAATGCTATAGAGCAGTTAAATATAATTTAGTGAATTTACATATACCAGGTTCAAAAAATTAAGTGGAGAAATATTAATTTGTATAGCATAAATATTGTATAGTGTACTTTCCTCTATACATTTCAAATCCCTGGAAAGATTACATATGCATGCATATATGTGTGTATATAATATGTGAACTAGTTTGCAGTTCAAAGTCCACTCTACATTTGAAAAGATGGACCAGCTAATAAGACAAACTTCCAAAATTAATTCAATGCAAAATAAAATGCAAACACCTACTCCAAAACACAATCTCTCCTCACTGTATTTCTGTCTCTACTTTATTCACCCTTCTCACTCACACACATTGTGCAATGAAATCATGCTACAAATTTTAAAGGAAACTCCTAAATGGCCTTACATATATTAAGTAGAGTATTGGATCACTAGTGGTAAATTTGTTGTATGTTCTACTGAGCATACAATTGAGCATACCTGTACAACTTGCAGAATGTTACCCAGTGACAATAAAATAACAAATAAGACAAATTGAGAACAATGCAGAGTCAGAACATTAAAAACTATAAAGAAATGAAAAGAATACTATGGAAGTCCAGGTTGAAAGATATAAAAATATTATCTACTTAAATATGAGGTCTGAATACATAATTGTTGATGTGAACTATTTACCTAGAAATAAAAATGTACAGAAGCTGTTAATCTCCATATTCATACTTTATCATTATTGCACAATGTATTTGAAGGCGTATCTTTGTACATGAGTAAAAACATTTTAACTCTTTTAATTATGAAAAATTCCAAATATATGTTAAACTCTGAAATGTAAACTACTTAGATTTAACAATGTTAGTATTTTGTGCAAGATTTTTAAAAAGAATTTAAGTATTAGGGGTATAGCCAAATACAGCCAAAGCTAATTTTTACAGCATATTCGAACTATTCCCCTCCTCTCTACTCATTTCTCCCAATACCCCCAAAAGCAGAGGTAGTCACTATTCTAATGTCTTTGTGTTTTTCACTATATAAATATAGTGGACTATGAACTGCCAACTAGTTCACATATTATATACACACATATATGCATGCATATGTAATCTTTCCAGAGATTTGAAATGTATAGAGGAACAGTACACTATACAATATTTATGCTATACAAATTAATATTTCGCCACTTAATTTTTTGAAACTGGTATATGTAAATTCACTTACTTATATTTAACTGCTCTATAGCATTTCATTGCATGAAATTGCCAACACATTTCTACAAAACTTTGGTTGCTGTCAAGGGAGTAAAGAAAAAATTGAAGGCATGGGCTTCAATTTGAAACTTGAAAAATAATTAGTGGGAAAAACAGTTGATGATATAAAAAAAAAATAGAAGGGGTTGCTGAAGCAACCACCTAGAGTAGGCATGATTGAAAGGGATCTAAGGCAGAGTTGGGGGAAAATTTTTAGACAGGGGGATAGGTAGGTAGTCTGGGATATAAGATACAAATATGAAAATAAGGATAATTATAAATGGATGAATTTTTGTGGAAGTTTGTACAGGTTCTCCTCTGATTTCTTCAATATTTTCAGTCAGGACATCTGTGTGTTTGTGGCAGGACAAAGGCCCTATCTGCATTAGCCAGTCTGTTTTATTGCAACTCTCCTAATCAATTCAATATATCTTTCTATCCATGTGTATAAATGCATGGATCTCATTAATTCTGTATAATTTATAATTATTGTTGTGGCTATATTTCCCATCCTGGATTAAATATAATGAATATAAATTAGGAGCCATTAGCTGTTTCCACAGTTTTTATTCTGCTACTAAACTAATAGTATGATATTGGAAATATCACTGCTTTTAACTTTTCATTCTTAAGATAAGGTGGTTGCTTTTCAAGTTTGTTTCAATAATTGTATTCTAGGACCATGGGGAGATGTTATAAAAAAAACAAAAACAAAAGAAAGGAAAAAGGAAGGAAGGAAGGGAAAGAAAAGAAGAAAAGGGAGAAGAGGAAAGACAGAAGGGGAGGAGGAAGGAGGGAAGAAGGAAGGGAGAAAGAAAGGGAAAGAGATAGAAAAGGAGGGAGGGAGGAAAAGTGGGAGGGAAGTAAATACAGCTAATTCTCAGGATGAAAGTCTTGAAATCAGGGACAGACTGACAGTAACCAGAGGGGAGTTGGTGAAGGGGAGAAGGGGGAAAGGAGAGGAAAGGTTTAGTCAAGAGACTAGTATAAACGGCCCATGGACATGGGCAACAGGCAGGGGACTGACTGTGGGAGAGGTGGTAGGGTGGGCAGAAAAAAACAAAGTCTTGAAATCATTATTAGTTGAATGAACTTCTAGATAGAGTAAGAACACAGGTGAGAATAACAGATGTAATCTACTAAGAAAACAGAGTTAGAGTGAATATATATAATGTATATATATTTTTTCCCTTTTCCTTATGAGAAGCATTAATAATTCTAAAAATAAATTGAAGTTTATCACAGTTTAATTTTTTCAATGTGTTTCAGTAGAAGAAGCATAGTCAAGTGATTTGAAGTTGTTTAAATGTTGGATTACTGCTCCATTTTATTCACTTAAAAAATAATTTCTGAGCATTTATGAGATTTCAGACAAGGTGACAGGTTTAGGGATTATGATGAATAAAAGTCAACTCAACTCTTATGTGGAGCTTATAATAAGATGTAGAAAATAGGCAATCATCTAATAATTACATATAAAATTATAATTGCAGTCAGGGCTCTTAAAAAGTTTCTGCCAAGTAAATGAGGGAGACCTGTCCTTTTCTCTTATTACTTTTTTTCATGAGAAAAATATACACTGACAGTTAACCTACTATTAAAGATTCATAAAGTTTGTAATAGGATGGTGCGATAGTCTTCCCTATGCTCTACCTACATCACCATTCAAATAATAAAATGGTCTTTGCAGACTCTACTGAATTCAAGAGAGTAATAACAACCCCACTTTCAGAGACACACACATAAAATCTTTGTGCTGAAACACTGAACTTGTCTCAAATATAAATACCAATTATTTACTCTCTGAATTATCATACATGACTTAACCAGAGATTAGATTTTGTTACCTTAATTACTAAATTTAAGCCTTCTAGGCTAAAATTAGAATTACTTAATGAGTAATTTTACTCATTACTTAATGAGTCTTAATGCAAAGAAGCATCTTTCCCAAAATGTTTATTCTGTAAATGCAACTTCAACTGCCAGAGCATCAATAAAACTGACTCACTGAGATAAACAAAACACATCAAATTCCGCTGAGCCACCGGCACGGTAGACATGTATGTAGAAACTACTGAATTATAAATGTGATAGTTCAATTCTTAAGCTATTGACCAAAAAAAAAAAAAAAAAAAAAAAAAGAGGCAAATGATGGCTGGACTCCATTACCTACTGATAACAGAAGAACATTTCCTCACAGGGAAAAAGACTTTGATTACTCTCTATAATATTTCAGGACTTACAGAAAAATTTCATAGGTCTAGTTACAAAATAAAGGCACACATCTATGATTCTGGGTGGTGGTAAAAGGAAGATTCTATCACCCTTAATATATTTGATGAATCATTAATATCGGAAGCATCATTTTCCTTTTGCCTAGTGAAGGCTCTCTTGAATAATCCATTAAAGGTCAGCATGCTAGTCATTAATTCTCCCTCTCCTTTGTCAAGTACCACAAAACATAGTGTCTAAATTTTCCTATGCATACACATTCAATAATTCTCTTTAATGGTAATTAAAGTTCAATGCATAAATCATAAAGATAATTCAAGAGAGATGAATTGAAGGACTTTTCAAATACAATATAGGACTGTTTTCAGAGCAAAGCCTAAATTACTATTCAGATACTTGTGCAACCAGAAATTATGGCCGATTTTTAAAGATTTATTTTTCTTTCCAACTATCTCTTTGCCTTAGAGATGATCAAGCAGGTTGTCTTTAAAATGTCAAAGGGTTAGTGGCTATTAGTGATGAAACCTGGAGCAAAAACACTTTCCATTTCTCCTCAAAGATGTTACAGATCACTTACTGAATGCCAATATTGCTAAAATTTTTAATTATTGCAACTGCATTCCACCATAAAATGAAATCAATTTCTCTCTGGCTGCATTTTTGCATATGACTTAAAATTTGAGACATTTGTGACAAAATAGCAAAATTTAAGAAAAATATGAAAGTCTTAGGGTATTTGTCTTCCTCTAACTTATTTTACTTAGCATATCTTCTCTGTCTATCCATGTTTTTGAAAATAGTAAATTTTAGTTCTCTTTATGCCTGAGTAATATTCCATTATGTGTACATACACACACATACACACACACAGACCCACAGAGTCTGTCCTGAAAGTATCGAGCCAATGTCAATATAATGAAAACAGTTTGAGTGGTCCATATTTTGGGGACAGACTACACACACACACACACAATTTACATGTATACATGTATATGTATCACATATTTACATCACATATATACATCACATATATATATGTATGTCTGTGTATGTATCATGTCCTATTTATTAGTTTACCCATGGACACTTAGATTGCTTCCATATCTTGGCCATTGTAAATAATACTACAATGAACATAAGGGTGCTTACACCTTTTTGATATAGTGTTTTGGATTTCTTCTGATAAATATTAAGAAATGAAATTCCATATGATATCATATATGTAGAATCTAAAAGAAATTCAGAAGCAAAATTATAGATAAAAAGAACAAACTGAGGTCTCCATACAGGAGTGAGTTTAGAGGGATGGGTGAAAAAGGTAAAGGGACTAAGAACAAATTGTCAGTTCTAACATAGTCATGGGATGTCAAACAAAGCCTAGGTAATAGAGTCAATGAAATTATAATATCTATGTACAGTGTCAAATGGGTACCAGACTTAATCAAGGTGATCATTTCATAAGGTATCAAAATATCTGATCACTATGTTGTACATCTAAAACTAATATAATATTGTATGACAACCTTAAAAATAAACTAAAAGAAAAGCTAAGAAAAATAAGCATTAGAATATGTTATTACAATGGCTATTCATCTCCTAGTGAATTCTGAAGCTTAACCCTTTGGTTTTATGAACCTTTGATAAGTCTTGTAAAGATTAATAACTACAAGAAATGTAGATTCTATCATTTTTACATGGATATCCACAACTATACTGAATATGATCCAAAAATTCATTTTCCTGAACCATCTTTCTTTAAAGGGAATAAAAATTAAATATGTTTATTGAAAACTGGAGAAGAAAATATCTTGGATCATTAAAAGCTTAAAATAATTATGGAGTCATACATATATTGAAGATGGATTTATATTTCTGAATAAAGTAACTTTTTTGTAACTTTAAATCACTAAGAAAAGAAAAATTACAAAATTATATTTTGAAAATATTTCAAAATCATTATAGTTATGATAAAAATGCAATAAAATTCCTCAAGTAGATTATTTCCAAAACAGATAACTTTTTGTCAAATAATAGACTTTCCTGTCAGATGAAATCAGGAAATGTTTATAGCAACTCAGTACTATCACAAGAAGACAATGATAGCAATTTCATGTACATGAAGGCATCAAGTATCCTTATACGAAGATAAACCATAAAAGACATGATATGGAGCTGGAAAGAAAGCAGTGACTTAGTAATTTTTATGTCTATTAGAAGTGATACCTGAATAAGGATCTGTTGATGACCAGCTTGCCATTTAGCTTAAGGAGCCCTATTAATTAAAAAAACATGTTTATGGAAAGTAAGTTTGAGACACTTCTAACCCACAAGGTAATAATTTTTTTCAGGACCATAAAAATTCAGTATGAAGTAAGATTTACAAAGATTTCTTTCCTGGCTATCCCACCTCTTTACACTCATATCCAACCCCTGTCCCTCTCCCATTTCCATACCTATTGCAGGCATTAAATTTTTACCAATGAAAACAGAAAAAATTTAGCCTAAACTTTGCATATGATAAAGGGGCATTGTCTAGGAGTGCAATATGTATTCAAGTTTAGACTAGAAGTAAGAAGATATCCTGAGAATTGGTAATATTAAAATTAAAACTGATCAATTTTATTTTATCTTTTATTTTTCTATTCAATAAACTACTTATGACAAGAATTCAATTGAACATACTGAACAAAAATATGTGTCAAATGGGAGCCAACCAAAAAGAATTAGCCAGACTATTTATAATGGTCAGCCAATAAAAATAACTCAGAAAACAACAATGGCAGCAATAACATAACATTCACCCGTAACCAAAAAAAAATTAAAACTTTCATGTTACAATTGAGGATTTCCTCAATTTCCACATGATAAAATGGGTTTTATCATCATAACTGCATATTATATATCATTCTCCTTCCAAAGTTCTGTGATTGTCTATGATTTAACTCTAAAGTCAAACATCATGACAATTTTAATTTGAAGGGCAGAAAGAAGGGATAGAAAAAATTCAGAGATTACTTTGTTCAATAAAGACATTTCTGTCATTTTTGCTTCTTTTCTAGGGAAACACCCCTGGAGCTTTTCAGAAATCAAAATACAGACCAAAAATAGGACACCCAAAAAATGTATGCCAGATGTATCATATGTAGGGCTTTTCTCACCCCAGGGTATTTGCTAACTCCCACTTGACACATCCCAAATATTTTTAGCACTTCAAAGTGTCTGACTTATTGCTTGCACAGCTGGTAGCTAAAAATACTTACACTGTATAATGTTACTTTATAAGTCAAAGATTATTTTTCTGAGTACCCTTTATTCAGAATATACTTTCATAGTTAGAGCTCAGGTAGGAGCAGGGTGGCTCAGAATGGAGAAGGTCAGAGCAAAAAGCACAAGACATGTTCTGAACACAGGAAAAGAGTCAGGGGTCAGTGATTTTAGGACTATTGAATGTGTAAATATAAAGGAAGGTATCGAAAGTGAAGAATATTCTGTAATGAAAAGGTGGATGAGACTCCTCACTAAATGTCCAAAAGAATCCCATTGGCTAGGCTGTCTATTGCAGCCAGAGTGGACCTACTAACTTAGAGAGGTTCAGGTGGGTCATAACCACACTGGTGAGCTTTGGTAGAAGATGTTGAGGACACAGTCATGGATTCCAAACAGTTCAGGATTCTACCTGAACTGGGGTTCAGGTAGAAAGCACAGTGGCATGTGGAAGGCTACTCCACAAAATAATTCAATTACGAGAACAACTAAAAGTATGTATTGCAAAAATGTAAATACATGGCAATTTAAGGACAAGGTTCAGATGAGATAGTCTCTGTTACTATATATGAGAAGGTATTGAGGATATGATTGTGATACCATCAAAGGAGGCAAAAATACTACAAACTATGTGTGCTTAAAAGATAAGTGGTGATCACATGAGAAGAAGCTAGGAACCGGTTGCTGTAAATTGATATCTAGATTATGGGAGGAAATAGGGAGGAGGAGAGGGCAGAGGAAACAGAAGAAGGAGACAAAGAACTTGCACAGATTCAGTGAACTTTAATCCTACAACAGGGCTTATCTCAAGGAATGGGGTAAGAGAAAGTCAATTTTCAAGCTGCCTATAAAATGAGCAATACATAGGATCGTGAATTCAAGTTGTTCTCCTTGAATGCTTAAATCAGCATTCTGAGTAGCCTGGTGTCCTAGTCCTTCAACCAAGTGATGATGCTCCTCCTTATGTGTTGAAAGCATTGAATAAAAACCCCTCTCAGTTTAAACCACGATATTGTTTTCTGGTATAAGCTCTAGCCATTTGTTATTTTACTAGGCCTGCTTTTCTCAAAAATGTATCTGATGTCTTGAAACTCTTGTGAAAAAAATATTTATTTTTATATTAAATTAAAGTAGCTAACAGGGCAGTTTTAAAAGTTGACTCTGACTTATGTATTCAAATTATAAATTCTAAAAATTCTATTAAAACCCAAATCTGACCATTTTGGTGTGGCTATTTTGATTAAGGCACACCTGGGGATACAAGAATGTTTCCACCAAGATCTTGAAGGACCCAGTTCCTCTTCATTAAATCTCCAGAATGCACAAGCCAGCACTTGCTTTTCCATTCTTTTTTTTTTTGTCTATTGTTTTGTCTTTTTTTTTTCTTTTAATTTTACTGTTGTTGTATTACATCCATCCCTTTTTTGCTCCCCTCTGTCCCCCTCCCCACCCACCCTTTCCCCCCAAAGTCGGTCCCACCTGTTGTCCATGTCCATGGTTCCTTTATACTAGGTTCTTGTCTAAGCTGCTCCCCTTCTTTGCCTCTGCCTCCCCCGTCCCCCCAACCCCTTTCCCCCTGACCACTGCAGGCCTTTTCCATTCTTTTGAGGATCTCTGTACTTGTGTAACTGCAGAACAGCTGTTTCTTTGTTTTCCCTCACTGGCAGACATTTAACTCTGATCTGTGATTTTGTGAAAGCTAAAACATGAGAATAAAGCAGCCTGTTTTTTTAATGAAATCAGAGATGAAAAAATTTCAGCAAAAATACATGTTCTATACCAATGGAAGTTGGTGTTAGTTTAGATTAGTATTATAGGTAATCCTGGAGAGGGAATGAAGATCACCCAGCTGCTGATATCAAGGATGTTTCAGTGCTGATAGGCAGAAAGATGGATTAGGAAATGCTAGCTAACAACAGTGGGGTATGGTATTACTCCCCTCTCACCTCCATGTAGGGCTTTGTAAAGAAATCATGCAAGTTGAAAACTTCCTTCGATTTTAGGTAAAAGACCAGAGCAGAGTTAAACACTGTGTGTCTGCCTGAAGTTAGCAAAGCTTCAAGACTGAAATCAAGGATGATCTCAGCCCTGGCTGGTGGTGAAGCAGGTAAGGCACCGGCCTGTGGACCCAAAGGTTGCTGATTCGATTCCCAGCCAGGGCACATAACCAGGTTGCAAGCCAGATCTCCAGCCAGGTCTGTAGCTGGAGGCAGGTGAAAGGCAGCCATACATGGATGTCTCTCTCCCTCTTTGCCTCTCTTCCTTCCCCTCTCTCTAAAAATAATAAATACAAATCTTTAAAAAAAAGGATGATCTCCACCACTGCCTGCATTGCTGTCTGGGATTCAGCAATGGCTTTTAAATTGTCACATATTGCCACATCCACACTATTTCCTACTGGCTGCCTACCACAATGACGTGGTTTAAAGAGCAAAGTTTCCATTTTAAGTATTTAACCTAGAAAATCATTTCTTTCCAGGACCTAACTCCTGTCTTTTGAGCAGGTCACTTAACATCCTGCCTAGATTTTCTTATCTATTGCCTCCTATTTTAACATACCACCAACGGACCAGGTCACCATTGTGAAGGTGATTTAGAACCATGACCTTGCCATGTACTCTAACTTTAATCTTTCTGATTTCCCGGGTTTTCTCGTCTTCCATGCTTCGTCTTTGCTGGCTGATCAGAATCCTGCCTCAGACACCTGTGCATGCAACTGTGCAGCTGCTCCTGCGGAACCAGCTGCTGCAGCCAGATTAGCTTCCTTGGCTTGTTTCAGATGGGCAGCCACCAGTGACTTGTTCTTCTTTTCTGCTATCTAACATCCTTCATATGTCATCTCTAATTATAATAAAATAGAGGGAAATAAGAGATCCTAAGCTCAAGTATTTTTTTTTAGAATGATCATTTCAGAATGTACTTTTTCCTTGGAAACAAGGCTTTTTCATTAATAGTTATATCTTATCTATCTTTAAGTTATTACACACTAAGCAAGACACTTCACCCCTCCTGAAACTAAACTGTGAGTAGAGAAGGGTATTTCAAAAGACTCCTGGTTGTATCATTAGTGTATAATCCAACCATACACTCTTCCTTTTAGTCATGTGTCCTAGAAGGCTCTTATCCTCTGGTGCCACAGCTGCTCCCACCAATATTGGGTACTTAGAAAGTGGTCAGCTTCCATGGACACAGATACCATAGAAACATCAGTCACTGAGAATGAGGCTCAGGTATAACTCCAAGTATATGGTTTTCATCCAGTGAAAGAGCAGGGAGATGGTGGGGTACGATCCTGTTTAGGCTGCCTTAGCAAAATGACACAGATGTGGAGGCTCACATAACAGAAATGTATGTTCTGATAGTTCTGAGGCTAAAAGTCAAAGATCAAGGTTTTGGCAGTTTGTTTTTTCCTGAGGCCTCTCTGCTTGGATTGCAGATGGTCATCTCACTGTGTCCTCATATGGTCTTTCCTCTATTAGCATACATCCCTAGTGTTCCCTTGTTCATTCAAATTTCTTCTATGTATAATGCCACCAGTCAGGTTGCTTTAGGGCTCAACTTAATAACTTCATTATAATTTAATCACTCTCTAAAGACTATATCTTCAAATAGGTGCTGGGAGTTAGGACTTCAACGTATGGATTTAGGGGGTGCATAATGCATCTCACAACAGGTGGGAAGTATCAGTCTCCTCACCAGTGGCCTGGGTCCCAGAAGGGCACATCCTTATATAAGTGAGGATGGACTCAGAGGACAGCAGTGAGAACAGTATGAATGTTTTGCTACAAAACCAAACAATTGTTAAAAAGGTAACTGGGGACCTCTGGCCAAGAGAGATATAGGTAGATATGCTGCATCTCCCTTCACAACTAGAAATAAATTCATCTACTCAAAACTATAAAAAAAGCAATCAAAAGATCCATAAAGTCAAACTGAAAGGAGGCCCTACAAAAAAGTAAAGAAGAAATATTCTTCCAGACAGGTAGGAGGGGTGGAGCCAGGGCAGAGATATGGAGTGTGACAGCAACAGCTGCACCTGACTATGAAAACCAGTGGGAGTTGGGGTGGCAGAAGAAACTGCTGGTCTTTAAGTAGAGTCTGTTTGCTTAGTGGAAAAGGGGTGAATGCTAAGCAGGATGTATTGTTTCCTCTTGGACTCCTCCCCCACATATAGTACCACAGCATGGTGAAATAGGTCACCCTTATAACTGATGAATACTTAACACTCCACCCCTTACAATGTAACAGGTGCAACAGCTCTACCTAAGACATAGAGGCAAACACAAGAGCCTGTCAAGTTGAGGAGACAGAGAAGTATGGCCCAAAAGAGGGAATGTATCAAGGTTCCAGTGGGAGAACTAAGCAACAAGGAGATAGCCAACCTAACAGACACACAGTTCAAAACATTGATGATAAGATGCTCACAGACTTGACAGATATGTTTTAGTATGGGAAAAACAGCAGGGAAGAAGTGAAGGCTAGGCTAAGAGAAACAAAGAAAAATCCATAGGAAACCAATAGTGAGGGAAGGAAGCTGGGGTTCAAATCAATGACTTGGAGCATAGGGAAGAAATAAAGTCAACCAGTACAGGATGAAGAAACAAGAATTGAAAAAATGAGGAGGGGCTTAGGAGCCCCTGGGGCAACTTTAGGCATGACAGCATCTAAATCATAGAGGTGCCAGAAGGAGAAAAGGAAGGGCAAGAAATTGAAAATTTATGTGAAAAAACAATGAAGGAATACTTTCATAATTTGGCAAATGTAATAGATATACAAGTCCAGGAAACACGGAGAGTCCCAAACAAGTCAGACCCAAAGAGGACCACATCAAGACTAATAATTAAAATGCCAAAGGTTAAAGATAAAGAGAGAATCTTAAAAGCAGTAAGAAAAAAGAAGAGAGTTACCTACAAAGGAGTTCCTATAAGACTATCGGGTGTCTTCTCAAAAGAAACTTTGCAGGCAAGAAAGGAGTGGCAACAAGTACTCAAAGTAATGAAAAGCAAGGACCTACAACTAAGATTACTCTATCCTACAAAGCTATCATTTAGAATGGAAGGGCAGGTAAAGTGCTTCCCAGGCAAGATAAAGCTAAAGGAATTCATCATCACGAAGCCATTATTATATGAAATTTTAAAGGGACTTAAGAAAAAGAAGATCAAAACTATGAACATTAAAAGGGCAACAAATTCACAACTATCAACAACTAAGTTTAAAAAAAATAAGCGAACAACCAGAATAGAAACAGAATCATAGGTATGGGGACCATTTAGAGGGTTATCAGCTGGGAGGGTGAAAGCGGGGAAATAAGGAAATGGTGCAGGTATTAAGAAAAATAACTGGTAGGCTCAAAATAAACAGAGGGATGTTAAGAATAGTACATCACTGACTTTGATAATTTGTGATATACAGACTTGGACTGTCATTCAAATATTTATATATCTCATTTCTTTAGGTTATAAGCCTTAGCCAATAGCAACTAAATGTATATTTTAATTTATTTAGGACAATTTTATATCTATATATAAAGGCACAGTAATATGCACATAGATGAATGAATTAATAATTTTCTGTATCTATAAAATGAGTTTTTTACTAGATGATAACCTATATATTTAAATCATCATTGAAATCCCCTAGTGATTCCTACTGAAATTTGGCTTTCCAGTTTTTTTCACTTCCTCCAACACCCACACCCACCCACTTCCCCTAAGTAAAGTCACATTCAATAGATTGTGATAAAGCCTGAAACTTTCTTGTTTTATAATAACCCAAGATATTATAATGATGAAATGAGTTTGCAGGAAAATAAACTGAAGGATTTAACAAGCTGACTTCTAAGTCTAAATTTGGAATTTGTATAATCTATTTATGGAAGGAATAATTCACTAATATTGAGGTTTATTCTACTCTACATAAATTTATAAAATGTATTCTACTTCTGAGACTCTTCAGGCAAACTGGAATAATCAAAGTTGGTTAAAATAAAATCTTGAATGTGCATGTGCCATAGGAAATTGGTTAGAAACCTATCTTTAGTAAATTTGCTTTGAGCTTTATAATAAGAAATGCAATATAAATCTTTATTGTTTTACTGAGGGGAAGGATTAAAATTTCTCCTAAAGAATGTGAGATTACATGTTTTCCCTTTTACTTTACCTGCTGTATGGAGGGTTAGGAATGATTTGATATTTGCATATTTGAACACATGTATTCCCTAGAATAATATTGTCAAAAATGTATTAAAATTATAGTTTTTATTAGACCCATTAGAGAAACATCTCTTATGTTTAAGTACTTTTAGATAACTGTTTTTTTAATTAAATATAACTTTGGTTAATAAGATTATACATGTTTCAAGTATACAATTTAATACAATTTTATGATACACCATCCTGTATATTGCATTGTATGCCCACTACTCAATGTCAAATCTTTCATCACCATATATTTGACCCCTTGTATCCTTTAATACCTTCTCCCAACCTACCTTTCCTCTGGTAACCACCATACTGTTGTTTGTGCCTACAAGTTTGTTTGTTCATTTCTTGCTTTCTTATATCCCATATATGAGTGAAACAGAAATAGAAAGGATCATACAAGAATGCTATGGTTTGTTTTTATCTATTGGTAGAGTAAAACAACTGATTCTGTTTCTTATTCACATTGTTCCCTAGAGAGCTGAGAGTCAAATTTAAGGCTCACCTCCAGCAAAAGAAAGCCATTTTACAACATGCATTTGGTTTGCTAACCTCACTCCTTGCTTCATATTAAATATTGTATCATCCACATTCCAGTCTCCCCTAGATTTCTTCATGTATCTACTTCTTTCTCATTTACTGGACATAGTTTTTCAAACACACTTAAATATTTTTTAGGACAGAGTATGTATGAATAGAGTTTATAGTTGAATAAATGCACCTATTGTAAGAGTCTATTGGATACTATATCTAAAAATAAATTTTTGTTTCAGTTGTCACAATAAACTGTAGTTTAGCTTATTTGTCACTCAGTCACACAGAACACTCATTTTCCACCAGATCAAAAGCTGGTAGGAGGCAGATAATGTTCCTATCTTGAAAGTCATCAGGTGACTGTTAGTAGTAATATCACATTATTAGTAACAATCTCTAACATAATTGCAGTTATGCAAAATTGATATCATAAAACCAGGACCTAATTTCCTCCTGAATAATAATATACTTTTGCAGACAACACTTTCTAAATTACAAGATAATTACAAAGGAGAGTCCTGATTTATGACTTTTTCTTTTGTAATAGTTCTACATTTTAAAGACTTTTTAGAAACCTGTACTAACTTCAGCACTTAAGGTGTTTGTATTTTAGTGATAAGAAGTAACGCCATCCTTGACTGTGCTTGAATTCTATTTATCTCAAGTTCTTTCTATGGCTGTTGGGTCTCCCTCATAATATCATAATGTCAGGCTCAGAGCTCTGGGATGTTTTATATTTTTAACTGCTGTGAAGGACAGACCTTCACCTCTATACTCAACACATGTCTGAATACAAATTCAACTACTTTTCTTCTCTACTGATCTATGTAATGATTAGGATATAAGAGGTCATGACTGACATTTAAAATCGGGCTTGTCTCAGAACTTAGGTGGCTAATCAGAATTATTACACCAGGGAAAGCTATTACTTTTATCGTTTAAGAAAAGATACGATTGAAAAGTATCTGGATCAAAGGTTCTGAGTCAGTCTAGGACCAGATCTAAGTGACCCCAGGAAACAGACTGTATTAAAATCATTTCAGTTCAAGTTGAAACTTTTGGAATCACAGAAATAAAAATATAGCTATTTATGAATGAACAAGTCTTTAAAATATATAATTTATTTTCCTACCATATGCAGACTTAGCATAATCTTAAATTATGTATCAATGGAGAGGACGCCCTTTGAAAGGGATCAAATACTGTCCTCATTACATGGACTATCAGCACTCCACTACTTGAGGATACAACACCCTTTTCTGATTAACAACTGAGACTGACATCCACATTATGGTGCACTATTAAAATTCCTTTTCCTCTTTATTTAAATGAATTTATATGTTTCATCTTAATAATCAAATTTGAATTATTTTAAGATGTTTAAATGAATTTATTTATTTAAATGAATTAATATGTTTCATCTTAATAATCAAATTTGAATTATTTTAAGATGTTTTAAATTTTCACTTAACTTTTGATAAACATGTTTATCTTAAAAGGATCAACAGGGCCCTGGATGGTGGCACAGTGAATAGGTACCAGCCTGCGAACCCAAAGATCACTGGTTTGATTCCCCAGCCAGGGCACATAACCAGGTTGTAAGCCAGGTCTCTAGCCAGATCCATGGCTGGAGGTAGGTGAAAGGCAACCATACATTGAAATCTCTCTCCCTCTGTCTTTCTCTCTACCCCTCTCTCTAAAAATAATAAATGAAATATTTTTTAATTAAAAAAAATAAAGGATCAACAGTTTGTGAAAATAAGCTCTACCAAGCACAGAAAGAAATATCTAGAAATACAGCTGATGATGATATCTCCAGTTATATTTAAACGTGAGGTTCTATTTCTATTTTGTTTATTTTGTTCATTAGATTCCATGCATAAGTGAAATCAAATAGTATTTGCCTTTCTCTGACTGATTTATTTCATTTAGCATAATACCCTCTAGATCCTTCCATGCTGTCACAAAAGGTAAGAGACTTCTTTTTCACAGCTAGGTAGTACTCCATTGTATAAATATACCACAGCTTTTTTATCCACTCATCTACTGATGGGCATGGGCTGTTCCAAATCTTGGCTATTGGAAATAATGCTGCAATCAACATAGGGTGCATGCAGTATTTCAAAATAGTGTTTCAGGTTCCTACAGATATATTCCCAGAAGTAGAATTGCTGGGTCATAAGGCAATTCCATTTTTAATTTTTTGAGGTAACTCTATATTGTTCTACACACTAATCCACATTCCCACTAACAGTGCACAAGGTTTCCCTTTTTTTTACATCCTCACCAACATTGATCACTTGTTAATTTATTGATGATAACCATTCTCATAGGTGTGAGGTGATTTCTCATTGTAGATTTAACTTTCATTTCTGTGATGATTAGTGACATTGAGCATCTTCTCTTATGCCTATTGACTGTCCATATGTCCTCTTTGGAAAAATGTCTCTTAAAGTCACCATGCCTTCAACACTTTTGGTGTTGAGTTGTTTTGAGTTTTTTATAAATTTTGGATATTAACCTATTAGGTGTATCCTTGGAGAATGCATTTTCCCTTTTAATGGGTTGTCTTTCCATTTTGTTGATGGTTTCCTTTGCTGTGCAAGAACTTTTTAGTTTGATGTACTCTATGTGTTTATTTTTCTCTTTTGTCCCCCTTGCTTGAGCCAATATATTGTTAAAAATATTACTACAAGAAATGTCCAAGATTTAAATGCCTAGGGTTTTAGGATTTTTATTTTTTCAAGTTTTACAGTTAAGCCTCTGATCTATTTTGAATTTATTATTGTGTGTGGTATAAGGAGGTAATCTAGTTTAATTTTTAATCTGTCAAATTTTTCCAACACAGCATATTGAAAAGACTGTATTTACTCCATGATAGGCTCTTGCCTCCTTTGCAAATACTAATTGACTAGAATGCCATGGGTTTACTTCTGGGCTTTCTTTGCTGTTCCACTGACCTATTTATCTTTCTGCCAGTACCATACTGTTTTTATTACTACAGCCTGGTAGTAGTTTGATATCAGGTAATGTGATACTTCCAAATTTGTTCTTCCTCAAGTTTGCTGAGGCCATTTAGAAATTTCTGTGGTCCCATATAAATTTTTGGAATATTTTTCTAGTTCTGTAAAATATGTCATTGGCATTTTGATAGAAATTGTGATGAATCTATAGATTGTTTGGCTAGTATGGGCATTTTAATAACATTAATTCTTTCTATGAGCATACTATATGCTTCCACTTATCTGTATCTTCCTCATTTTCTTTCTTTGGTATCTTATAATTATCTGAATATAGGTCTTTTACCTCCTTGGTAAATTTATTTCTAGAAACTTTATTTTTTTATTGTAAATGGGATTGTTTTCTTAGTTTGTTTTTCTGGAAGTTCATATTGGTGTATTAAAATGTCAACAATTTCTGTATTTTTATTTGTATTTTGCTACTTTACAGAATTCATTTACCATTTCTAGTAGTCTTCTGTTGGTGTCTTTGGGGTATTGTACATATAGTATAATGTCTTCTGCATAAAATGACAGTTTTACTTCTTCCTTTCCAATTTGGATACCTTTGATTGCTTTCCCTTATTTGATCACTCTGGTTAGAACTTCTAGTACTATGTCGAATAAGGGTGCTAAAAGTGGACATCCCTGAGACACTCAGACAGCTGTCAGAACAGAGAGGGGCTAAGGGGCTAGGTGACATAAGCTAAGGGATTAAGCAAAAAAAATTATAGACACAGAAACAGTATGGTGATTTCCAGAGGAAAAGTGGAGTAGGAGCAGATAGAAGAGGGTAAGTGGGATAAATGGTGATGGAAGAAGACTAGACTTTAGATAGTGAACACACAATAAAATATACAGATAATGTATTATAGAATTGTATAATTGAAACCTATATAATTTTATTGACCAATGTAATCTAAATAAATTAAATTTAAAAATGATATTGTGATAGGTTTACACGGTGACAGATGATTACTAAAATTAGTGGACTGTTTGTTCACACTATAAGGTATAAAAATTTCTAATCACTACTTTAAACAAAGTTCTTAATGAAATATGACATATTTAGAAATGATAAATTATATGACTGAAGTATGAAAATTGAACAATATAAGATCCCACCCCAAAATCAAGCATTAGTTTCAACTTGATTTTTCCTAGCCCAACTCAACTAAAAATTGCTATCCCTGCCATTTTCCTTTTACTGAATCCCATATAATGTTTTGATTTTTTCAATTGCTTTCCACTTTGTATTTAAGAAATATAGAGAATTAACTATAAAAAGAGAGCTACATACATTTAAGCTTATTAGGAAACATTTTAAACAGAATAAGAAGATTCTGTAATTTTCCTAGACTTTAGACATTTTTAAAACTAAAAGTTAATTTCAATTTACCAATATACCAGTATATCAGTCTAAGTCTCATTCTGGAAACTATTATACAATGTTTGAAAATGATAAAATTAATTACATTAACTTTTTAAATTACAAGGCATAAATGATACTATACACTTAATTTCCAATTATGGATATTGTTGTACAATTTTTGTAATGTAAACAGTTTCTGTAAATGTTTAAAATTAATTTCTAGTGAAACAAACATTCTTACTTCTTAACTCTGCTGAACAGATAGAACAATAACTCATGCAAAAAAAATCATTATGAAACTTAATGTAACATATGTCCTTTGACTAAATCAAGCAGGGTTGTTCCTATATTGACTTGATAGTAAAAGATCTAAAGTCCCCTAATCATAAGTTAATTGAAACTGCAAATACAATAGCTTATCTAATTGAAATAATGCCAATACTTATAATTTTTACTTCTTTAAAAGCACATGAGAATGTTTTTTCATGTTTCTGTAAGAAGATTTACAGAACTATCAAACTAGAACTAAGATTCTCTAACTTATCTTGTCCCTGCTGTACCAAATGAGCACTGGTGCTGACAGTTTATCTTGCTTAGTTTCAAAATGCTCTAAGAGAAATTCTATTACCTTTCTATAAGAAATTATTCCCTTTTATTACTCAAGTTTGTTATTACCAACGTAATTTTTGCTGATAATACTGCCTATGTATTCCTTATCTTTTTTAAAAAGATTTTATTTATTTTCAGAGGCAGGGGAAGAGAGAGAGAAAGACAGAGAGAAATACCCATGTGTTATTGCCTCTCACATACCCCCAAGAGGGGACCCTTCCGGCAACCTAGGCCTGTACTCCAACTGGGAACTGAACCGGGGACCTTTAGGTTCACAGGACAGTGCTCAGTCGACTGAGCCATACCAGACATGGCTGTATTCCTTATCTTAATTTAATTTTATCATTGCTAAATAAATCATATTAAAATATTTTCTGATTTTCTCCATATTGCTCATAGCTCCCCCCATTTTATATCATAGCATTAAAAGTTAGTTATTACATTTAGCTTGGCAATCTTGATGCAATTTTCAAGGTTCTCAGAAAATATCTTATAATAAATCATTTTTACAATAGAAATAGGCAAGTGTGACAATAGTATAATGAGTGTCATGCTATTCTGAGAACAGAATTTTGGTTTTCTGATACCAGAGAGATACTTTAAAAGAACAGGCTCTTGAATCCCTTGTTTCCATTTGAATCAAATAATATACCAGACAAAAATGTTGTACGCAACTGTACAAGATCCTTGCCAGAATTATTCAGCTGTATTTTCTATAGAATAGTTATATTCTTCATTAGTCTGAACATGTGCAAATGCAGCCTTTATACAAATATTACCATTTTACCACAATAGCAATGACACTGCTGTATTCAATGTGTTACATCACTTCACTATTAATTTTTTTTAAGTACATTATATTTCAGCAAGTTTTGTCAGCTGTAAAATCTAGGCCTGCATATCTGAACAAATGATCTTTTAGAAAAGAAAACACCAAAAACAGTACTATTGAAACTCATAAATTTACATTTAGCTCCAAATCCATACTGCATAATTTTCTTACATTTTTAAATGTTGGTGATTTATAACATGTTATTTGTCTAAAAACAGAGTATTCTGTTGTATGATGTTACAAACTAAAGTGTTACTAAAAAATTCTTATAACATTTCTATGCTATTACTACAGAAATAAGAGCCATAGAGAAATATGGTATCTAACTTGTATACATTAAGTAAGCATTCTTCAAGATTTCTAAGCAGTTAAAAAGAAATAATCAATAGCATATGCTGTTCAAAACTTATTTCGCAAAGTCAAAGACATTATCACCACCAATATTTAAATATTCGTTGCCAAAGTTACGTTCCCGAGATGCATGGACTTTCCTAAGCTCTTCAGTAGCAACACACTACTGTGGGACAATTATGGCCAATGGGAACCACAGGCACTGCTTTTACTACCAATATTATTATGACAGATTGTACCATACAAGTCCCTCAAAAATACCTTAGAAACATCATTTTGCTTAAGAAATTCTTGCTTGTGACAGTTAATGATTATTAGTCATTCAGCTTCTCAGGTGATTTTAATGGTTCAAATCAGATCATTCTAAACTGACACGGTATTTAATACAACTTACAAATAAAAAGCTGGGATCTAGCTATATACATCAATATTTAAATATATAACAGAACACATAACCAAAATAGCCTCTCATATTCTTCTTACAGTTAGAAATTTATATAGATTAAAAACTACTCCCTGCAATGACCTTTCATTTTAAATGACTAATATGTTTATTTATGCCACAGAAATATATTGCTTTCTTCACAAAATAAGTTTAAGATGATTTATAATCTTAAATGCATACATGCATTCTGAATATTTGTTAATGGAGCCATTTGAATTATTTTTGAAAACACAAATTAACTAAATATTTTGTACTACAGAGCACAAAAGCCTTCATAACATTTTGAATATATGGTTCTAAATATATATCATATCAAAGGTATTATTGCAGTATTCATATTTTAGTGAGGAATCTAAAATTTTATTAGTTGTCTATTTAATTTTGGTAATGAACTTAACTACTACCATTATGACTAAAATAGAGTCACTTGTGTCAGGAACAAAATAGAGAGAGTCAACTAAGGTCCATGAAGGAATCTTAACCTAACCTTCTAAGAATATACAGCTCTTCTTAGAAACCAGCCAATCCCCAAACACCAAATCTATTCAATCTATTCATGTCTCTGAACTTCTATGTTCCCTTGACTCAGCTACTGTGATAAAAAAACAAAACAAAAACAAAACAAACAAACAAAAAAACAGTAGGTAACCTATCAGCTGAAAAGCCAAGTAACCTTATAAAAATCCCCTAGTCTACAAGCAACTTTGAATTCATTGTTCCTCCAGCCTTGAGTTCCCCAGCTTGCAGGCCAAAAGCCTTACATTAAACCCATCTTTGTGCTTTGTATTATTTGGTATACAGTTTTATTTTATTTATTTATTTTCAATGTATGGTTGCCTTTCACCTGCCTCCAGCTATGGACCTGGCTGGAGACCCGGTTATGTGCCCTGGCTGGGAATTGAACCAGTGACCTTTGGGTTCGCAGGCTGGTGCCATATACACTGTGCCACCAGCCAGGGCCCCGAGTTTTATTTTTAACAAAACTATTTCCCAGTCTTCTATTTCTTCTCTTTCCAGTATAACTACACTAAAATTTTTCTTTTTTCTGGATCACAATGCTAAGTTCCAGCTATTGAAAAGCAATTCAACACCCATTAACCTACACTTTAGGATCCAGCTTCTGCAAGGTCCAAACTTATGAAAGACAAATATGAAACAAAAATATATTTCTAAAAATTTAAATAACTCATAAATAGAAACCTAATATTATTTTCTTCCACTACTCTTTCTTCTATTTATAAATGCTTAGGCCATCTCAGCCACTAAATTCAGCTATGTAATTTGTTCAAAATGTGTGCTCATTTTTAATTTTCTGGTTAAGATGGAACAAAATCTCTACTGGGAACATTTATCCAAGAGAACTTCATGCATAACTGAAGTTTTAATATGTCACTGATTCTGTTTGTGGCAATACACACTCAGGAATTTAAGAATTCATAAACCAACATTGCTTATCAGAGCAGGTAAAATTATTGTCAGTGGTTGGTGAAAGGATATGTACCTGGAAAATGTTTATACTGTCAGGAAGTTGTGTTATTAAAATACAAATCAGTAATAGTAGAAACTCCTTTTGAAGACAGGCAAGTAATTTTCTCTCAATACTTGATTGATTGATATTATCAAAATAGCACTCAGTACCTAAAAGTATACATAAAATATTTCTATTTTTTCTTTTTTATTTGCATATATTTCTAATCCAACTCTTATTTGTAAATCAATAAATAATAATAATTGATTGCTAAAAAGGTTGGGTATACATAGTATCCTACATGCCATTCCAGTTTTTTTAAATGTGTTTTTTAAATCTAAAGACAAATGAAAAATATGTCTCCCAACTGAAAATATTTTAAATTCTAACTTAGAGTAAGGCATATTATCATAAGAATGTAGTATTATATACTACATATAATAAACCTCTAGATTTGTATTTTTCTTTCTCAACTTAAATTGCTTAATAGGTAAACCAAAAATATAAACCAAAACAAAAATCATATTTAAGTTAAAATATAATCCATTTGTGAAGAATGTCTTTGAGAAAATAAATTCGTATATTTTTAATTTATATATATACTGTTTTCATTTTTAATTTACCTGTTAATAACTCTCGGAGTTTCTATATAATTAAAAGTGAAACATAATTGTTAAAACATTATGAGGAAATTATGCAAAGAAAACCAAAATTTAACATTTCTGGCCATTATTGGCAAGATTCTGTGGGAATGGGGTGTGGGATGAGCAGAGGAGGGACAATGGAGGAAAAACTGGGACAACTGTAATAGAATAACAAAAAAATGATTTAAAAAACTGTCATGTTTGCCCTGGCTGTTGGCACAGTGGATAAGGCACCAGCCTGCAAACCAAAGGTCGCTGGTTCGATTCCCAGCCAGGCCACATAACCAGGTTGTAAGCCTGTTACGTGAACTGTCATGTTCATCAACTAAAAACAAAATAAAATTGAAAAAGTTTTCATCTATTTTGGAGTTAAGCACTGACAGTATTATTCTATCCCTCTTCCTTGGGAGTTTCTAAGAGAATAAATATCAGCTACTTAAAAGGAAAAGAAAAGATCTGTGTTGGTGGGTCAGTGGGCAGAGAGGCTGTTGAAACACGGTAGTCTCCACTGTCCATAGGATAAAAGTTCCAAACCCTGTGAATGCCTGAAACCACGAATAGTACCAGACCCTGTATATGCTATGTTTTTTCCTATACATACATAGCTACAATAAAGTTTAATTTATAAATTAGGCAATTTCCCAGACAGAAACTGTACTCTTACTGTGTTCTTAGAAACTTGAACTTGTGATTTTTTTCATTCCTTATTAAATTGAGAACCTTCACCTTTTCACTTAAAGAACATATGTATCCTTTGTATCCCTCAACTGGTGTTGGTCATTTGCACTCAGGAAAGAAAACCTAGGTCCCATAAAGCTCATTTGTAACTAGAGAAGATGTTAACAAGAGTGTTCATGAAAAATACTGGAAAATAAGAATGGGGAGGCCATGCCACACATGAGCCCTTCCAGTTACTACAAAGTCTTATTAATCCTCTATTTAAGCTATTACACTTGTAGACTATTTTTAAATGGAATAATATATAAGAAAAAGTTTTCTTGAGAAGAGCTTCATTTTCATTTTTTTAACTTCTGTTTACTTTGTCACTCTCCATTAGCTGAAATCCTGAATAGAAAGAGGAACTGGGATAAAAGAAGTTGTAGAGAGAGAAACAGTCAGAATTCTGTCCACAATCCACCAAGTATCTGGCAGCCCCACAGGCACATCAGTAAGACTTTTCCCAGAAGCCAAAGCTCAATACAATCAGTCAGTATCTTTGGTTTGGTTTTCCTTCTTAGAAACAATCTGTAGGTTCCCCTTGGCAACTTTGCTCAGTCAGCTCTATTTATAGCCTGCCACTTTAGTAATACTAGAATGTCAAAGCCTCTTAGCAATCCTCAGGCAATCACAAAGGAAAGTAAAACTTCTTAGAAAGCAGGTTATCTTTTACTAATTTTGTTAGAAATAATTACCATTTCACAGTTTGCTAAATGATTTCATCAGCAAATCCACTGTGTCCTGTAGACAGGAGGGCAGCACTCTGTTTTGAGGGCAGCTCATACTTGCAAATTCTAAGCCCCTCAAAAACAGAAATGATACTGCCCTTTGCAAAAGCTGGCAGAAGTAAGATACTTAAGTAATATATTTTTCTACAATTTATATTATATCTACATTTTTAATAAACAAAGGTATAGTATTGTTTTACTATTTAATGATTTTATTAACTCTCCATTTCAATTTCGTTTCTCAAGGAATCTTACTGCTAAATTATTTCAATGATACAAGTATTTATAACTCTTCTAGGTTTGAAGCATTTTATCTCTGATGGCAGCCAGAACACTCATGCAGAAAGGATTGCTGAGGGAACATCCTGACTTTTCACAGCTGACAGGATTACCAGATGTGGAAAGACATTGGTCACATTTTGCAAAACATCTTTGATTCTTAAATTACACTTGCCTTGGATCTAGCCCCTATAAACATTGAGCCAAAAAACAGGATTGTACAACAGTCTGCTTCGGGTAGAAAGCATGTTTCATCAAAAACATACCCTCCCCTAAATAAAGAGGAGAGGATAACATTTCACAATTTGAGTCTCTTAAATTGTAAGACAGATCAAAGATGGTTTATCTACATGGAATGAGAATCTACCATTCACCAGTCACTAAATGAGGCTCTTTGGAAAAGAGAATTAAGTTCCCATGTTTTTAAGGTATTGTAGCACTATTTAAGCATTAAAATATTTATTAAAGTAGAATTAGCAAAGTGTTTCTTTACTTTAATAGACACCCAATCAAATAGAAGCTTCTCTTTTACCTTGATGTAATTTAAATTAAGGGACTCTTGTTTCAGATAAACTCAATAAACTTTTCATCAGGATTTCAGATAATCAGTGCTGCCTGAAATTACTTTCAGAAACAGAGAACATTTTTAGTAACCTAGTGTATTTTAAAAAGATTCACAATGGTGACAGATAAACCCCATGCATATTTTCAGCCTGCAGGGTTCTAAAATAGCCTCAGGTGGTCTCCATAGTCTATGTGTATTTACCAACTTATTCTTTCCCCTGGTTACATGTTTTTTCATCCACTGGGGATTTTTTTTTTATAATAATTACAATGTGTCTATGTCATCATGATGATATACATTTTACACTCCAAATTGGAAATAAATATACATTCAAACTATTGTCCACATTGCCAGCAAACATATAAAAATTGCATTAAAGTAGCATGTATTTTCATAACCTCATTTAATAATAGAAATGTAAGATATGTGAATAAGAGCAAATTTGCATGTGGGCATGATGGTAATTAGCACGCGAGGGTTATCTTGCAGTATCAACAGGTTAGGAAACAGGAAATAAATAGCAATCAAGTCAAAAAAGTTACTAGGAAGCAGCAAAAAGAAACCCTGTACATAAAATCAAGTGAAGGGAACTTTTTAGGTTGCATAACAAATATCAATCAAACTAAATGGATTGTTAAGAAATAAGAGCATAAACAAGGTAAGCAGGCCAACTCCAAGCCTATGTAACATAAATTATCCTGAAGCAGAGAATGCTGGACAATTGGTGATTGTCTTGCGTTAATAACACAACATGAACTATGGTATTGAAGTGTTTTCTCAGAAATGAAATAAAGTCCGTTCTGTAATTTTAGGACAGGGAGAGGACAAAAACATTTACTTAATGGCTCACCCTGTCATTTTCACCTTCTTATTGTTTATTGAAGCAAAATGAAATACACTCCAATAACAGCTTTTTCGCCACTATCCTTTCCATCAGATTTGGAAGATAATCAGTAATTTAAATATAATAACCTACAAAAGCCAAAGAAACAATATTCTTCACCCTTGTTTATCTTCTGTTGTAGTTGAGGACAAAACATTTTCATCAGAGGAGCAAGTTTTAAATCACGGTCACCTTCCTAAGAGCAAAAATTACCACTGAAGAAAATACAAAGAAGAAACATTTTGGTTTGGGGTTCTCTGTTTTGGACTTTCTGGCTTTATTTTGTGATCAATATTTGCCATAGACTTGGCCACCAATTTGTTTCAATTAGTAACCTCTTAAAATAAATACTATTTTTTAAATCTCCTTTCCCTGAATAGTACCCTTCTGAGGTCAGATACTTGCCATATAAATCTTTAAGTTTTCCATATCTGCATAGTTTTAAATACTTAAAACAATAATATTTTATACTTGATCTGGCCCTCTGCCCCATCATTTTTTAAGATAAGTAAATCAAAGTGCTCAGGGAAAAGCATATTGCTCCTTATAAAACTGTAAAAGTGAATGATGCAGGATGGAACAGATTCTCTATTTCCAAACCATTATTATCATCATTCTGTGCAACCTAGAATGAATGGTGAGTACATTTTTATAAATGATCACATGATATTCATAGTAGGTGAAAATGTTGCCCTTCTTCTTAGAAGTTTCCTATGAAGTCAATTGGAGAGGATAGGATAAACAAAGTATATGCCCACATTAAAAGGAAAAGATGTTCAACACTAAACAACAGCAAAAAGCTTGGAGATTCTCTTGAATTCTAAGAGATACTTTTTGAAAATGATGGATGGATGAATAGATGAACATAGGTAAAGTGTTATTTTAATTAGTTTGAAATACATTGACATTTATTCAGATAATTAAAAGTCTGCTAGCCAAAGGTTAATTTTATTGTTTTTAGCCATCCGTGAAAGAAAAGCTATGATATTTGCATTTTCAAATTATAACATATAAGCATTAATTAATTTTCTTAAAATAAGTATAGTTCATCAGAATAACAGCAAAAAAACTGGAAAACCCACCAGAGTATAATACATATATCCATTATATTTAGGCTACAGAAAAGGTCTTTAAACATACAGCCTGTACACTCTAGTATGAGGATCTCAGAAGGTCACTAATCAAGCATATCACTTTCAAAAGTTTAAAGATCAAGACTGTAAGTTTCCCCTAGATCGCTATTATGTGAATGTCCAGACCAAACATCTTATATATCTTTTTACCTTCTCAACCCCACAGATGGCATTCAATAAATGTTATTGATTAACTGACTAAGGAATTTCACCAAGATTGCTTGATCTCGAGTCTAATTAACAATAGGGCTGCTTTTTGCATGTAGTCCAAGACAATTTAGTCAAATGGTCGATAGAGTTAAAAAAAAAAAAAAAGTTAAACTTAAACCAGGCAATGTACTGAACAGTGATTTTTCTGACTGAAGGAATCGAGCTAACATGTATTGATTTAATAGATGATTAAAATTTACCTTCTTAGCTAATACATGGGTTAGCAGAGGAGAACTGAAGGCTAAAATTCAAGTCCATAGGATTTGGGTTCATGTTTTTTATAAAGTGGTACAGGTATTGATTTAGAGCACAAACTTTCAGGAGCCAGGCTGCCTGCTTTTAAATGCTACTACTTGTATTAAAGGCTTTATAACCTTGGGCTAATTAATCTGCCTGTGTCTCAACTTCATAAATGATAAAATGGGCATCAGTCATAGTAGCTCATTCATAGAATTATTTTAAGAATTAGGTCAGAATCCAAGATGGAGGCATAGAGAGAAACACTACATTTTCCTCCACAACCAAAAATAAAACATCTACCTCAATACTAGAGACAACCAGAAATTCCAGAATATCTAGCTGCATAGAAGTCCCACAAAGAAAAGATATAAAGAAATACTCATCCAGACAAATAGGAAGGGTGGAGCTGGGACACAGAGTATGTAGTTTGGTAGAGCAGTTTGGCAACATGGCAGCTGCAGTGAGATGGGGACTGTGACTGACCAGAGGAAAGCACAGTCACAGTAGGGACACCTGTTGAGTACTCCCAGCACCAGATCAGATTGTGCAGCTTATGGTTCCAGAACCCCGGGAAAAATAAAGCCACAGTGTTTCTAACTATGAAAGTCAGTGGAGGTTGGAGTGAAGGAAGAAGCTGCCAGTTTCTCAGCAGTCTATATGTTTAGAGGCCCTTATGGTCCTGAAATATCCACAGATACAACCACTTTGGGAAGGACAGCCAGGGCAACAGCTAGAGATGAACTAGCCCTATCCAGGAAGCAGAAAAAGTGCCTGGAAAGGAGGCAAGTTCTGAGCAAGGGGCATTATTCCCTCTCAGATCCCTCCCCTACATACAGCACCACAACATGGTGAAATGGGTTGCCCTGCACTGATGAATACCTGAGGCTCCACACCTTACACTGTAACAGGTGCAAACATAAGAGCCTGTCAAGTTAAGGGGACAGAGAACTATGGCTCAAAAAAGGGAATAAAGGTTCCAATGGCCAAACTAAATGACAAAGAAATAGCCAGCCTGACAGATGAACAGATAGCCTGCCTGAGAGACACACAGTTTAAAATGCTGGTGATAAAAATGCTCACAGACTTGAGAGATGTGCTTAAATACAGCAAATGCAGAAGGGAAGAAACTAAGGCTAGGCCAAGTGAAACAAAACAACAACAAAAAATGCACACAAAACCAATGGTACAGGGAAGGAAAATAACATTCAAATCAACCATCTGGAACACAAGGAAGAAATAAACCAGTACAGAAAGTGAAAACAAGAACTGAAAAAATTAGGAGAGTATTAGGAACCTCTGGGATGACTTTAAACATGCCAACATCTGATACTCCATTTTTCCTTCAAATCGTATAAATCTTTCATCTTTTAAACATGCCAACATCTGAATCATTAGGATGTCAAAAGGAGAATAGAAATAGCAAGAAATTAAAAATTTGTGTGAGAAAAAAATGAAGGAAAACTTCCTCAATTTGGTAAAGGAAATAGACACACAAGTCCAGGAAGCACAGAATGTCTCAAACAAGCTAGACCCAAATAAGACCACACTACAATATACCATAATTAAAATGGTAGAGACTAAAGATAAAGAGATAATCTTAAAGGCAGTAAGAGAAGAGAGTTACTTACAAAGGGGTTCCTATAAGACTATCAGCTGATTACTCAAGGGAAACTGCAGGGAAGAAGGGGCTGGCAAGAAGTATTCAAAGTGATGAAAAACAAGGACCTACATCCAAGATTATTCTATACAGCAAAACTATCATTTAGAATAGAAGGACAGATAAAGTGCTTCCCAGATAAGGTAAAGATAAAGGAGTTAATCATCACCAAGCCATTATTATATGAAATGTTAAAGGGACTTATTTGAGAAAAAGAGGATAAAAAAATAGTAAAAAGATAACAAACTCACAACTATCAACAACAGAACCTAAAAAATAAAAATGAAAACAAAAACGAACTAAGCAAAAAGAATAGGTCTAGAATCATAGATATAGGGATCATTGGGGAGGTTATCAGCTGGGATAGGGAAGAGGGTAAAACAGGGAAGTGGTGCAGGGGTTAGGAAACATAATTGGTGGATGCAAGAAAGACAGGGAGAGGTTAAGAATGGTGGAGGAAACCCCTGGCTGGTAGCACAGTGGATAAGGCGCCAGCCTGAAACCCAAAGGTCGAAGGTTCGATTCCCCAGCCAGGGCACATAATAAGGTTACAAACCAGGTCTCCAGTCAGGTCTGTGGCTGGAGGCAGGTGAAAAGCAACCATACATTGATGTCTCTCTCCCTCTCTGCCTCTCTCCCTTCCCCTCTTTCTAAAAATAATGAAATAAAATCTTAAAAAAAAGAAAAAAAAAAAGAAAGAATGGTGGAGGAAAGGGTGAAATCAGAGAACTTACATGCACAACCCATAGATACGGGGCTGCAGAAGGGAATCAGTGTCTTAGGTGGAGATTAGCAAGGGGAAAGAAATGTGGGACAACTGCAACAACATAATCAATAAAATATACTAAAAAACACTACAGGGGCAATGGATATATTCATTACATTGATGTTGATGGTTCCATGTGTAGACATATATGAAAATACAGTTTACGCTTTTAATAAATGCAATGTATGTCAAAAAAGAAATAAAATCCACAGTGGCTACACCAGCCTACATTCCCACCAACAGTGTATGAGGGTTCCCTTTGCCCCGCATCCTCGCCAACACTTGTCTGTTGAGAAAGAAAGAAGGAACTCGTACCATTTGCAACAACATGGATGGAACTGGAGAGTATTATGCTTAGTGAAATAAGCCAGTCAGCGAAGGACAAATATCATATGATCTCACCCATTACAGGACAATAATGAACAAAACTAACAAGCAAAACAGAACCAAATATATGAATACAGTGAATAAGCCTTCAGTGGTCAGGTGGAAAGGGGTTGGGGGTAGGGGGGAGGCGGAGGCAAGGAAGGGGAGCAGCTTAGACAAGAACCTAGTATAAAGGAACCATGGACATGGACAACAGGTGGGATTGACTTTGGGGGGGGATGGGTGGGTGGGGAGGGGGATGGAGGGGAGCAAAAAGGCAATGGATGTAAAACAACAACAATAAAAAATAAAAAAAAAAGCAATCCACAAACATGAAGAAAAGTTTTGAAAAACAGATGTTTAACATAGGGCTTCTAATTAAACTATATTTCAAAACTGTTACAATTCAACCATCAGATAGTGTGGTGATAGCCAGAGGGGAAGAGATGAGGGGGTGGGAGGAGGGGGATGAAGGAGCGGGGGTGGGGACATCTGCAACAGTGTCAACAGCAAAAGTAAAGAAAAAAATTAAAAAAGAAAAGAAAAAAAGAAATGAAATCCTAGTACATAGTAATGTTATTGTAGTGTTAGCATTTATTGTTTTTATTCTTACTATAGCAGTGTCAGTAGTTTATTGACTTTTTTCAAAATCACAAACCAGCACTTCATATCTGGAACAAAAAATTCACATTTTTTAATTTATATTGAAAGATAGTAAATATGATCTAGGGATATACTGCTTTTGTTTTTATTTAAACTCAGAAATAAAATCATATCTATATTTTAAAAGAATGTAGTCACACTCATATATTAAAATATATTTTCATTAACAACAGAGCATATTTAAATAAATTTACTCTCAGAACTAGTATTTAAATGAAAAAGGAATGCTATTTTCTCTAATAAATGTAATTTTTTAATTAAGCTCTGAAAAATTAATTACCTTGATTTTAATGAACCTATTATATTAACTTTTACTTGCCATCAAAAATGCTTCTATTTAATGTAGTTTACTTAAGAAAAACTGAGTTTTTATTAATTAATACTACCACTCACTTCTGTTCCTATCATGTGAGCTATGTTCATCCAGAATGAGTAGCCTCTGTCTTCCAAAATAATGTATCATTTATTCTTTCATTGTATTCATATAATTAAATTCAGATGTAAAAATACTAATTTGAAAAAAAAAAAAAGGAGTTATAGTGCTATGGTATTAATCTGAATGCTTTCAGGTAAACCTGAATGCTTTACTTTATGAATGTCAGGTGCTAAAAAATTACTCAAAATAGATTGCCCTCAGAGACCTTTATCTTACCCCACTTTAAGGAAGTCAAAACTGGAAACTTATGTATAACATATGAGGGCTGTGGCTTAGCCATGAAAGTTTATATGCACTTTCCCTGTTCAAGAGAAAGACCTTACATTTCAAGAACGACAAACATAGAGATATTCATTCCATTATTATTAGCATTATAATATATACATTATGTTTGTGCCATTTTTTATGATCCCTTACTTTAGGTGGTTTTGGCCCATTAGCTAAATGATTTTTATCTTCTGATCATGTTTTATGAGGCTTCCTCTAGAATTGCAATAAGGGCATAGGCTCAAAAAATATCTCTTTTAGGCTTTAGTATCATATTAATCTATCATTTTTTGGGATAGATGGGCAAAGCCGACCAGAATAAAATGTATACCTAAGTATTCATTATGATTACTCTATCAATACTAGATAAACTATATGAATTCAAATCTGAATTTCTGCAATCTAACTCAATTCAACAAACACATATTGAGTGGCCAGGTTATTTAAAGTTCATAGCTTCCAGCTTCATCTCCTGAAAAACTGTCTTTGAACCAAAGCTAACGTAGAACAGCTATTTTTCAACACTAGTCTGTGTAACTAATGCCCAATAAATATCAAAATGGGTAATAAAGAAAAAAACTCAACAGAATTGCAAAGAGCTTGTTAAGCCTAGAGCCATGTGCAGGGAGACTGGAATGCAAATGCAGAAGTTGTTTTTGCTCTCTCTTATTTGCAGGCTTCATTTACGCAGGTAATATACATTTTATGGAATCAGACGTAAACACTAATTTCTAAACTTGGTGAACTCTAGAAAATGATTATTTAAAAACTCTGGAAATGTGTCAGTAAATAAACAAAATGAGAAAATGATGTGTTAAAACATTGAATGGGAAACAATCCTTTTAAAAACCTGGGTTTACACAACTTTGTTTCAGACTAATCAATGAGATTAATGTACTTGGTCCTAAATGATCATTATATTTCAGATTGAAATGTTAACTTTGAAAAAAAATTGGAAAAGGATAAAAATATTGAGCTTTAGTTCTAATGAATTATATTAAAATATTTTTCTATAAATAAAAAAGGCCTTGAGTAAGACAATACAGGTTTTAGCATGTAAAGCACCATATGTTTTTTAATTGTGATAGCTGACTCAGATAATGAAGGCAATCTCTAAAGATAGCAAGAAATTCTAGGAGGTTCACTGGACCCAAAGACCTTTTATGATTCCTTTTCTCTTCATTCCCTCAACCTGCTCATTCTACCTTCTCAGTCTTCTCACAGATATTACATTGCCTTCTAAGTTTCTCTCCTTTCATCTTTGTTTTTAAAAGTACATTATCAATTATTTACTGACAAGATAAAAACACTTCTTATTCACCATGCAAGTGTACCTATTAGTTGTAATATACTGTCATAAACAGGGCTATAAAAGCCATTATTAGGCAACACTTACAAATGAGAAGGAAAAAATCTCTTGGTCTAAGTGAGCTCAGTTATTAGACAATAAAGGTGATAACAGACTATGTCCGTTAAGTAAAATCAAGTTGTAACAATTGAAACACAGGTAATATTGACTAATTTCAACAAAAATGAATGGTTTCATGGTAAAATTATCTTGAAAATAATTAATTTATGTACTAAACTATTTTAAGAGTTTCATGTTCTACCGATTGACTAGCTGGGCACCTAAATTATTTTAATTAAATATTTTTGTACTCACTGGACTCAGTCTTTGCTGAAACACAGAAGAACAATTAACATAATAAACAGGCCTATTATCACTTACTTATTTTCCATTTACTTATTACTAAATGAACATATTCTAAAAGGTGGAAACAACTGCCTTCTTATTGATTTGTTAAAAACAATGAATAGTAAGTACAGTATTTCCAATTTAATACACTGTGTTTTTTATAAACTACCAGAAGGTCACAAAATCAATTTAATAGCTCATAGCAAAAATTTTTAATTATTTAAATTGGTATATTTTCTAGAATACCATTACATGATAAAATAATCTCATATTAACTTTGGTTTTATTATGTATATAATACACAAGGTCTGTCTGGAAAAAGTCCAGTTATTGTTAATATAACAAGAATGGTTTGCATAACATCAATGTAACCTGGCAGCCAAGTTGAGTGGAATGAAAGGTGCATGCATGAACAATAGTGACTTCACTATACTAGCCAGTGAGGATAGATGTCATTGAGTGAGCAAGTGTACTGTGCGGCCATTGCATTCACAATGACAGAGCAAGTAGGGCAATAAATTTGCATCAAATTTTACATGAAGCTTGAACATTCTCCCATTTTAAACTATTCAGATGATTCAGAAAGCCGCAGCTATGGGCAGCTTTAGCATGACAACATTTCCATTCATGTATCATGTTTTCTGCAAAGCTTTTTGGTGAAACATCAAATTACCCAGGTGACTCAGCTCTGTTAAAGCCCAAATTTGGTGTGCTGCAACTGCTGGCTTTTCCAAAACTAAAGTCACCTTTTAAAGAGAACAGCTTTCAGCCATCAATTAAATTCAGGAATATACAGCAGGGCAACTGATGGCAATGGGGAGAACTCTGTAAGGTCCCAAATGACAACTTTGAAGGGGACTGAGATGTCATTGCCCTATGTACAATGTTTCTTCTATCTTGTAACTTCTTCAATAAATGTCTCCATTTTTCATAATGTGGCTGGATACTTCCTGGATAGACCTTGTCATAATCTTACCTACATATGTACATGTACATGAGTGTGTATAACTTAAAACATAAAAAATATAAAATGAATTCTTACTAGAAGACTCATGCAAAAAAAAAAGAACTGTTGTATACATTATGCATTATATAGATTTTATAAAATTTTGTATAAAATTATGATCTATAACACCTTGTAGTTTGTCATAAAATCACCAAATTGTGACTAGTGCTTAAATTTTGAGGATTAAACCTGCATGTGGAAGAGAATAATAAGTAGAACTGAAAGAAGGTTGAAATATTTTGTTAAGCTAATATATGTAAAAATGTGCCTGGTAAGAGTTTGTTTATGAGCATGTATGTTATTTACTTGTATTTTATTTTTGTGTTTCGTTGGCAGAAAGATATGCAACTGAAGCAAAATATTAAACATCTTTCTCATGCAAGAAAGGCCAAAAGAGAGTGGAGTTTGGGAAGAACTTCCAGTAAGGACATTAGTTAGGATTCTGTGGGGAAGATCTGCCTTAAGCCTTGCATTTCTGCACCACTTAGTTTGTCATCTCTCCTGTGACATGGTGATGACTACAGTGAATACACCAGCTGCTCACAGATGCACATCGACAGCACTGTCCTTGTCCAGACATCTGTGTCAAGAGATCCCTGGGCTGAGAGACAGCAAGGCTCATTCTCTAAGAGGTTTCTGTCTGCTGCTTTGTGTTGCCCGTGATTATGGTCACAAACTGTTACTCCTACTGCTTCCTGAGGCTACCGAAGTGATCCAGCCTGCCCAGAGGGTCTGATACAGGGAGAACTTTATTCTTAAGCCTCACGGGCTTCTCTATGTCCATTGTAGAATACCAGTAAGAGGGCAGATTTTCTCTACTTCTTTATCTGAAAAAATAGTAATCTATTCTTGCATTCATTGATTCAAAAAACACATTTGACTGAAAGTCTACAATGTCCACACCATGTAAAAGACACTAGGGATGAAAAAAATGAGCTCACAATTCCAACATGATATGTTAAGACATACCAATGAGCTAACAATGGCACTTAAAATTCAAAGAAAGCTTCACTGGGGTGTGTGTTTGGGGGAAGAGGTAGTAGAGCCAACAATTTAGTAATATATGTGCAGGAAGCAGAGACACAAACCATGTGTAAATGGCCTGATAAAATAAAAAACAACACAATGTCCAAGCTCACTATTTGAACTGACCAAATACAATGCTGTTTTTTAATAAGGACCCTGACTTTACTAGCTATCTTTCTCAAGGCTAAACTAGCAAAGCTACATATTTTTTACATTTTATGTGCATGCTTATTTGGCAGCCTAGACTATCATGACTTGAGTTCAGGTTTGATTATCCAGTGTGTGTTATCAGCCAGTTTCCTTGCTTCTGATTTTCCTTCTTACCGATGCTCACCATTAGGGCTATTTTCTGAATATGAATACTACTATGAATATGAATACTGTGTTCATGTTCTCATGAACACAGATACCTAGATGAATACATTATAACTTATAGTTACATGATTTTCTACTTATTTGTTCTTAAAAATATTGGTGGGAGGGAACGACTATAAAGCTCATAGTTAAAATAGACTTTCGGCATTACTAAATTTTTTACTTAAGGATAACATCTGGTTTTACTTTTGTGGGCAAAGGAAATATTAATACCTATATTTTGCCATTTATAGTCCCAACTAAGCCTCCTAAACATGGAGCATAAAACTTTAAAATTTTTACTACACATTAATTAATCTTAGTATGAATAACATCAATCTTTCTGATTCAAGACACTAAGATTTAAATAGGTTACACTTTATATAAAGAAATATTTTCTAAGATATTTAGAGTTTGTGAGACATAAATGTTTCACATGATAAAGCTTAATGAATTAGCACATTTTCTTTGAGCTTATTTTCTTTATTTGAGCTTAATTGTAATAAATTAATTAATCAGATGAATTTACTTCTCACTGGAGAACATAATAACCCGTTCCTTTAAATCCACATATTTTTTCTTGGGTGAGCAAATAATTCCACAGAGAAGGCACTTGGATTACTTCTTATATTACCTTCTGCAGTATAGTAAATCTTTGTTTACTCACTATCTTCCTGCTCTATTGCATAAATCAAAACAAAATTCAAACCTTGACATGTTAAGTCAGTGTGCCAATTAATCTTATTGCTATAAAATCAATCTTTAAAAACCCATATCTTGTTATGACCTCAAAAATTTGAAACTCTCAACTCACATTGTTACAAATAACCTTAGGAAACAAGTTTTGCTTCATTGTATATTCATAAAATTTGAATTTTGAAAAACACCAAATTCATACTACTACTTTTTGTCACAAAACTTGGGGTTAGGGTTTCAACTTGAATGTGTCTTAATCTACATACAAAAGCCATATGTTAATTAAATCACATAAAATGTAAGCTAGCAACATAGAAAGTAAAAAATTGCATTTTTTCCTTTTTAAAAATATTTATTAGAATGTACACACTTTAGACCAATGGATTTTATGTATACAGAAGTAGATTCTGTCAACTGAGGGTGATGATATTGGGAGTTAAGACTGGAAAGTTAGACCTCTGGCCAAGATGGAGATGCATGTAGACATGATTCACCTCATTGTACAACCATAAGAAGGAAACAACCAACCTCCAAACAAAACAAAACAAAAATAACTGCCAGAAAATCAAACTGTTTGGCAGTCCGACAACAAAGGATTTAAAGAAGAAATATTCATCTGGACAGTTAGGAGGAGCAGAGAGTATGCAGCGTGGTGGCTGTGAGGAGGTGGCAACAAGCCAGCAGCAGTGGCCGGCAGGATGCGTGGTCCCACATTCATTCACATGTGGCAGATAAAAGTCAGGGGTACATCTGGGGAGTGATCCTAGCCCCAGGCCACACCACACAGCCCAGGGTTCCAGTGCTGGGAAATCAAGCCTCATATTTCTGTTTGTGAAAACCAGGGGGTATTGGGGCAGTGGAAGAAACTGCCAGTCTCTTGGTAGAGTCCATTTAGAGGGACCGCAAGGTCCTAAAATGCATTCAAGCCCACTCATTCTGGGTACCACCAACAGGGCAACAGTTACATACAGGAAGTGCATGAAGCGATTAGAAACTGGGCGAGTGCTGAGCAAGGATCATTGTTCCCTTTCTGACCTCTTCCCCACAGAGGTGAAACCGGTAGCCCCACCCTGGCCAACAGTAAGGCTCCACCCCTTACAGGGTAACAGGTACACGAACACAGGAAGTAAAAGCAGCTCTGCCTAATACACAGAAACAAACACTTGGAGACTGCCAAATTAAGGAGACAAAGAAACATGGCCTGAATGAAAGAACAGCTCAAAATTCATGAAAAAGAACTGAGCAAAATTGAGATAACCAACCTATCAGATGCAGAGTTCAAAACACTGGTGATGAGGATGCTCAGAGAACTCTCTGAGTACAGCAAATGCATAAGGGAAAGATGAAGGAAAAGCAGCAAGAGAAAAAAAAAAAGTTACCTACAAAGGAGTTCCCATAAGACTATCAACTGATTTCTCAAAAGAAACTTTGCAGGCAAGGAGGGGCTGGCAATAAGTATTCAAAGTAATGAAAAGCAAGGACCTATAGCCACGATTACTCTATCCAACAAAGCTATCACTTAGAATTACAGGGAAGATAAAGTGCTTCATAGACAAGGTAAAGCTAAAAGAGTTCACCATCACCAAACCCTATATGAATTGTTAAAAGGACTTAAAATCTTCATCCATAAATTGAGGAATGAGAATCCCAAATTAGAGAGTACTGATGGGGTTTCAAGACATAATATATTGGTTCCTGTTGTCATTGTTAACAAATTACTGGAAGCTCAGTGGTATAAAATAACACATATTATATTCCCTTAAATTTTTGGACATCTGATGCCTAACTAAAATCAGTACAAGCAAGGCTGTTTCTAATGGGAGCTTTAGGAGAAAATCTGTTTCCTTGTCTTTTCCAGCTTTGTATAAGCTGCTTGTTTGTCAACATACATAGACTCTTCCTCAGTCTTCAATGCCTGTCACTTCAACTTCTGATGCCATCGTAACATCTCCCTTTTCCCATTCTGACTCATCCTGCAAGCTTCTTATCCAGGCTGTTACCCTGGGTGCACCTATAGAATATAGGATGATTCTGAACTAGTCCATCTGCAAGGTGACTTACGCCACCCAAGGCAGTATATTAAAAAGTCCTGAGGCTTAACGTGTGGATATCTTAAAGAAGCATTATTCGACAATGTATGTACAGTGGCTGGCAGAATGTAAGAGTAATAATAACAACAATAATAAAAATGTATTGACTATTTCTCTATGTATAGCCTTTGACAAGAGTTGGAAAGCAACTTGTGAATGACCTCATAATTGGCATAAATTGTAGCTACCATTACCACAATCAACATTATTTGCTTTTATGAATAGAATTAATATATATAATTTTTAGAATATATAGTTTCAAATGCCCTGCCAAATCTTTCTAACTTCCCTCTTATAACAGTACTGGGCACAACACATAATTGCAGTTTTTGATTCCATCTGCAAAGCATTCCTTCTAAGATAATTTTCTTTATTCCATTTTTTTCTTTTAATCCATTTTGAGTTTATTTGTGTATATGATGAAAGAGGTAGTCTAGTTTTTTTGGTTTTTTTGCATGTATCTGTCAAGTTTTTCCATCATTATTAAGTAGGTTGTCTTTACCACATTGTATGTTCTTGCTTCCTCTGTCATATACTAATGGACCATATCAGCATGGATTTATTTCTGGGCTCCCTATTCTGTTCCACTGATCTATGTGTCTGTTTTATGTTGTTTTGATTACTATAGCCTTGTAGTATAGTTTATTATCAGGTACCATGATACTTTTAACTTTGTTTCTTTTTCTTAAGATTGTCATGGCTATTTGGGGGCTTCTGTGGTTCCATATAAATTTTAGGATCATTTGCTCTAGTTCTGTGGAATATTTTATTGGTATTTTGATATGTATTTCATTGAATCTATATGTTGCTTTAGGTAGTATAAACATTTTAGTGATGTTAATTCTTTCTAGCTGTGAGCATGGTATATATTTCCATTTATTTCTATCTTTTTTGATTTCTTTTATCAATGTCTTATAATTTTATAAATCTTTTACCTCCTTGGATCTATTCCTAGCTAATTTTAAGTGTATTTTATTGATTATGCTGTTACAGTTCTCATAATTTTTTCTCTTTGCTACCCAGTACCTCCCTTCCCTCCAGCAGTCCCAGCCCAATAGTTCATGTCTATGGATCATGCATGTAAATTCTTTAGCTTCACCATTTCCTATACTGTTCTTTTTTTAAAAAAAAATATGTTTATTATTTTAATGTATATTTTATTGATTATGCTGTTACAGTTATCCCAATTTATTTTCCCTTTGCTTCCCTCTACCTGGTACCCACCTTCCTCCCAGCAATCCCACCCTTCCTTAGTTCATGTCCATGGGTCATGCATATAAGTTCCCTGACTTCACCCTTTCCTATATTATTCTTAAATTCCCCCTGTCTATTTTGTACCTACCAGTTGTGCTTCTTAATCACTACTTCATTTCCCCATTTCTCCCTCTTCCCCATCTTAGCTGATAACCCTCCAAAAGATCCCTATACCTATGATTCTGATCCTATTCTGGTTGTTTGTTTAGTTTGTTTTTTATTTTTATTTTTTAGAGTCTGTCATTGACAGTTGTGAGTTTGTTGTCATTTTTAATGTTCATAGTTTTGATCTCTTTCTTTTTCCTAAGTCCCTTGAACATTTTATATAATAATGGCATGGTAATGATTAATACCTTTAGCTTTATTTTCTATGGGGAGCACTTTATCTTCCCTTCCAACATTTTGAGTGATAGCTTTGCAGGATAGAGTAATCTAGGTTGTAAGTCCTTGCTTTTCATCACTTTGAATACTTCTTGCCATTCCCTTTTGCCACTTCTTTTGATAAATCAGCTGATAATCTTATAGGAATACCTTTGTTGGTAACTCTCTTCTCTTGGTGCTTTTAAGATTATCTATCCTCAATCTTTGGCATTTTAATTATGATATGTCTTGGTGTGGTCCTCTTTGTGTCTAGCTTATTTGGGACTCTATGCTTTCTGAACTTATATATCTAATTCCTTTGCAAAGTTAAGGAGGTTTTCCTTCATTATTTTTTCACATAGGTTTTCAATTTCTTGCTCTTCCTCTTCTCCTTCTTGCACCCCTATGATTCAGATGTTGGTACACTTAAAGTCCCAGAGGCTCCTAAGCCTCTCCTCATTTGTTCAGTTCTTGTTTCTTCATTCTGTACCCGTTGCATGTTTATTTCTTCCTTATATTTCAAATCATTGATTTGAACCCTGGTTTCATTCCCTTCACCATTGGTTTCATGTGGATTTTCCTTCATTTCACTTAGCATAGCCATCATTTCTTCTCTTATGCATATGCCATACTCAAGCATGTCTATTAAGTCTGTGAGCATCATTGTCATCAATGTTTTGAATTCTGCATCTATTAGGTTGGCTATCTCCTAGTCACTTAGTTCTGTCATTGAAACCTTGATCTGCTCCCTCTTTTCTGTCTCCTCAATTTGACAGCCTCCTTCCTATGTTTGCTTCTGTCCATTTTCTTTATTCTTGAAGTACAGACATTAATGTGGTATTTTAGGAAATGTTAGTTTTTTAGATTTATTTTTTAAGTTCTGTTTGTGTGTAAAAATTTAATATCACTTTAATTCATTAAAAAATAGTTATATTGGGAGTGTACCTCTAGCTTAATTGCAATCTTTTTCTCATTTTACTGTCTTCTGCCTTCTATTGCTTTTGTTAGAAAGTCATAAGCATTCTAAGTATCAACCCTTTGTATACAACATTTTTTCAGGAGTCTTTTATAAGCTGTACAGTTTCACTGCCATTTGTTTCACTATAGATTTATTTCAAAATATTTATTCTTATTAAGGTCCATTGGATAAATTAACATCATTCATCAATTCTGGAAAGTCTGATCCATTATTTCTACAATATAAACTTTTTCAGTTTCCCTCTGAAATCTCTTTCTCCTATATGTCTCTTAAACTTTCATACCTTTTATTTCTTTCTCATTTTGTTCCTTGCAATGGTAATGGGAACACTAATTTGGAATCAATTAAAATACAACAGTTTTTTTTTAATTGTATAGTTGTTGTTACTTTGAGCCAGAAACATACTTAGATGTAGGATTGTAAGACTGTGGTCAGAAATTCTTAGAGGAAACACTTTTCTACTTCTCACACTGTTTGCCTGGTTAGCATTTTTTTTTTTTTTTTTTTTTTTTTGCAGAGGATGTTGCCCTCTATGGAGCTTACATGGGGTTTTAATGGTGGTTTCAGACTTGACCTGTTTGCTTAGGTTCCAGGTTTTGCCTCATATCCCTCAAGCACTTTGGTCATTACATTCCTGAATCTAGGTCAGAAGTTATCAAAAAATACCTCCAGGGTAAACACCAGTTCCAAGTCTTGCCTACCATATGGATTACTATTTCATTATAGTTTCTGACCTCTGGAAAATAAGTTGCTTTCTCACCACTGAAGTCAAGAATTTCAAAGGGTATTTCAAAAATATGTCATCTATCATTTTGGATATGCTTATCCGAAGCAAATTATTTTGAACCTGTTTCATCAATACTGCCTTATTAGTTACTTCTGTTTTAAAATAGGGAACCCATATGGAACATTAGATTACTATTAGCATATCACTAAAATAAGCAGTATCTGCATCTACCAATATACCTTTCTATTCTCCAAAATGACCTTTTCAGATGTTGGAAAACAGTTCATTTTATATTGAACAACCAAATGAGCAAAATAGAACCAGAGGCATGGAAATAAGAAACAGACTGACAGTGACCAGAGGGGAGGATGGACTGGGAGAAGGGGGAAAGAAAGGGAAGGGTCTAGTCAAGGAACTAGTATAAATGACCCATGGACATGGGCAACAGGGTGGAGATTGACTGTGGGAGAGGGGATGGAGTAAGTGGGGCAGGGGAAGAGGAATGGGAGAAAATGGAACAACTTTAATACAACAAATTAATAAAAAATGTAAATATAAAAATATGCATGTGTGTGTGAAACAACATCAATGCTGTGTGTGTGTGAAGTCACAGAAAAGGCAAGGTAAATGAGAAGTATAGGGAAAAGTTCCAGTCACAGGGAACTGGAAGGAATTTAAGATATCAGTAAGATATTACTATTGGTTTCATGTGGATTTTCAATTTGAGTTGTGAAAGATATCTTATTCTTTTTACGCACAGAAATACATTATATATACAGTGTGTGTGTGTGTGTGTGTGTGAGTGTGTATGTGTGTGCATCAATTATTGGGGGCAAATAGAAAAAATATCTTTAAAGCTCCTTAGGAAAATTGACATAAGTATTAAATTATCTGATATGTTCTTCCTTTTAAACAGATTTTAGAAATATTGTATTGTTTAACCAAAATCAGATCAATAGTTTACTGGTATAGTAACAGCTACAGGAAAAAAACCTGTATTTTTTAATGAAAAAAAATGAATTAACATTGTAAATGCAAGCTAGTGATCTCATTTAGAGAGCTGGACTCTAAGCCACAGATAGTTCAATTTTTCTAAGAAGCTTTAGGAATATATTATTTCATAAATAAAATATATGTATACACATATAATGGTGGTTATATATTTACAAACACATATATAATGGAGTGTGTGTGTGTATGTGTGTGTGTGTGTGTGTGTGTATAATGTCTTTATGCACATAAAAAGAATAAGATACCTTCCACTACTCAAGAAATAACATTTACCCTTTTGGGGTACTATCACCCCATTAAGTTTACATGAATAAGACATGTCATGGGCACTCTGAATTGTACATGTCCAGAACAAACATCATTGTTTTCCCTTAAACAGGATGTATGAGTAAATGGCACTAACATCCAATCAGCTACAAAAGCCAGGCACTTGCACATTATCTTTGCCATCATCCCCTGCTCCCTAAACCCCTGTGCCCAACCATTCTGTCCTTTCTATTCTACTTCCTGAATATCTCCCCAAATTTCTCTGTCTCCCTTTCCATTATCTTAATATTTTCTGTATAGAGGCAACAGATTGGCCTATGGCATTGATGAAATGAAGCATATGTATGATTGGGACTGGTAAAAAGAAAGGGTAAGATATTTGGGCACAACAGCATATATCAAGATAGGGATTATAGGAATATAAGTGGCATATTTAGGAGAAGATAGAGAAATAAAATCAATTAGAACAGAGAGTGGGCTGTCATTAAATTTAGATACATTTAAGTACTTTCCAATTCATATCAATCAATATCTACACAGAATTTGATGAGCCCCTTTTTTTTAAATTAAACACCACAGTTTCCTAAACATTCTCTAATAAATCCCTATACTACTTCAGATAATGATTTCAAGGAGAAACTCACAATATTTTCTGTCTAAACTATTTTTAATTCATATTTCTAATATTCCAGTGTAATCAACATTTAATCCACATTATATTTAATAATTTTAAATTATGTGTCTTTCACAACAATTTCTAGACTTATATTCTGCTTTTAAAATTTCATTCTAGCTAAAGTACCATATTGACATTTTCTGCAAATTGGCTTACGTGCTAGGCGAGGTCTGTATTTTCAAAGAGCTTATAGCTTCTTGCAAGAGAGATGATTGAAAACATGAACTTAATAGAAAACAATCTAAGCTAGAATTCTGCTAAGTGCAACCAGAGTAGTGCAATAAGGAAGCCAGTGGATTATAACAGAAATACCTAGTGGTCAGACAATCCATTCATAGGGAAGGGAAAGTTACCTTGGGTCACCAGAAATGCTTAGAATTTAGTTTTTGGTTAAATGACAGAGAGACAGACATTTTGGTTAAGATTGATAATTGTAAACAGAGGCAGAGATGCTAACGTAAGCATCATTGGTTCATTTGAATTCAAGAAGCCTAGACTCATTAGATGGGAAAGGAATGCACTGGGAAGGAAAAGTGGAAAATAAGTTCAGCTAAACTAGATGCAACCAACCATACTGTAGATGGTTTGGGAAAAGCTTAGATCTCATGTGACAGGGAAGAGTCAATCAAGGGACCTGTTCAAGGGAAAGCATGGCCTGGCAGGCCTGCAAGGGATGGACAGAATGAGAACGCCTGAGTCCAAGAGGTTGTTACCTGCCAAGCCTGCTCTGTCATGACAGACCAGAGAAAAAGAAAAAGGGAAACAAAAAGGGGAAATGAGTTTCATTAGCCAACAGGTGAATCAATTCTTCCTTTTAGGAATTAGCCGGTGTCACAGGGGAAAGATCACAGATGTTAAAGCTCTAGTGCAACTAGAGTCACTACTTGTGATCTGAATAATACTTGACTCTGCCAGTTTAAACTCCCTGAATCCCAATGAAATTTTTGCCTATTTTATAGTGTTTTCATTTAAAAAATGTAAATGCACAATTACTGGTTGAGTTCACAGAAATAGCTCATATTACCATCTTGATTTTACTTAATCACCTCATTGAGAAAGAAAGATGGCGTGTTTTATTTTCTAGGCACCTTACCTTCACTGCAAGTACTAATTCCATGTATTAATTATTTATTCTTCAATGGCTCCTGCATTTAAAATACCATTTTATATTGTTCTCTTGACCTTGCATAATTTAAACTTACCAATCCTTAAATAGGAAAGTTTTAAAATAAGGAATTTAATGTAATGAGAAGCAAATGGTATTAAATGATTCTCATTACAAAATCTTACTAACACTTTTAATACCCTTCCTTATGAAAAGCTTATTAGATATTAATATCTAATCACCATCAACAGTAAGAAATAGAAACAGAACATTTCTAAAAATAAATAGTGAAGACCTAAAAATAATATCCTAGTTTACAATAACTGATTCAGGAATATTTTATTTATATGTGTAATTCATTCTTTCACAATGTATAACTATTTAGAGAAGGGTAGATAAAAGTTCTCGAGTACTTGCATTTTTTTTTCTTTTTTCACTTTAATTTTATCATTGTTGTAGTACATTTATCCCATTTACCCCCACTTGCATTTTTTAAAGATTTTATTTATTATTTTCAGATAGAGGGGAAGGGAAAGTGGGAGAGAAACATCAATGTATGGTTGCCTTTCACCTGCCTCCAGCTATGGATCTGGCTAGAGACCTGGCTTGCAGCCTGGTTCTGTATCCTGGCTGGGAATTGAACCAGCAACCTTTGGGTTTGCAAGCCAGCACCTACCCACTGAGCCACCAGCCAGGGCCTATACTTGCATTTTTAATGAAACATCAAGGCTGACTCCCTTCGGCATCTCTTCCAATATCTTTCCATACCACAGGAAAATCTACATTGTCAAGCCTTGCAACTACATCTCTGAAAGTGACAGGTTTTGACAATCATTTGTAAGATTTCTGTTTGGTTTTGAATTAAAGTTGAGGATGGAGACAGTAGCTTTGACATATTCATTTTCAGCTGATATAGTTCTAACAAAATAACAGAATAGTTTCCTGATCACTGAATCTCAGCTAACAGGAAGCAGCCATTTTTTAGTTGCCTAGCTTTCTGATAGTGACAATTAGTAGCATCTATGGAGTCTATTCTATCCTGAGGTTACAGTGGCCAATCTGGGGACTGGTCTTTCAGCCTGTCCAACTATTTTGTAATTGTGTATTTCAAAACTATTTTTTTTTTAATTGCTAGGCTTGTTTTAATGATCCATAATTGAAGTCTGCCTGATGCATTTCCCAAATCTAGAGAATGCCTGGATAAGAAGAAAAGCCTTTTCTGACCCTATGTCTAGTCTGGTGCTGTAAAGAGGGAATGGGAATTTGCCTTCCCCATAACATGGCTCCAATCTTCATGACAATAATACTCTCAGACATACCCTTGGATTACACATGGAATCCCAGGGGTCCTTTGTCTTCAGAACACTTTACACATTTTCTAATACCAAAAATGTACATTTAAGTGAGGCTAAAACCTGACATTGCCATAATTGGAACTTAGAAATAGAATTTAAAGTACAAATTTTGGTAAAGTACCTATTTGCTTTAAATATTTAATATTTTTTATAAAAATATATAACGCCAGACATTCAGGAAATGTTTATACATCACCCCATTAATAATCTCTTTCTCAAGCTTTTTTATTCCCTAAAAGTACTATCAAAAATATGTCTACCTTATAGGTGTAAAACAAGAAAAAAATAGAGCTGAAAGTATTGGTTGGCATCATTAAGTCCACAGTTGCTGCTATTGTCTTCCCAAATTCACAACACTCATAGTTATTTTCAAAATGACTATTCTTTGAAACATTGCTATATTTTTCTATAACATTTAGAAAACTCTTTTAGAAGCTCCATTAATTTTATTTTAATATAAATATAATTCATAATGGTCTTACTACCCATGATATTGTCATATACTTGCCTCAGAGTCGATCGTATTCTATTGTGTCCTAGGACTTCAGGGACCATACTCTCACTCATAATTTAGCAGCATTTATTAAATATTTTCTTACTTTTCATTTACTATAAAAATATTCATCAAAATTAGTGCTATGTTCTATTACCTCTGTTTTATCCTAACTACTATAAACTGTATAAAAGGTAGTTAGCTTTAATCCCCTATAAAGAATTAGAACTCCATTTTATTCCTTGACTTCGAGTTAGATGAGTGCTTAAATTCACATTCCCCCCACCTAAAGTTACTTTCAGTCCTTGTAAGAGAGGATAGAAAGTTTATCAAATTTAACTTCAAATGTCACAAGAGACTTTACATTCAGACAAGAACCTTGAGGAAAGGAATTTAGGTAGGTAGCAGCCGTCCAGAAAAGGCCATAGATCAACCCAAGGAGAAGAAAGGGTAGCATTTAGATTTCCTTGCTATTATGAATTAGAGTAATTATGGGGCAGGATAATTCTAGGTAAAGAAGAAATGCAGAATTTAAGAGCCTCTGGAATCAAACTGCCCAATATTAAGTTTGGTTCCTAGCATTATCCAAGTGTGAAAACTTGGTTCCCAGGGCATTTCTAATGGACAAAATAAAACCTTCATTTAATCATATGCTATGCATTATATAAAACTAAGATAATATATTTAATTCACCATAGAGTTATTTGAGGTTTTTTTTTTTAAAGGTCTTTTATTATTTCCAGAGAGAGAGGAAGGGAGAAAGGCAGAGAGGGAAAGAAACATCAATATATGGTTGCCTTTCACCTGCCTCTAGCTACAGGCCTGGCTGGAGACCTGGCTTGCAACCTGGTTCTGTGCTCTGGCTGGGGAATCGAACCAGCCTTTGGGTTTGCAGGCTGAGTTTTTAATAAAGTAACTCTTATTAACTAACACATTGACTAGCTTACAGTAAGAAAAAAGGGAAATGTTAGCTATTATTATTTTTAGATTGAAGTACCTATGAATTATGAAAACCACAAATATGTTGCACAATTTTAGGATTTCTCTCCTGCCTGTGAAGAAGATCTAATAAAAGAAGTAGCTGCTATAGTGTGCTCTGAAGTTGATAATTTAGGCTCATCAAGATATTTAAAAGTTAAATCCCATCTTTAGTTTAAATATAAAAGCAGTGGAGTAAACCAAAAATATTATTATTATTAACTATGTATCCTAAATATTTTCTTCATGGGATTCCATGTTTTTAAAAAATGTGTGAGGTCTTATTACAATAGCATTGGAAACATTTTAATCTCTTCATCATTACCATCATTAAACACACATTTATTAATACCCATGTGTGTTTAAAGCTCTAATAGTTAGAATTAAATAAGCACAATCTACTTTGAAGGTAGCCACTCCATCTTAACTTCCATGGTTCTTTATGAGGATTATTATACACTGGTTAAATTATTAGCCAAAAATTAAATTGAAAATTTGGAGAAAATATATTGCTAGTTCGGTGAAGACAAATATACATATTTATGAAATATTTGAGAGAACTGAATTTCTGCACCTTTTGGGTTATTGTATTTCAATCTGATATAGTATTACTTAGCTTATATTTTAAGTTAAGCATTTTAGAGATAGATATGACTCTGTGGAGCACAGATAATGTTTGGATAGAATGTAAAACATTACTGTAGCATTATCCATGTAACTCTCAGTCATCAAAGTAAATCTCTTCATTCCCCAAAGTAAATCCACTTTACCAAGAACTCTTGGAACACAATGCAGACTTTACTTAAGATTTTATAGACTTGGATATCACACAACCCTCCTCACATAACTAAATAAATTACTTACATATCTTATCTGACAACTCAGTTAGCTCTTTCAGATTTCATTCCTCCTTATTCCCCCTTTCCTTGTTTTAGGGAATCTAAAATAGTCTGAGGGTCACTATTTTAGTTTGTCCCAGAAAATGCTTTTCTGATTGATGAAAAGACAAATTTTATAGTTCTAAGAGAGAATAAAGCAGATTATCTTTTCTCTGGATAATTGAATATTTTAATATATTTTAACAGATTCTCAGAATATGGTTAAGCACACACATGCATACACACACACACACACACCTTTAATGTTGTCGTTCACGGTAAATTCACCTATAACACAGAAAGTGTTTGGAGGAGAGGAACACCATTGTTCAATAATGGTCATGGGTCCTAAAAAGCTATATCCTTTCTGTCCCATGGAGAAAAGACACCAGTTTATCAGTGTAGGTAGGAGACAGTATAGCGTAGTGATGAAGAGCATAAACTTGGAGCTAGACTGCCTGGTTTGACTCTAATGGCCACTATTTGCTGGCTCTGTGAATTTGCAAGGTTACTTTAAGTGCTTCTGTAATCACATCAGTAAAATAATGATAGTACTGGCCTCCTAGGGATTATTTAGTGCCTAGGAGAACTGAGTAATGTATGATGAGTAAATTACTTGGAATCATGATGGAACAGAGCACTCACTAATTGTTAGCCATTGTCAGAAATCTCCTGTGGATCCTAAGAAGACCATAGTATAAGTCAAGTAGGTGTATTGGAGAGTTAGCTAATAGGCTCTTTTCCTCCTAAGTTCAGCCAGGGTGAGTCTTAGTCTTTTGGGGAGTGGAAAGGTAACAAGAGTTGGACAGCAGAATTACAGTGAGTATTGGATACTTAATAGGTCAGGCTGCTCAAGAAAAGTAAAGGTAGTCAGTCACCCATTCAGGGATTACTACACCATTTCAGGTAAAACTTCCCCTCAATCCGTCTTGAAGCAGAAAGCCAATGAGTAGCACATACTGAAAGAAGGCATAAGTAACTCTTACTGATTACTTGTAGGATGGGAAACTAAAAGGAAGGGCAGCGAATGGGTGATAACATACTTACTGTGTACCCTTCAAAACTCTAAATTTTAGATAGTGAAAATTTGCTGCTGACCCAGAACATAAATTTAAATGTGTAACACATAGCTAAAAGTTAATTGTATAATTATTTTCAAATATAGCTTCATTGCCTAAATTCAAACTGCTATGTTGCTTTCAACATATATCAGTCAGTCTTCAAAGCTAAGGTCAAAGACTTGAACTCCCTTCACAACAGTGGTTTTCCCATAACTTTGACCATGGCTCCCAGTAAGAAATATATTTCACATTGCAATAATGATATACGTGCTAATTAGAAAGCTAGAGTTCAGATAGCACTTTACTGGTACCCAGATTTTACAGCATGCTCCTGGGGTGCCTTGCCCTATCTGCAAGGCGAACCACATGTTGAATCGCTCTGTTGACTGCCGCATTCCTTCTTTAAGACTGAGTTTTTAAACTTCTCTTTTTATCCCAGGCCTCATTTCTTCCATGATGTTCTCCTATGATGAACTGCCTGCCTTCTCACAGCCACTTGCTAATAGACTTGGAGAAGTTATCAATGGAAAGCAAGAGATACTCCTTTATTCAGAGCAGCATTTTGCATCTTTTAAGGCTTTCCATACCGGAGGGTGCTTATTCCAAAAATTACATAGGCATGATCGCCTGGGGACGTTGCTCCTCGGGTTGTACTTTCCTTCTATGTTTTTCTATAATCCAGTACTTAGCATGCTTCTTGGAGAATTGTATACTGACAATTTAAAAGGACTCAAAGTATCTAGTTCCTTCTCCCAGTACTTGTGAGAAGAAACTTATCTTAAACAGGCTTTTACTTCCTTTCCTTCACATTTCATAGGATCAAGAATGCTCTGAAAAGTTATGAAGAAGGATCTTTTTTTCGGGACTTTTAATCCCTACTTTTTTCAGTGCTAACTAGTTTATAGGCAGATGGAATATAAATTATGCAGAAATTACGGAAGGGCCTTTGTACCATAATCTAGCACGCCTCTGCATGCCTGTCTAAGGCACTTAGGATGGTGTTGAAAAAAGTGTTGTAATGGCTTGCCTGGACTTTGGGCTCTATATCCTTAACTCAGGTAACTGCCAAGATCTACATGGGTTCCTGTACTATGCCCAGAAAATTCCCCAAGGCAGTAAACCAGGGCACTCATGGGTCCCATGCGTCACCATTTTTCCCTCCTGCCTCATAGCATTTGTGTCCTCACTGTCTGATGTAAAATGCCTTGAGAACCATTACTTTAAATATTGATGATTTTTTTTAAACTTGTTTCAGATAGATAAAAACAATCTATTGTCTGTAGTGGAAGTCTTTCCCTTTTCTATCTTGAACTTGGGAAAAATCTCCGCACTGACTACCCTCAAGTGTTTTGCTGGTGCATTTTTATTATATTTATAATAGAAGGCAGGGGTATGTCACATTATTTTCACTAGGCAAGAATATGAGAACTCCACAAAAATGGCCTTGCATTAATTAAAATTATTATTTTAAAATATTTACTTTAATTGAAATGGCTTTGAATAGGATGTAGCACTTTTTCTATCTTCACATTTGTTAATCACTTTATTTATATCTTGCTGCCTATTTAGTAGTTATGATAAAAATATAATGAGCTAGATTGAGTCTACCCTCCTTATTTTCTTTAACCTTTCATTACTTAACAAACCAAAACATATCAAACGTTCCCTTTTGAAAAGACAATATTCTTTCCTTCTGATCAGTTTTGATCGAATGCTGTTCGATTCAAATCACAGCAGATGAAGTAAGATATGGAAAAACAACTGGTGAGCATATAGAGGCAAAAGCAAAATAAATCACCGATATGGTGGGGAATGTGCCTGATGAGGAAAGGCTAAAAGATGAAGTGTACATACCCAAGAAAATAGAAAGGAAACTGAATAGCACACTTCATGTATAAAAAGGACTATTTTATGGGTGTCAGTGAGCTGCTATTTTGTTTGTAAATTGAGGGCGGAACTTCAATAGTGTCCTTGCTGATCACCCCATCACACGCCTCATTTTCTTCCTGCTGTGATCTATCTTACACAGGGCTGGAAAAACAGCATTTTCACTCATCTTGCTCCTATTCCTGAAAATCCAAGGACTCTAGCTAACTCGTTGCATCGAACGTAAACTTGCAACAACTAGCGTCCAAAGCCCTCCAGCAAATATTATATTTTCATATGTCATGGCTCAATACTGCCTTTTCTAGCCCTTCTATTTAAGACAGAATTTTCTGTGACACAATTCTTGACCTTTCTTGTATCTATGCCTTTTTCCTATTTTTCACCCATCTGCATGTTTCTCCCAATCCTTCCTGCAAACCATGCCCATTATTTCTCAAATTAGACATAAGTTTATGAAAAAAAACCTTTTCATATTGAACATCATATAAACCTAAATCTATTTTACCAGCATTCAGTTTCTTCATTTTTCAAGCCTGTAAATCAGTTTCTTGACTGCAACTGGTTGTGGTGGTCATTCTTTGTACAAAGCCAGGGGAAACTGTGTGCTGTCACCCAAGTGAGCGTGCATCCTGGGTCTGTGCCGTGTACCCCTAGCAGCTGTATGGTCAGACCTACATCTTACCTTTCGTTTCTTCATCACACTGTTCATTTACTCCTGAGGCTCATAGTCAAAGCCACCCCTATCCTCACCCCATAAAATAGATATTTTCTGCCTTATCACCTTTTATTTCTCCTTGTTTTATCACCTCTGACTTCATGCTTTAACCAAGGCTTCTTTGAGTTTGGCCTTACTGACATTTTGGGCTAGGTAATTCTTTGCTGCAGAGGAAGTCCTGTCATTATCGCAGGATGTTTAATAGTATTATTAGTTTCTCTCCCCTAAATGCTGTAGCACCCTTCACCTTGTAAGAGCCAAAAATGTCTCCAGCCATTTCCAAATACTCTTGTTGGGCCAAAATCACTCCTGACTGAAAGCCACAGCTTTAGCCAAACCAAATTAGTAACAACTGCCCAGGTGCTACATGCTGATTCCTATGCCAGTGCCTCTACCAGCATGATTTCTGCTCCCTTTATATTCTTCCTGTATGTGAAAATCTGAAGAACTTCTGATTATGCTTTGAAATGGAACCAACAAAGAAACAAAGCAACTAACAAAAATTACTGCAATAATAACCAGAGTGGTTTAGGCCACTACCTTGAGGAAGCATAATGAGATCCCCAGGCAGAATATATATATCTCTTCTCGTTGCTATTATACATGTAGATTAGTGCATTTTCCTATTGCTGCATTCGTACACTTCCCCATAGTTTGTTTTATTTAAACCCATCTTACCTAGTGCCATCCTTGGAGCCTTGTGCCAGCATGTATGCACTAGACAGTTACTAAAGAAAACACTTAATATTACCTTTTCTGCTGATTCTCCTGATCAAACAACTGGCACACACACTGTCTGGAGTGTAATAAAAGCCCTAACTATTTATTTTATAATTTTTATAATTAAAAAATTAAATTTTAAAGATTAATATAAAAAAATAGAAGTGGTTTACAAATTAGGCCTCAAAGGTTAAACAACATTTTGTAAAAAAATATATTGAAGGAAGTAATCTTTTTTATTTCTGAACAAAATTTGTGTTCAAGTATTTTTGACTGGATACTAACATAATTGAGAAAAATATTATACTTGCAAGAATGATTCTGAATAAATTATTTCCTGAAGAATGTTCTGTGATTTATTTTCCTCTTTATATATGTATATATATATATATATATATATACCATTGTGTATATATATGCCACGTTATATATATATATATGTGTATATATATATATACACACACACACATATATATCATTTTAATTATGTTTTCTAAAACATAGGCCATTTTGGTAAATTTAATAACTCTAGACTAAAACATCCTCAAGTTTTCCACATCCATTGTCAAATTTAAATATTTTGTTATAATCTTTGCCAGAAATCAAAGGACTGTTTCTGGTTTCTTTGCTATCACTTTATTTTCTTCTAAATTTCCAGGGCAGTATTTGTTACCTGCATGTCCTTACATAATTGTGTGTGCTGTGTGTGTATTTTTATGTGTATAGATAGGTGACTGACAGATAGAGATAGATTATAGATATAAATATGGATATATAATTATAGATATATATAGACATAATAGTCCCACAGAGAGATATATACCACTTGTGCTTTTTATTATCCCAGTGAACAGAATGTGAAACTAAAAAGGAAATGGACCTCCATCCTTCCTGTTCCTCCTTATGCCTTGGAAAAAATGTGCAGTGTGTAGCTGAGTTCCAGTCCCAAGTTGTGTTGCTGCCAGTTAATATCTGACAGCGCCAAGCTTCAAGACATCCTAAGTTTGTGTATATAAATGTCTGCTTACTTACCTATTCTGACTAGCACATCCCCACAAATTCTGAGGAAATACCAAATAATGTTTGTTGTTGGTTTTTTTTTTTTCCAGATCTTCATATTGTGCAGCCTTGACCACTGTTCCTTGTATGGGTTCTGTAATCTTACAGAAAGCTAAAGACTTTCTGCTCTCACTTTGGAATCCTTCTTTCCTGCTTATTCATTTTTGGTAGACAGTTATTTCTCCTCAGTTCAATAAGCATACCTAATACTATTGTATTGACTCTGTGGGAGGTTTTATCAATACAAAATGCAGTAGTAGACTCAGTTCCAGTATATCATAATCCAAAGGATGCTTATTTGGGAATTTAGAACAGTAAGGGACTTACTGGATATCAAGAATCATGGAAATTATTAACTTAATGTCATAAATAGTTCAATTAAAATGTTCAACTTATGCCCTGGCTGGTAGCACAGTGGATAAGGTGCCAGCCTGTGAACCCAAAGGTCGCTGGTTTGATTCCCAGCCAGGGCACATAACCAGGTTGCAAGCCAGGTCTCCAGCCAGGGCCGTAGCTGGAGGCAGGTGAAAGGCAACCATACATGGATGTCTCTCTCCCTCCCTGCCTCTCTCCCTACCCCTCTCTCTAAAAATAATAAATAAAATCTTAAACAAAACACGTTCAACTTAATGCACAATATATGTCCAAGTCAGCATATTTTTGACCATGCTGCCTTTCTGCACAAGAAGCTGATGATATTCTAAAACCAGACTTAAACCAGATCTCAGATCACTGTATTGATTACTTCTTTTCCTTCCCCCTCTTTTCTCCTCTTTACTTCGTTTCTAGTGTTGCAGAAGCATATAATTAAAAAATAATTTTATTCACGCATTTAACAAATATTTATTGCTTACAAGATTCTAGGAACTAACGGAAAAGAAAAAGACTTGGTATTTGACCCTGAGGGCCTCTCAGTTTAGAGAGAAAATAATTACACCAACAGATCAATTACAAACAAATAAGTTCTGTAATAAGAAGACAGAAGAGTCTCATGGAAAGTTTTAAAGATGGTAAGACTGCTTTCAAAAAATAATTAAGAGTTTTCTTAGCAGAAAAGGGAGGGAGAAAGCAGCATGAAATAATAATCAGTGTCATTTTGTGGCCCATGCCTGTGGGTTAGACTAGCAAACAGTTATATAACTGCCTATTGGTCTTTATCTTGGAAGAGCTGCAAGGATGAAGAGTACCAGCTTCTTCCTCAGGGACAGTGTTCTCTGAATCATTCTCAGGTTCCCACAAGAGGTACTAGGAAGAGACGGCATTTTGTGTGTAGTGTATGTTGTTATTTGTGTCCATGCATGCTTTTAATTGTTTATATCATCCAACTTTTAAATAAAAATTACATAGTTCAGAAGTTCAACAAAAACAGAGTTGATAGTATAGGTGACCTGATCTGGAGGAGGAAAGAACTGTGTATTAGATGACATTTTACTGGGCTGCCACTTGCCTCACTAAAGCATCAACATCTCCTTCCCTGGCAGTAGGAAAAAATGAGAAAATTTGGTTATTTCAAAAATTTAACCTAAGCAAAGGATTTCTAGGATGGTTTTGCTTTATTGAGGGAACTTGGAGCTTGCCAACCACAAACATTATGGGGAGTTTCATATTTTTATTCAAATTAAAACATAGATAAAAACAATTGAGGATTAGCTCCTTATGTCTCATGAGTCTCAAAATTATATGACAAGCTGGGGATAATCTAAAATAGAATGAATATGGTATGACATGAAGCAATTAGCATGAAACTCAAATTTAAAAATAAATATAGCCTTCAGTTGTATTTTTTTAATAATATGTATGTGGTTGCCGCTCATGCACCCTCAACTGGGGACCCTGCCCACAACCCAGGCATGAGCCCTGACTGGGGATCTAACCAGTGACCCCTTGATTCTCAGGCTGACACTCAATCCACTGAGCCACACCAGCCAGGCCAGGGCATGGTTGGAATTTTTACAGCATGGTCCAGTTCAGTAAGGGTGAAAGCACAGTCTGCCATGGAGGGTCCAGGTTGTCGTTATTCAAACCCAGATCACTCTTAGCAAAATTAACACTGGGAAAACCACTGTGAACATCCAGATGAAATGCAATTGGTCTACAGCATCCCCAATGAGGGATCTTCCCAAGAGACTTTAGCCTGATTTAACCAAGCTGCTAAATCTAACTTTTTATTTATCAGTAAGTAATTAAGGAGTAGAGGAACAAGGTAAACCAAGGTAGATGGTACTGTGAGGCAGAGGAAGTAATTAGACAAATAGTGTGACTTGCTCTTCAATAAGTCAGCATCAAAAAAGCTGAGCAAACATGAGGAAAAAGGGAATGCTAGAACTAAAGAGATCAAAGAAACGTGTCAACTAAAAACAATGCTTTACCTTGATTGAATCTTTAAATAAATTAACTTTAATAAACACTTTTTGGTTAATTGACAAAATTTTAAAACATAATAGATAATAAATTAGGGAACTTTTGTTAATTTTGTTGGAAGCAATAATGACACTGGTGTCATAATGGTACAGAATGTCTCATTTTAACATTGATAGTAAAGTATTTAGGTCTAAGATATTAAAGCTGCAATTTAAAATTACTCAACAAAAAATGAAAAAGATAAAAATGTGGCAAAATATTTGTTAAATTGAGGTAATTGGTGTTAGGAGTAATTTTATGATCTACATTCTTTATCCATACTTGAAAACTTTCATAAAAAGGAAGTTTTTAATTGATGTAATTATAAGTGTGATATTAACTTATATTGTCAATCTGAAGTTAAACAGTTTATTTGTTATTTAACCCTAAATGGATGAGTAGCAATAGGAATCTTTTTACATTAAAATATTTTTAAATATTAAAAAATATATAATTGGTATTTTGATTTAGATATAAATAGGCGTTTGACATTGAGTTCATTTATTCATTCATTTATTCATTTGTCCCCTTATACAATAAATTATTTACAGTGATATCAGAAAAACTATTTTTCAGAAAAAGCTGGATTTTCTATTTCAATGCTTTATAGACCTACTTGCTCATTACTACAACCATCTGTTTCAATTTTATCATCTATAAAAAGATTGTTAGTAACCTTCTCATTATATGAGGAATAAATGAACTAAAAGTATAAAGAGTTAGAATTCAATGATAACAATATAAATAGTGAAGTTATAGGGAGTGGTGTCACTGACAACAATAATATAATAGGTTCCTTACTCAGTTATTTCTCAAAAAGATCCTTTGTGCTTTCAAAATATCCTCCTGTTTAATTAATCCTACTAAAGAACCACAGCAAATATTATTGCATATGCTAGGTTAGTTATTTTTTTCAAAGTGACATAAACAGTCTTCTTATAATTTAAAGAGTATATAAATTATGAGTATGGACATATTTCAATTAATTTTTTCTGCACTGCAAAATCATTATGATTATTTCTTGTTGGTAAGCATGTAAAATAATAGAAATTCTCTGGAATTTTCAGGGCTAATTTGCAATAATTATATTATATTTTGAAAAGGTACTATTTGTGTATCTCCAACAAACGGGTTAGAAATGAGATAATTAGTGCATAGTAGTGCAGTTATTTCTTATCTATCTTATTTTTTCATAACAGGCCCCAAGGAATCTTTGGACTCTCCTTCCTAAGTAAAATGCCATGCTGTTAAAAAGTCTCAGGTTTTATAAACATTTGATTTCAAAAACAGACTACCTAATTAAATAGATTATGTGCAGGGAGATCACATGGCAAACTTCCTTAATTGATTTTTAACAACGCTGCAGCTACAGTGCTACCATTTGTGCTACTGAAATTAAAGGCCCAGTGTTTCAGATCTCCTCATTCTCACTATTTTAACTACTGCCCTTTCAGTCATTCCAGAAATACCACTTATTACAATAAGAGTTGGATTTGCATAGTTCAGGAAAAGAAGGTCAAAGAGGCACAGCATGACCTTTGCTGACAAGGATAACCATCCTGTCTCAAGTCTTGTGTCTTTCTCTGGCATTAATTATAATACTATTTTCAAAATAATTTTAAAAGTTTAATTACATAAATTGTGCATTTTTAAGACCTACACATGAGTAAAACTCATGGTGATAGTGTCCTAAAGCTTCTTTATTCTATGACTATGAAAATCCCTACTTTGCATTCAGTGTTGTAACATTTGTGCCCGTCTTTCCTGATACTTCAGATTGACAACAGTTGTCACAGTGCTCCTAGAAAACAGGCTTTTCACCCATGTCCCACTTGGCATTCATTTTTTTTCCTCTTCAAATTTGGCAAATTCTCATGGACATGGACAACAGGTGGGACTGACTTTGGGGGGAATGGGTGGGTGGGGAGGGGGACAGAGGGGAGCAAAAAATTAATACAATTAAAAAAAGTTTTTGGCAAATTCTTTCCTGTCATGCCTTTATGTCCTGACCTGTTCATATATGTCTAATGCAGGCTGAAGCCCACGGTGCAAGGTTTTATTAATGATAGATTTGAGATATAACTGTGTTAGAATTTATATTCGTCCAACAGAATTGGAAGTGTTCCTCTTCATGGGAGAGCCAATTCTGTAATTTCGCTTCCCAACAAATAACGATAGCTGAAGCAGAATGAGTGGGAACAAATCAAATGGAACAACTTACATGGCTGGTTCGATTCATTTGTGCAATTGATGAGAACACAGCAAAATAATTAACATGCTATTTTCACATCTTTAAGACAAGCTTGGGAAAAATCAGACAGTGAAAAGCTCCAAATATGTTTTGATTTGCCCCATATTAATATAAAAATTAAGATGGATTTGAAATTGGATATGACTATTCTATCCAAATATTTGTATTACATCACTTAATGAAAAAGTGTATTACCAATATTGTATAGCCTAATCAGAATGCAGAGCATGGCTGAAACTATGAGATATCCTATCAATTAAACATCTGAAGTAATACAAATAATTATATATGTCAGCTAGACATGGATAGTAGGCAATGCAGAAAACACTCTGTTACTTGAGTGTTTGAGTATGGCTTCCTTAAAAAATGGAATGTGCCCATATAACAGTAAAACCACTAAATATAATTTAGGCTGAAAGAATTCAAAAGGCAATTCAGGATGTGGCAATGCTTGCGATGTTTATAAAGGACACCTACAGTTAGCCAGATTATGACATGTGAGGGCACAGACGCTGATGCTGCCCTAACTTCTGACAACTGTCAATCTAGATGGTGCTCCAAACCACACTCAGGTGCAATAGTTTGCTAGAAGGACTCATAGAATTTCCAGAAAGCACTGATACTTGTAACTATTATTTATTATAGGGAAAAAGCACAGATTAAAATCAGTCAAAGAAGAGACACTAGGAAAGAATCTGGGAAGTTTTGAAAATCCCTCCTGGCATTGACATAAAGAAACAAAGTACATAGAGTATTGCCAAACAAGGACACTTGTCTAAAATCTTTGCTCATAATTTACTTTGAGGTTCTAATATAAATATAGGCATGGTTGATTGATGAATTGCTCATATACTTGAACTCAGTCTCTAGGTCAAATGATACCATGTGACCCAAAGCCCCCACTGTAGGTCACAATGTTGGTCATTGTAGTGTGGCCAGATTCACTCTAAAGCAACGGGATATGGATAACCCAACCTTAAGGGCTAATGTAGACAACCTCCATCCTAAACTAAGATGCTTTTATCAGGTATGTATTAGTATATTATGATATCTCTAGTTTTATCCTTTGTGATTGTTATTAATTAAGCCATTTTATTTTAGGCAATGTTGTTTATATATTCATGTCTACCTAGAGCTGTTTTCTGACTCAAAGCTTTCCATCATACCACATACCACTTTCCCCCACCCCACTTCCCTAAACACAAATACAACACTAATTCTTAGTTATCTCTTGTCCAATCCAGTGGCTTCTCAGTTAATTTATTCAGTTCAGTCGCATCTTAGTTTAAAACTATCCCTGGGGCATACTTTAATTTGATGGAAATGAGTTAATGTCCATCAAATAGAACTAAGTTAAACATTTCAGGAATTGTGGCTAGTGACTCTAACAATTTTTTTTTTTTAATTCTCACCCTGAGTATATATTTTTATTAATTTGAGGGAGGGAGGGAGGGAAGGAAAGGAGAGAGCGAGAAAGAGAGAGAGAGAGAGAGAGAGAGAGAGAGAGAGAGAGACATTGATGTGAGAGAGAAACATTGATCAACTGTCTGCTGCATGCACCCTGGCCAGAAATTGAACCTCCAACCCCTGGTTTGTGCTCTGACCATGACCTTTTGGTGATGGAACAATGCTCCAACCACCTAAGCCATGTGGCCTGGGCTGCCTCTGCCCAATTGTAATGCGTGATTATTAATATTTACATTTCTAATAAGAATTACTCATAAAGATTAACATTCTCAAAACTAGCCAGATGATGTTGTACCACTGAAAACAAAACAAAACAAAACAAAACAAGGAAATATTACTGCATAAATACCTATATAAAAACAGAACTGTATATTATCGCTCTTCCAAGAAAAGTTCCACGTAGAATATACTTATCCAGCTGGAGAATACGCAGTAGCAGAGACCCAGACAATAGAGAAGAATAAGCTGCTAAACAAACAAATTACCTTAATGACAATGATCATTAGGAAGGAACCACTTTAGATTAACAAGCAACTGCAGGGTTGGGGGTCAGAGCACAGCTTTGCATGAAGGAGGCTGAAAACACCCCCGTGTCTGTGGAAGGCTGCAAGGCGGCAGCTTCTGTGTCAGGACCCAGTTCTCGCCTGTAGTCAGAGTTCTTTAAAATGTCTCCTACATGGCTATTGATTTGCTTTGTACTTCTCTATAGTGTCATCTAAAATGTTTTGGCATTCACCATGAAAAGGACATCACAGAAATCAGCACTTGCAAAAATCTTGAGGACAGATAGCTGCTTTGGGGACTCTCATCTAATGGAAAATGGCCAGGACCCATGTTGCCAAATTAAAAATACTTCCGCTATAAGAAGAAAGAAAAATATGAGCGCTTATCATGTGCCATGTACTATGTATATTGTTTAATTTAATCCTCCTATCTATCCTATAAGGAGGAGATTATTACATCTCTTATTTTCAGAAGAAGAAATGAGGTGCACAGGGATGAAAAACCTGCCCCAGGTTAAGCTGTTTCAAGTGGCTGGTGGAGGATTCAGTTCCTATTTTATAGTGCTCCAAAGACTGTCTTCTTTCCATACTCTGTCTCAACCATTGCAGAGTCACACCAAGAGGGCCCACTGCTCTGGATCTAGATGCTGAATAGCCTTATTGATGGCTATGTTTTTCCTTAGACTAACAAAGATAGACATGCAAATCACTTTTAGGGAATGAGATGGTCAGCCTGGCTTCAAATCTCTAATCTACAATTTACTAGCTATGCAACCTTCAGCATATTCCTGACTTCTCTGAACAAGAATTTTCCTCCTAAGTGAACTAGGTTAAGTATAACCAATTTCAGAGGTCTGCTGTACAGATTAAATAAAACAAGGTAAATAGAGAATTTAGCACAGTACCTGATATTAAGGTGTAGGACAGCCTCCCAGCTTCTCAGGGTGCAAAATGTAAGGGACCTCCTTAGTGAAACTGATGAGAAATTTGATGCCAGGAACCAAAAATTTTCTATTAAGCTCCCTAAATAACACACGAACATACACTAAACCCAGTCTTGCACTCCAAAAGATTGGAGATAAACCAGCCTACATTAATCTATCACCTCAATTTATTTTAAGACTGACAAGGAAGGTGAGAGTTTCATGGCAACTGCTTTAAAATCACCCAACCACCAGACATTGAAGACAATACTGATTTTTCCTATGTCTCAGCCTGGCCTCAACCATCTAATAAATTCTCAAAATTGTAAACAATACAAGCAAGCAAAATTGTGCCTTTTTTTTTAATCCTGTTTTTCATGCAGAGTTCTTTCTCCTATTCCCAAACTTTACTGTGAAAAATTTTATACCAAAAAGTACATTGAAATAGTACAATAAGCACCCATCCATGCACTCTCCACCTAGATTAATCAATGGTAGCATTTGACCATATATGCTTTATCAATGTGTGCACGCACACACACACACACACACACACAATCATACACACTAACAGGCATGAGGGGTGAGGTGGTTTCTTCTTGTTTGGTTTACTTTACCATTTGAAAAAGTAGTAGATATCATGTTATTTTACTTTTAACTTTGTTACTTTGTTGAAAATATTGCTAATTTGATTTTTTGTATCTCAGTTTTAGAGTCTAAATCAAGAGATAACAAATGGTTTATAATCCTAACTGATTCATAATTAGCATATAAATAGAATGGCCCTTGCCTGCAATCCCTAGAGAAAGTACCAGTGAGTCTTTAGTAAATTTTTCTGTCACAGTCAAATACCAGCATCTTCTTCAAATAAAAAAGATGTGAAATTACAGGGTTGCTATCTGGTGAATTCAAGTACAGCTCAAGGCTTTTACATGATTTACCATTGTTTTTACAGTTATATCTGGTATCCAGATGGTGCCTTTTCCTCAGCAGTTCAGCCTTTGTGTGTAGAAAGAACACTCACTTTGTTTAATACTCAACATATTAGTTTTAAAACTCCAATAAACAGTTACCATTGCTTAAACATTAAACAATCATCTGCAATGTTTACCCATTACTTACATAAAAATAAGCACTTGTGCATTTGGTCAATTATCTCCAACATGTATTATAAATTGATTACAAACTTAGTAGAATATAGATATTTTAAAGTATTTATAATAAAAATTCTTTTAAATATAGAAACCATAGAAAGCTTTAAATAAATCATGGTACAGGAATATAGAAAGGATGTTTCATAGTGCAGCCATACTGCCTATATTCAATTCTGACATTTTCCACTTAATAGCTGTGTGACTTGATCTTTATATTCTACATCTATAAAAGGAAAGTTATCACAGTATTTATCATATTGTCCTATTGTGAAAATTAAATGAGCCAAGAGGTGGGGCAGGGGACAGCAGTGGGAGGAAAATGGGATAAATGTAATAATACAACAAGAAAAAAAAGTAATATTTACAAAGCTTGATATCACAGGCATTTAGTACGTGTTTGAAATATGAGCAATAACACAATAATTAGAAAACTGTTCTCAAACTTTCTGGCCTCTAAATCCCTTTAGTGAGAATTTTAAAGAGGTTTTGCTTAAATTAGTTAGATTTATCAGTAATTATTATGTAAGAAATTAAAAAGTTGAAAAAATTAAACATTAATAATGTTTATATAAGTGATAATAAATGCATTGTCTGTTAAAGTAAGTAATATATTTTAGTAAAAAACTATATTTTTTTCCAATATGGTAATGAAAAGAATAGTGTTATTTTACATTTTTGTATATCCTCTTAATGTCTGGCTTCTCAGAAGACAGCTAGATGCCCATATTCTCTTCTGAGTTCAATCTGCAGCAATATGGTCTTTTGTTTGAAGTAGCTGAAGAAAATCTAGACTCAGATATGTAATTGAAAAGAAGAGTATTTTAAAAATCTTCTCAGGAAACTTTGGATATTCTTGATGGTACACTAAAACTCAATAAATGATAGTTCATTAAGGCTTCATGAATATATGCAATCTGAGACCAAATCAGTGTACACTATTGTACTCTATCGCACTAAATGATCTAATTTTCCCTTTGAACCATTATTTACTCTTGCATCATTTTTTGCCATTGATCACTAAAAAATGTTGGTTCTTTTTTTGCCATTTAACTGCAGTTCTTTCAAACATTATATTTTATTAAACAAAGTAAAAAGGTATTTGTTAATATTAGCATCAACTCTATCAGAAGGGTCTGTAAGGAGTGGGAAGCTCTCCTGACCATGGGGTTGTTGCAAGTTTTCCAAAATTCTAAGTTTCTCTTAAAAACTTGAATTTTATCACTGGTAACAAATACTATCAATTGATTTTCTTTAAATAGCAAAATCACTTCTTTCATTTTTAAGTAAATATTTGCCAAACACCCATGTACAAAGAAAAATCATAGTCTGTCAGTTAATCTTTTAAATAAAAAATATGTTTCATGAAAAGACATAGATTGTCTTTCTCTCAACTCAAATGGACATGTGCTTTTTCTATAGACAGCCATGATATTTCAGTGTGCAGCAAAAATGCTTTGTCTAATCATTTTGTCACAAAAAAATATTAAACGCACATTTGATCTCTTGCTTCGGGACAAAATAACTAACAGGGATAGGCTTTATTCTTCCTCCCTATAAGGACCAAAATGACAGACAAGATCAAATATTTTAAAAAATACTGGACATCAGCCATCAGATAGCACCAATCCCTGACAGAAAGCAAATAATGAATGCAGTCCTACAAGTGCCCTAATCCATTCCTTCAAGAGGGTTTCCATGTGATAGCACAGAGAGAGGCAATGGGCAGGGCCAATGGACACCCTGAGTTGGGGAGACAGAGAATCCAAGTAGGTTGGTATTCACAGGGAAGAAAAGTGAACTGAACAAAGAAACAGCTCTAGAAATCATCAGAGGCTCTTGTTCATTAGGGTGTTGATCATCAAATTATTTTTCTTTTTGCTTATTTATTCATTCACTCATATTATTAACATTATTTCTACTTTTATACCCTTCTTGAAAGTGATTTTAATTACATATATATTTTGGCAACTTTCTAGAATAAACAAAATTCTACATGCTCCATTACTAGTTCTTGTTTAAGGATCAAGTTATTCTTGGCATAACTCAGTTAATTTGATTTGGTGCATCACAGGACAAATCCAATCCTTTTACATCACTTCCAGAAGACATGTGTTATTTACTTTTTAAATAGTCAATACTACCTAAGTTATCATCCTTGTATACTTAACCTACACTAGTTTTTTATTATGCTTAAAAACTTCTGTTGGCTTTGTCTATAATTTAAAATCATTAGAGTGTGCATCCAACCATTTTAACCACTAGAGAACAAAGGTTCAAATCTGACCCAGTTGTTCTTTCCTTTGGAACACTTGGCTAAATTATCATCCTGAAACATGATGTTAATTAGTTAATGTATACAACCACCAGAGTTAATCAAATTGATGGACCATCTTTCTACCTCATTATTATGTCCTGGAATTATCCGGTATATAGTCACCTGCTACAATGTCCACTCTTGCAGAGTTCTTGGCAGAATTCCCACCTTGTACAGAGAATATTTGGCTCACTCAAAAATTAACTCCTTCATATAGATACTAATTACACATATATACACACATATACATATATACTCTGCATATGCAGAAAAGGTAAACAAAAAAATTTATATTTGCTTCCTCTTTAAGGATATGTTGGCATCTTGCTTATTGGTAATATCTATATATATACTGTAAGTCCTCACTTAGAATAATCAGTAAGTTCTGTGACTATAAAGACATTAAAATAACAAAACTAATTATACCATAAGCTAAATGGTATAAGCAAGTTCTTACAGCACCTCATCAATGTTATAACAAATGACATTGAATGAGATATTATTCAAGTATATACTTACATATACATATACTCAAACATCAAAACCAAGGTAAATATATATGTAGAATACATGCATATATGCATTCTATTCTCCTTAATATAATCAATGAAAACCAATCATCTACTATCAAAGTTATCCTTTCTTGAATGACTATTACCCCACTACACATTTTTTGGACTTTTTCTTTGAGTTTCATTTTGAACTCATGGCCTTTCATAGACTTGAAATATTTCAATTATTTACAATTTAAAGCTTACATTTTCATCTCTTAGCTGGTGATAGCCTCCTTCAGTTGGATTCTTTGTCTGTTTTTTAATAGGCCTAATATTTTTAAAAAGCTTTCTTGCTTCTTGGAAGCCATGGAAAGTTTCATCCTATTCTGAATGAACCCTGACCTAGAATAGAATCAAATCTCTAAGAACTTCTGATTCTCTTTTCCATGATAGTAGAGGCACCAAGAGAGCACATGTGAACACTAGTAGTATGAAGATGTAGCTGCTAATTATCTCCAATTTTATTTTATTTTAATTTTAAAAAAGATTTTATCCATTATTTTCAGAGAGAGGGGCACGGAGGGAGGAAGAAAGGAAGAGACGCATCAATGTATGGCTGGCTACCTTTCACCTGCCTCCAGCTAAGGACCTGGCTAGAGACCTGGCTTGCAACCTGGTTATGTGCCCTGGCTGGGAATCGAACCAGCAACCTTTGGGTTCGAAGGCCGGTGCCAATCCACTGAACCACACCAGCCAGGGCTCCAAGTTTAAAGTAATATAAAATTGATTAAAAGAATTGAATACTGTGGTTCTTTGCAGGAGTTTGAGAGTACAGTGAAAAGTCCAGTGGGGTTTTTCTCTATTATTTCCTTTTTTAACTGTATATTTTTTGTCAAAAGTATTTTTATTTTCTATTTAGGAGTCTTTTGAGGGATGGCTTAAGGACCACCCAGTGGATTGTTCCTACCCACTCGGTGGCCTGAGCCATGGGAGTTCCAGCCGCATCCTCTGCAGGAGATTGCTGGGTTCACCCAAGGGCCCCGGCCTCCCTCACACGAGCCGGGTACCTCCAGGTGAAATCAGTAAACTTGGACACTGAAGCAGTCCATTTATCTGGGAAATTCCTTTTTGGTCACAGTGTTTCCAGCAGTGGCCTTCTCCTTTCTTTCAGCCTCTTCCAGGTCTCTGTAGAAGTAGAGATCCAGGGCGAACTCCCATGGGTGCTCACAGGAGAGGGTGTGACACATGTGCAGACACCCTGGGCCCACAAACACTGCTTGGGCCGTTGGCTGAGCTCCCTGACTGCAGCGAGGGATTGCCATTGGAGAGAGTTCGTGTCACCCAGAGCAATGGAAGGCAGGTTCACACAGGATCCTCTCTGCAAGGCAGGGCGCCAGCCCTGGGATCAGGGACTAGGAAGTCACTGCTCCTGAATCTTGCCTGGGTCTGGTGAGGGAAGGTACCAAAAGGGAAGCAGCCAGGAATAGAACTAGGTCTAGAGGCAGCAGCAAACTCCTGCATGGCTCACAGGCCAGTAGTCCCAGAGGATATGACAAACATCAGCCAGGTTTTCATTGACGACAATGACACCAGCTGCCAACAACAGATTTTTTCAGGTTCTCTTCAGATCTATGAGGTAGAGGCTGTTATTAGGTAGCAACTAGGAAGAAGCAGCCAGAGATTCTTCCATGTGGAATGAAGGAACTGAATCATGGAAACTGAAAAGGACCTGAGATGAGGTTTGAGGTTGACAGGGATGGGGCACAAGGGGACTTTCTGGGGTGATGGAAATATTCTATATCCTGGTTATATAAATAAATTAATTTGCTGAAATTTAGTAAAGTGTGCATTTTAAATGGTTGCATTTTCATTGTACATTAATTGCATCTCAATAAAGTTGACCTAACCAATAAAAAAGGAGTCCAACACCAGAAAAGTCCAGAGTGCAAAACATCAGTTAGGGCCATGTAGGCCGTTTTAAGGATTTTAGTATTTTCCTCTAAGGAAGAAGTTTTCAGAGGCTTTTAAGTGAGGGACAAGTATGACTGCATCTGTGTTTTAAACATTTATTGATAGGATGATATAAAAAAATCAGAAAAGTACATTTGAAGAAATAATTAGCAGGCTGTTTACGGCAGCACATAGAAAGAAGGTAAGCAACTCAAACTTGATGATAGCAGAGATGGAAAGAATGGGATGGATTCAAAGGATGCTTAGAAGGTAAAATCAACAGTACTTGGTAATCATTTGATGATAATCAGTGGGGAGAATGGCCCCCAAATTTCTGATATAAATGACAAAGTACATTGCAGTGTTATTTACTGATGGGGTATGTATGTAGTTTGAGTCACTTGTACAGACACATGTATGTTTGCATATATTGTATATAATCAGAGCATGCTCAAGAAAAACTGCTCTAACTGTGTCTTGGAGATTTTGAGTGTAAAAAGGAGAAAGGTGGGCATTGGGTGAAGAATTTAGGTTCGGTCATATTCAGATTTATTTTTTTAAAGATTTTATTTATTATTTTCAGAGAGAAGGGCAGGGAGGGAGAAAGAAAGAAAGAGAAACATCAATGTATGGTTGCCTTTCACCTGCCTCCAACTGAGGACCTGGCTGGAGACCTGCCTTGTAACCTGGGTATGTGCCCTGGCTGGGGAATCAAACTAGTGACCTCTGGTTTCACAGTCCAGTGTGCCAGTCCACTGAACCACACCAGCCAGGGCCATATTCAGTTTTAGATAGAAAAATATAGTGAACTTTAGAAACTAAATAGTTTATGGAGGCAGGGGAAAGGCAATCATACATTGATGTTTCTATCCCTCTCTGCCTCTCTCTCAGAAAAATAATAAATAAAACATAAAAAAATTAAATTAAAATTTAAAGATGTGAAAGAAATCCAGTAAGTGGGAGAATACATTTACCAATGAGACATCTAATAAGGGATAAATATGAAAAATTCATAAGGAACTTATAAAACTTAACATTGATTTAAAAATTGGCAAAAAAGCTAATAGACACTTCTCCAAAGATAACCAATATGAAAATATGCTCAACATCAATCACTAATCATCAGAGAAACTGAAATTGACACCACAATGAGCTATCACCTCACAACTGTCAGAATGGCTACCATTAATAAATCAACAAACAATAGTGCTGGTGAGAATGAGGAGAAAAGGGAATTTTTGTGCTCTGTTGGTGGGAATGCAGACTGCTGCAAGCACTGTGGAAAGCAGTATGGAATTTCCTCAAAACATTTAAAGTGGAACTGCCTTGAGACCTAGCAATCCCACTTCTGGGAATATATCCAAAGAAAACCAAAATTCTAATTTAAAAAATACATACATGCACCCATGTGTTCATTGCAGAGTTATTTACAATCACCAAGATTTGGAAGTAGCCCAAGTGTCCATCAGGAGATGAATGAATAAAACAGCTATGTTACATTTATACAACAGAATACTATTTGGCCATAAAGAAGAAAAAATATTACCTTTTGCAACAGCATGGATAAACCTAGAGACTACAATGCTAAGTAAAATAAGCAAAGAAAAATGAGCACTGTACGATATCACTTATATGGGAAATCACATGAACAAAATAAACTAACAAATAAAACAGAATACATAGAGACAGAGAACAGACTGCCATTTCTCAGAGGGAAGGGACTCAGGTTGGGGGCCTAGTTTAAAAAGGTGAAAAGGTTAAGCATTAAAAAAACTCATAGACACAGACAACAGTATGTGGATTATCAGACAGAAATGGGGCAGAGAGGAAATCAAAGAGGTTAAAGGAGGGTAAATGGTGATGGAAGGAAATTTGACTTGGAATGGTGAACACAGTACAATACACAGATGATTTATTTTAGAATTGTACACTGAAACCTATGTAATTTTATTAACCGATGTTGCCACAAAATTATTTTAAACTTATACTAACAATCTTTCTTTACATTATTAAATTATATTTTGATCTGTAGCAAAAGTCTTAAAAGAGTTCCTAATCAGTAAGTTTATTTTAAAATGTTGTGTGCTATACCCTTCTCCTAAAGACTAACAGTATATATAACTCTTTAAGAATATTAAGACTCCTAAAAAGTATATAGTTATAACAATTTTGTTTAAACCAGACTTTCCCAAATTTATTTGACTACAATGCCCTTTTTTAGCAATGGGATTTTGCCAACATAGTGCTCACAGAATGTAATTTTTTAAATATTAATCTGGACAATTTTCCAAGTTGATTTCTGTTTTGCCACTTATTTTTGTATATGACATGCGGCAGGAATAACAGGGAAACTTTTTATCTTAGAAACAGATTCATTTTTCTTAATTAATCTCCAAATATTTCTGCTAGAAAAGTCTCCATACAAAATCTTCCAGTTAATGAATGAATCAGTTCCATATATTACCTTCATTTTTAGAATTGTTCCTGTTCCAGTAAGTCTGCATAAATTTTCCAGGATCCTTTTTGGCTCTAACATTATGTAACCCTAGGCAAAATATATTCATTATTTTCAATTGTTTTAAATTTCTTATTGGTAAAGAGTTTCTGCATTATGAGCTTGTAACAACAAGTTACTATGACTAATGTAAAACAAAAATGTGGGAGCCATATAATCAAGATGCTTCAGAATTCACTAAAGTTTACTAATATTCCTGAAAGCTACCATCAACTTAGACTCATGAGAAAGACTAATATAAATTGAATTTATATCAAAAGCCTTAATTATCTTTGCCATTATCTTTAGGTTTTTTATTATGCCTGGTCACTAAAATAGTTGTTCTCACTGTGTACACAAAAGAGAAGTAACATCAAATCATAATATTTCAAACTGAAAGACATTTTAGACACCAGCTATTCCAATCTTACAATTTATAGATGGGAACTAGAATGTCCAAGGAGGTTAAATGACTTGCTTAGAATTAGTTTAAAAATAAAATTTGTCATACGTATTTACAGTATATTGTGTGAATGAAAATGGCTTTGAAATGTCACAAAATATTTTCTTTTATCAAATGCATAAGTTGTAGAAAAGAAAAAAAATAGAAGTGCCAAACTCATTATATGTAAGCATGGTGGCTGAGATTATAGTGTTTTCTGACAGTACTGTATTATCCATTCCCAAGTATTTCTCTTTTTCCACAGTTCATTTATGATACCTTTAAGTGCATAGATTAAAACTTGCAAACCCTTAAATCATCTGTTATGAGAAATTTTACTTTTTTAAAAAGCAAACTGACTTGTTTCCAACAAAATATTTGCTGGCTTTGTGGATCAAAACTGAATTCTCTAAAAGGAGATCAGTAGATAAAATAAGTGTTCCTCCTACCGTGGTGTTCTGTTTTAAATGGCAAGAACCTGACAGGTCAGGGTTGATTCCACAGGAAACAGACTGACAGAACTTGGTGGATATTGGTGAAAACAAATGAAGCACTTAAGTGAGAAGCATCATCATGTAGGTACAGAATGGGACACATCTTCTAAAAAAGATGAGAATATTAAGGACCAGGGAGAAAAGGTGACTTAACCTGTGTTTTATACTAGTAAGTGGAGGCCAGGTATCCCGAGTCCTAACTGAATATTTTATTTGACCTCATTATACAGTGGAGACCAGAGATCAAATGTAGCTGCCAATCATCATGTGTGTGGAGAAGTCAGGGACAGAGGAACAGGACAGGAAGTATTTTGGCTATAATCTGAGAATGTCTCTGAAAGCCCAGAGTGTCTGGTTGGTACGTCTGGCTCTACTATATGCCAGATGTTCACAGGTTGGTGCTCTGTGGTCTTTGGATTCTGTAAACTAAAGCCATTTCTTCCTTTTACAATGTTTTTTTTTTTTTTTTCATTAGTTGATTGTTGAGTTGACAAGCGCTGGTTGTAGGTGGGCAAAGAGGGAAAAAATGGGGTCATCTGTATAGTGTAAACAATAAAAATTAAATTTAAATAAGTCTGTAGTGTATAAACTATGATACTATCACTATCACCAATGCCAGGATCTTTAGCTCTGCCTATAATGTGCTAGACATTTTGAGAAATGTAATTTTGTAAGATGAGATCAATACGATGACTCCTGCACCATGATCCTCTCTCACAGTACCCCACTCAGCTCCTCCTACTCCTCCTAATGCAGTCTTCCATCTGCCTTCTTGTAACAGTGCCACCTTTGAACACAGAACCAGAGAAAGACAAAAAGTACCAGAAAAACTCTAATATGTCATTGCCTTTTAGGTTTGGGAGTTTCCAAGGCCTTACTCAAATGCACACCATTTAATTTTCTTTCAATGATCATGGCTAGATATAATTTTACTCTTGCTTTCTCCACTAAGAATTATCATAATCCATTCATCACTTGTCCTAAATTCTTTCATAGCCCTATTCGATTACCACTGCTCATTGTAAATACCTGGCTCACATTATTTTGTCTGAAAAATCTATTCATCTTGGACAAACTTAATTTGAATTTTGAGATAGGGTTCTGGGCTCTGCCATGGGTCAGATACAATCCAAAAAGCAAGGACAAAGGCAGGGTGCCAATTAGCTATATTCAGCATCAGACTTAGTTAAGGCAATTGCAAAAGGCAGTTACAGGAACAAGTGAAGAAGTAGTATTTAAACCACATGAATGTGCCAGACAAAGGTAGGTGCCTACATCCACTGAATTAGTAGCCTGCATATACCAGACACTCAGGCTTTCACTCCTTTGTTTTTCTAACACTCTCAGAAAAATAGAGTCTATAGACATGTTATCATGCACAAACCAAACCATAGAGTCAAAGGCAGCACAGTGGTCTCTCTGCTTCAGCTGCCCCTCCTTTCCCTTGTGATCATTGATGCTACTGCTCATTCTTCCTCAAGTCACCACTGTGTGAACCCTCAGCTTCTGGTACCCCTGGGAACTTGATGCCTCTGCAAGTAGTTTTCTTATTTGCAGATCTTTTCTTTTTCTTGATCTCAAAACTTCATGGACCTATGTGATCATTAGTGGCGCTTGTAAATCGGGGAGGAAATGTTCTAGTGCCCAGCCGTCAAGAGTATTAGTCCCAACTGCAGAAGCCATCCTTTCCATCTAGTGCTGTTCAGTTGGCCAGTTTCTGGGGACTGAGTAAAGTTATGACCAAGTGTATCTGGCTTACTGACCTGGAAACCACTGTTGTTCCCCATTGGCATCCCCCATTCCCTTTCTGCCCACCATGCAGGCCCTAATCCTGAGTCTGGTGCCCCCTGCCAGATTTCTAACATTCTCATGGTGATTTTTTGCTCTTAATAATCTTTCTGTTCCATCTTGCATTGTGGCGTCAGTCAGGGGATAATGAATTTACCAAACATATCCATATACACAGCTGCGGTCTATTGAGAAAGTATCAAACCATGTAATATGAAACATAGAGACATTTATTGAAGATACAAGAAATATTGTATGTAGAACAGTGATGCCTTAGTCCCCTTTGAAGTAGGCACCTTGGGACCTTACACATTCTTCCAGCATCTCTTCCACTGTTCAAAACACTGCAAAATCCTTTGTTGGAATCACCATATGGTGCCCCATTTTATTTGCCTGAATCTCATCAATGGTCTCTCTAGTTTTGGGAAAAGCTAGGCATCACTGGGTGCCAATCCTGGGCTTTACAAGGGCTGAATTGAGTCACCTGGGTGATTTGATGTTTTGCCAAAATATTCTGCATGAGACACGATACATGAGCAGGTGTGTTGTGATGAAACTGCTAATCACCAGTTGTCAATACTTGTGACCATTTTTGTCATTGCATCTCTCAGCCAACAATGAACATGAGGTAGTACTCCTTAGTAATTGTTCATCCTGGAAGGGTGTAATTGTGATGGACAGCATCTTCCTAATTAAAAAAAAAAAAAACCACAGATGATATGGTTTTGATCTTGCTGCAACTTTGCTGCACCTTCCTTGAGAATGGGGAATCAGGTGACTTGGATTACATCTTCCCTGAAAGTCTTCTCAATCATCCAAGTAGTTTCCATGAAAGAATGTTCCAGCTTAAAGCAAAACTTGATGCATATTTGTTACTCTGCTCACTTAAGTCGTTTTAATGCAATGGCCACAAAATACAAGTGCAAACTCAATAGTGTCTACTTCCCCCACTAACTAGCACAATAAAGTTGTTATTGTTCACGTATGTGCATTCTAGTCCTCTTGCTTTGGCTGCCAGGTTTCATTGGTGTCATGCAAATATTCTCTTTATATTAACAATGGCTGGACTATTTCCAGATAGGCCTCATCTATCTAAGTCCCAGATGTGTGTAGTTTTATGTACTTACATCCCCAGGAAGGACCACTGGGTTTTAACTGTGCATAGCCAACATGGAAAGTGGCTTTTCAGTATTTTGTTACAAGCATTTTGCACTCTGATGCCCCCTTTAGTGTACATGAACTATGTTTTTATCAAACTTTTATGAGTGGACTCAGAGGCAATTCTTATCATCTCTTACAAAATTCTTTCTACCGAGTAAATGCTTGATTAGATGACTCATCACTCCAGATGACAGATAGAAGCAACAATGTGACTAAAGCAAAATGGAAAAGAATTTATATTCTCTTTGCTTATTTTACTTGTACTTACAAGTGACCATAAACAGAATTATCCTTGCAATTTATGTCACTTCAAAGTTGTGTTACTACTGTCAAGTCTTATTGAATTGCATCATTTCCTACCCTGCTTTTCTGTGAGATTACCTCTTTTTCTCTCCACAGTATTGATTAAGAGGATCAATATTAAAATTGGGGGAAAGCAAAAGTGTCAGACTAAAAATAGAACTCTGTTCAATTGTTCTTAGGCTAGAACTCACGGTCTGTTTTTGCTCATCCTTTTTCAGGCTGAAAAAGGTAGTGAAACATTTTAGAATAAAAGGCCTTCCCTTTTAGCACCAGCTGGCCTGCAGGCTACATTTAGCAATAACCATAAATAGGGGTGGCAAAAAATGTTAATTTTAAGCAAATGAAAATACCTAGATAAACAAATGGAGATTTACCTGTGAATAAACTACAATGAGGCTATTTAACCTATGTTTAGTATCCCTTTTTTGGAGAGAGGGATCCCATAAAAATAAATATTCCTTTTGTTTATCACTTTTTAAAAAATATCTTCATAAAACAGCCCTGGCTGGTAGCTCAGTGGATAGGTGCCAGGCCTGCAAACTCAAAGGTCACTGGTTCAATTCCCAATCAGGGCATATACTCAGGTTGTACACCAGGTTGTAAGCCAGGTCCGTAGCTGGAGGCAGGTTAAATGCAACCATATATTGATGTTTCTCTCCCTTTCTTCCTCTCCCTCCGCCCTTCTCTCAAAAATTCTAATTCTAAAAAAAAAAAAAAAAAAGTGGCTTCATAAAACAAAGGCTAAACAAAACCTCAACTAAAACTAATGGAACACCTTTTCTGCCAGGTTCTATTGCCTTGCAAACTCCGATTAAAATGTTGTATGGTAAACAAGTATGTACAAATATGTCATTAGTAGGTCCTCATATAATCTTTCTAAGTAGGGTTGCAGCTTGATTTAGATATGAATTGATGACAGTTCATACTAGCACCACCCCATAAAGAAAATTTTGTATGGAAATCGCTAGCAACTATTGCACTACAATAACAGAATGAAATGTTTCCAAAAGCCAATGGTGTTCCAGCATTCTTTCTTATAATAAAAAGAGCTTCACATAAAGCAAAACAGTATAAATTATGGCAGACTAAATTCAGTAACTGTGATCTAAATGCTATGTATATAATAGAGTGGGTAATGATACATGAATTAAGGTATAATAACTATTTTTCTCAACTGGCAAAAAATAGATGTTTTCTCTAATGACTGTAGGTGTTTCCTCTAATTTTTATAAAAAGAGTAGTATTAGTTAAAAATAATTCATTTAAAGAAACCAACATTTTCCAAAAATAAATGTTTGATTTATTTTATTATCTGCTTCAATAATGACCTGTAAGTGTTGCTTATGAGGTTGTAATTCTAACTTTCTGCAAGTGCATGGTAACCTCACATGTGATTAAAGGGTATCACTTAGAGCAGGGGTGTCAAACTCATTTTCATCAGCCTCACGGTTGCCTTCAAAGGGCTGAATGTCATTTTAGGACTGTAAAAATGTTACTGCTCCATAACAGCTAAGCAAGCCAGGCAGAAACAAGGTGCCAGGCTGGATAAAACAAGGTAGAGAGCCGGATTTGACCTGTGGGTCTCATGTTTGCCACCCATGAGTTAGAGATAAGAGTTACTACTAAGTAATTGCCATTGTGTTTGGAACTGCAACCCCTTAGCAGTACCAGCTTTGGCAACACTATATTGTCCTCCTCTCCATAGTGCAGTATACACAAGAGACACAAAAACTTGAAGTAAATCTGTGTTGAAATGTCGAAGATTTATAAACATCATTTGTGATTGTTAAAAAACAAAACAACTGGGAGTGCTGGGTAGAGTCACAATATATACATTCTTTTTATCTGGCCTTTAAAAAAAGTAATTCTTCAACAAATCTGAATTGCGGTCTTGGACTTGCTATGAACATTTAGAAATGCCAACTGGGCCTGGACTTGCCAGGAGCTTTTGTGACCCCCTGGTTATGATTTACTGTAGTTTGTTTGTAAACTTACAAAGGTGGTTCTTGACATTTGCACAATAGATACTTCTGTGCATTATTAAGCCATGCCCTAAACCACCTTTCATAGGCTAAATTCAAATTTTCACAGAACTAAGAGTTATTTACAGGAACCACAGAGATTTGAGCAAGGGAAGGGAGGTCCCCCTTCATGATGCAGCTGTGGCATTTGTAGACTGTTATTTGTGGCAGCATGAGCCACATCAAAAAATCAAAACATTTTCGGACCATGTTCACCAACGCATGTCCACAGTTTTTTCTCTTCTGTTTTTTGTTTTTTTTTCCCCCCCATGCTGAGGAGTCCTATGAAAACTCCTAGGAATTTAGGACACCTCAAATGATCCGTTTGAGCATGACACACCCATGATGAGTGTTTTCTTGCTTCATTCAATCTCTTTTTTCTTCCAGACTATTTCTTCCTTCTTGGTCCTAACTCAACTCCAGGCTATGAGAGTGGCAATCAAAGAAAGGGCAACTTCCAGTGCTCCTGTGGAAGGCAGCTAGGTAGCCTTCACACCCACGTGGCCATATACACAGTGTGGCACATCTACCTCATACTCCCTTTTTGTCTTATCCTGCGCCAGAGCTCTGCAGGCATCTAGAGACTGAGAACCACCAACATTCTGATCAAGGCTCTATGAAGGAATCAGCCAGAGACAGTAGTTCTGTGGGAGGGAGGCTCCAGGTGTGACATTGCTGTTTCCCAGGAGGGGGCTGGCAGGGTTCCATGTGTAACTGCTTCCTCTAAAGGCTCACGCCCTCCCACTGGAATACCTGAACCTCAGAAGGAGGGGCAGTGCCAACAGGGATGGTATTTACTGATATAGTACTAATATTCAGCTTTCTTAAAATGGACCGTCATACTCATTTCATTTAAATAAATCAAGCATTTTGCTTTTCAAACATTTGGTTGCTCAAAAAAATTTTTCAAGAATGTATTATGCAATCAAGTATGGACTGCCTCTATCCTGCAAAAGATGTCTCCAGTTATAAATCGATATGCTCACTTTAGAGTTATTAAATTATTTTGTACTAAAAAGTAGTTACTTTCATTTTAGGTCTTACATATGTAGCTAAAAAAGAAATAGCAAAAAAAAAAAAAAAAAATACATCCTTTATTTATTACATTGCCATTCCAAAGAACAACCTTTGTGATAGAGCCTTCATTACAACTTCAAATGACATGAAATTCAGAAAATTGATTAAAAATATCTAAAGGGGATTCAAAGGTTACCTTTAAAAAGCTTACAAATACAAATACAAATAAAAAAGCTTAGAAATACAAACTGTATTTCCTGAGTAAAACTTTGAACAGTTTCTCGACCTTGCCAAAAATTACAAGTCAACCATTCTGAAAAATCTTCAATAAATGCTAGTCTGTCAGTGAAACAGGAGAATCATAATTTCTTCAAGTTTTCAAAAACAATTTTACTAACCTTATTGGAGAACAGGCCTTTTAAAAATATTACAGATTTTATCATTACTTTCCAACTGGAAACACATGTTCTTCATATAATTATTCCAAAGGAAACTAATAGATTTTTTTCTATCCTTATAGATTTTTAAAACTTATTATGTAGTGTATAGGCAAAAGGACTTTTGTGTCTGTGGTACAAATCACTAAGAAGAAAGCATTTCAGATGAGTCTGTGTATCTAACATAGCTGACAAAAGTTGATGGGATCTATCAGGGGCATTGGCCCTAAAATGCCTCAGGTATCCCACTCTGGATTGGAACCAAGAATGTTTTGAAGAGAAACAAAAAGTGGGGCAGGAAAGAAAACACAGCTGAGTATTCCAATATCTTCTGCTATTTACATACAAAATCTGGTTTTCTTAATATTGACATTGAAAATGGTGTGAAGAGCCTAAAATGTTCTAATTATGTCAATCACATAGTTTTTGACATCTTGCTAAATTTAAAAAACAAAAACAAAAAAATCACATTGTGGTACCAACAATAAAAATCATGATCAGTAAGTTCAATTAACATTGACCATTTACTAAGTGACTTCATAAACATCAACGTAGATGTGCAGGTACAATTAGTATCCCCATTCTACAGATGATGCAATTGCCAATTAGCATCCTGATAATAGGAGAAACTAAGTGGCAGAGCAGAAAGTCAGCCAAAGTTTCTGACTACCAGCCTGGGTTTCTCTCTGCTATGATCTACATATACTGCAGGATGCCCTCAGAATGAACTGAAATCATCAAATCACCTTTTGGAATTTGTCAGTGAGTATATTTTCTACATTGTCAGTGCATTATTCCCCCAGGACAAAATATTTGTTCAAATAGAAAGAAAGAAGGAAAGAGAAACAACATTTATTGATCACTCAGGATATCCTAGGTGGGAATTTTTTATAACTGTCACAGGTATCCTAACAAGTTATTAAAATTCATTCCCACCCAAACAAAAATAATTTCAGCTGGGAAAAATGGTATAATTGCTATTATCACATTGCTTTTTGAAATTATTAGCTATAAAATACTCATTTAATTAGGATAAGCTTAGATTTTTCAGCATTTTGTAGAAAATATAACCTACAGATTGCCTTTAAATATGACATTTTTATGAATACTAAATTTAACAACTCATGAGTTGACATAATGTTATGCTTCATAGACATTTACTAAAACAGTTATTCACTTAGATTGTGCCATTTTCCTTTCAAAGTTTCCTGGAATGATATTTTTTCTTGGTCTGAACTTATTTTTTGTAGGCCATTGAAAAACCTATAGTCCCCTAACACTGCCTCTGGCACTTGATAAATAAAGTCGTCTGGGCACTGTGCCAGGCACTTTATAGACCTTATCTCATAGATTATCTGTCTAATTAAAAAAAAAGGTATGCTGGGCTACAGATGATAGGTTGCTATAATAAACCCCAGAAAATCTATAAATAAGGAGGATGGTTTCCTAGGGACTCCCTAACACACCAGCAATTTCAGTGTTCCTCTATTTGAATAACAATTGAATCCATGGGGAAAATTGCAGTTAAGATGGAGGGGGAAATTGCAGTCAAGATGGAGGGTAAATTGAAGAAATATAGATAAAATCTTTTCTCCACTTTAAAAATGTTACCAGAAACAATAATAAAGTGTGGGCTTTACTTGACAAAATGTATATCAATGTTGATTCATTAGCTGTGAAAAATGTATCATACTAATGCAAGATCTTAACAATAGGTAAACTGGTAGTGGAGTATACCAGAACTCTGTACTATCATTACAATTTTTCCATAAACTCAAATGAAAGATTTATTTTTAAGATAATTATGTTAAAAAGTGTTTATGATAAAAAGTGTTTTAAACAGAGAAATATTGCCCTAATACTCTCTATCTTTTTCCTTTCTTCCTTTCTCTTCGCAGTCAATTCAGTCATAAAGCTGTTAGGTAGGACAGCACTAACTACCCATGTGAAGGACAGCCTGTTATGGAATGATGGATTGTAAGCATAGTGAATAGGTAGGTAACTTACACAGGAAGAAGGGACTAGGTTTCTTGCCAGTAAAGAAAGGAGTTACAGGCCCTGACCATGTAATTCAGTTGGGTAGATCATCATCTCAATATACCAATGTTGAGAATTTGGTTCTTGGTCAAGGCACATACAAGAATCAATGTATGAATGCATAAATAAGTAGAGCAACAAATCACTGTTTCTCTCTCTCTCTTGCCCCTCTTACCCCTGTTTCCCCCTTGAAAAATTAATTTAAAAAATAACTTTTAAATATGGATAAAACTAGAACACTCCCTGATGTGATGGGGTAGAATTAGAGATATCATCATGAACTAAATGTTTTTAATACAGAGAAAGATCAATGTAAATTATGTGTGTGTGTATAAATTCTCCATTGAGGAGGTGATTCTAAGTACAAAAATACTTGACTCATAGTTGCTGGCTCTGATATTCAAAAGCTTGCATTCCCATGAATTAGTCAGAGGCCTCTGGAAGCTTTTCTTTAAATTTCAGATTTTATATATTTTATACATATGCCATATACTATATATTATATACAAACATGTTTATTATAAACAACCTTAGAATATATCTTACAGTCTAAAATATATATACAAATGCACAAACACACATACTACTACTAACATATCTTGACAATGTTTTAAACTTTTATTCTAAAAAGAAAAGAGTTTGAGATGAAAAACTTCACTGAGTTTCTGTAACCCATGCCTAGTTTTTATTCAAGTTATACCTTGTTTTGCTGAGTATTGTGGATAGCATAGATTGCTAAATAAAATAAAGTTTATATACAAAAGTGAATAAATTATGTGTAAAATAACTATGCTAGGAGTTTTATTCAGTCTCAACAACAGAATACAGGAAAATTAGAAAATAACATTTTAAATGTATACATATACATTGCAATATACATTGCACATACATTTGATTGAAGTTATTTTTTTTAAGATTGTATTTATTATTTTTAGAGAGAGGGGAAGGGAGAGAGGCAGAGAGGGAGAGAAACATCAATATATGGTTGCCTTTCACCTGCCTCCAGCCGCAGACCTGGCTGGAGACCTGGCTTGCAACCTGGTTATGTACTCTGGCTGGAGAATTGAACCATGAAGTTTTTATTTTTAATCCTCACTTGAGGATATATTTATTGATTGGTTTTAGAGAGAGGGGAAAGTGGGAAGAGAAAGAGAGAAAGAGAGAAACATCAATGTGAGAGAGAAAACATGGGTTGGTTGCACCCTGACTAGAGATGGAACCCATAACCTAGGTATGTGGTCTGACTCAGAATTGAACCCACAACCTTTTGATGGGACGATGCTCCAATCAACAAAGCCATCTGCCCAGGGCTTAAGTTTTGTGCATTTCTCACAATTAGCAAAGATTCCCCTAACAAACATGTATGCATGCACATATATTTTAGAAGTGGAAAGCAGGAGTAAGAAAAAGGTTAAATCACTGGTCAGAGACCTCACTATCATCCTGCTACCTGATCTACCCTTGGCAAGTTGATAGCATATTGTGACAAAACCTAGGAAATAAGTTCTACTTTTTAATTTAATTTTAATTTATTTATTTTTCTAAGGAATCACAGCTCTTCTTCAGTTCAAAATCAGAGCCACCGTGCTGTCATCCAACCCTGCAGCTCAGACTGACAGCAGCAGGGTCCCCACCCTCAGAGCACCTTGATCATGCCTTTTCCACTTTACCTGTGGGACCTCCGTTGGCTAGAGAGTTTAATAGCTGAGGAGAAAAAATGCTGTCTTATATTTTGAATACTTCTTTATGCCCTCCTGGGAGTAGAAAGATAAAACAGATGGCTGCACTAAAGAATTTATTTTAAAAACAATTATTTACTGATTTGCAGTGCCCATAAAAGGTTGGCAAACCTAAAAAACAGTCCATAATCTTACAGAAGAGTTACACCTAGAGGTCCCTCATGTTGTACAGCGCTCACAGGTCTAGGTGAGCCTCATCTGCGCCATCAATCAGAAGACATTGGCATCCAGCCCTGCCATTATCACCTGCCCTACTCAGAAAAAGATGATTAGTTTAAGAAAAATAGGTGCTGGCTCCAGACACATTGACTGTATTTCCAAGATACTGCTTCAGCAATGCTCTCTCTGCTGGGACTTTGTATAATATTCACCAGGATCATTCTTTTCTACTCATGTAACACAAAGCAGTCAACATTTAATCTAGCTCCCTGTACAGCATGGGTGAATTTCACTTTAACTTAGCATCAATACAAAGCTCCTCTTTAATTTTACTTTTCAAACATAAATCTTGTCATCCTTTTGTTGCCCATTTTTATATTTCATTACATAAAAATGGCTTAATTATAAAATATTACAGTAAGATTATGTCAATAAGTTAGAGAATAGTAATCATAACATGATAATCACTTTTTAAAAGTTTCACAGAGCATAACTATGCTTTAGTTTTCCTTGAAAATATTTTTATTCTTCTAATACTTTTATTTTTAGAAGTACGGGTTATAAGTGTACAGTTGTCTTCAGTCAAAAATAGCTATTGAATTTTTATCTTTTAATTCACAAATAGCTGCACTTGGATTCCAATATAATAAAAACATGACCAAAACCACCCTCCTTTTATGAAGTATACGTCTTAATAAATAACCTTAAAAAAATGGAACACTAGCCTGATACTTGAATACATCACTGGAGGCAGATTTCTAACTAAGGATGAGATACTGAACACAAGTTGTACAACTGGCCTCCACCTCTGCAGCTCATTAATACTTCTCCTAACCCTGTGAGCTGGGATCCAAAAAGAGGTCTTAAATCAAGACCCAAATCTTAAGAGTATCCTTTCTTTTTATTGTGATGCTGTCTTATTATTGCAGTTACACACCCACACACACGCATATAAATGTGAGACTTTGAATATGGGCCCATAGTAGGTAGGCGCAATATTTTAGGAAATAGACTAGAGATGAACCCATCAAACAATAACTAGGCCAGGTTATTTCTTTATCTTATAAAATGATTTCATAAAACTGCCAGATATGAAATTGATGTTATACTTTCAGCTCTACTTATGATAAAAACAAAGTTAACCTACCCATTAAACAATAACCAAAGAATTTTGGCCTCTCTTAAAACCAAATGTCCTTAATAAAAATAAAATCATAAATACATTTAATTACAGCAACTACAATCAATACTCAAGTTGTTTTGCTAAAAATGTTGAAAATTCTAAGGAGTTAAGTGACCTGAGTGATCTTAATATTTGGCCCCAAGATGTATTATATAATTCTGAGACTTACAACTTTATGATTGTTTTTATTCATCTTAATAGTTCCATTTTTTCTGAATATACCACAACTGAACAGAAATAGTTTAGCCAATTGCAAATTGTTACAAGAATATAAAAATATTCACATAGTCATAATTATTTCTACTAACTAGATCAATGGGTTGGTAGTTAAGACTTTCTAGTCCAGCCAATATCTTACCAAATGTGATGCTTAGGGTCTCTCAAGCTGAAAAGAGACACAAAATGATTATCTACATTTCAGTATGCAAAGGCACAGAGTTCAAAATAACTCTGCCTAGGAACTCTCCTGGAATAAGTATCCATATTCAAATTACTTTTTCATGAGATGAACGATGGCCCTACTTAGCTGAAAAGTTCCTGTCATAGAGACAAGGATCTAGAGTAACAGATAAGGCACGACCCAGAAAGGCCTTGCTGCATCTCTAGCAGATGCCTGCACTGAGGGATGATCATGGAAGACCAGGTGCCTACACTCTTCCACTGCAATGTTACTGTGGATCCTAGGCATTTGCCCTCCTGAATAAATGAAGTAGTTACCCTAGTCTATTTCCATTATACATAACTCATGTCACAAAAGTGATTGTGCCTTTTTTACATATACTGAAACAGTGATACCTAGTACCCCATGAGGCTTTGACATTTCCTCAACTACTAGTGTTAGTAGGTGTAGTTGCTGAAGAACTATGGAATTGTTCTGAATTACAATGGGCAAAAGGGCTTTAAATTTAGTATAGCCTAGAAAAACTGAAGGATAATAAAGGCTTGTTGGATAAATTAACAAAAACCTGTTTAAATATTTAGAGCAAAGCCAATCTTTAAAAATATTTTATATTGTTGCTTTTGCTATATTGCTGCTCTAGTTACATGAAATAAAAATGATATAGTTACTCAGACTTGGACTAACATTACTTTGATTTTAAAAATAAATGCTTTTTCTTGAGTTTTTTAAATGGCATTTCCATTTTTATTTACCAAGATCTGGTACTTTTTCATTATCAAGAGCCTCTTGTGCCTCATTTCCACTGTGGGTAGTAAATGTGGTACAAGTTAGTAGACATATGCTTTAGGAAGCCGTTTATCAAAACCATTATGCTTACTCCTTCCTTTTTCCTCTCTTTTTTATTTTTATTGTCGTTCAATTACAGTTGCTTTTTATGGTTTTAAATTCTAGTGAAATCCTCATTATATATATGGAATACAGCAATATTTATAGGCATTTATGACTCTAAATTTTGCCTTCTAAACATCCTGAATATAGTTATTAATACCCTTAACCATGACATCCATATTACTTCTCTGTGTAAAAACATGGCTGTCTGTTGAGCATCACAAAATTCAGATTTCTATAATTGCTTTTGAATAGCTCTAGTCACCATTTTACTTACTGAAACATCTATCATATTTCCTGAAAAGTACTTTAGTAAGAAGTATCAAATATCATCTTACTGTTTTAATAAGTATATATTAGGTAATCTTGCTATTAGGTAAGCACTTGAGGGAAGTAATATCAATTAGCTATTTGTACCATGTTTTCCTTAACTTTAAAAGGACTATGTTATATATTGGTGGTGATAAACTCTAAACTTGTATTAGTTTCATTTTCTCCATTCCATTGACCAAAGTTAAACAAAAGCAAGCACTAAATACATATTAACTTACTGATTATATATTTTATCATAATAGATTACATGAACCAAAGTAGATCCTTGTACTAAAATTACAAAGATATCACCCCAATGATAATTATCTTTGTATGTGGAAAGCAACTTTACTATTACTCAAAAGATTTTCAGTCATGAAAAAATAATTAAGATTTATTGTGTTATATCACCTAACATATGCACTGATAAAAAAGGAAAACTAAATATAATTCAGAGTTTAGTGTTGAAGTTTCCAAAATCCCTGTATAGTACTGACAATCATAAAATATTTTCAGAGTATTTAATACAGCATTCCATTTCCAGATGCCAACTTCCTGACTGGACACAGTGGTAATTAAAAATAAGCAGTAAGCTATTTTTCAGAAGAGAAAAACCTAGGATTTCTAGCATAATTACCCTATAATCTTTCTCCTCTAGAATTTACCTTGAGTGCTTTTATTCATTTTACTGCCAAAGTTTGGAGAAGTGGTCTAGACTTTGACTGCGTATTCTATATCAATGCACTCAGTGATTGGAATCTCAACCATGTCACCTAATTTATTTTTTTCAAGTCTCCAGGAAATTTCTAATTGCCAATATTAAGAGATCACCTTAGTCCTAAAAGTTTTTGGCCTCTCTTTAACATTTTACCTTTACTACTCACTTATAAACCACTTCTACATTGATCTCCATGCCCTTGTGTTTTCTTGTATTTCTGAGGGTTTTTTTTTTTTTTTTGCCCTTTTCATTGGCTCCCTTTGCACACTTGTAAAATTAGGTGTTCCCACAGTAGTACTCTTCTCCACATTCCTTTTTATTCTAATTATCTCACAATCACATTCGTTTCCATGGTTTCAAACCTTCCCTCAATGCAGATGACTATCAAATTTGCATCTCAATCCAGATTTTTCCAGATCTCCAGACTATGATTGCATTTATACCTGAATGTTTCTATGGCAACTTCCTTCAGCACAATACATACAAACTATTTTTCTCCTAAATCTGTGCTTTCTCCTCTATCTGTATAGAACAAAACAAAACTAAAAAACACCACCAAAAAGTACATTCTGTTATCCCAGTTACTGACATTCAAGCCCACGGAGTCATCTTTAAATCCTTACATATCATCTCACTTCCCACATCCACTTGATCAAGCCATGTCTAACTCGGTGATAACTTGCAGACCTTCCTCAATGTTAGTAAATGCCTTAGTTCAGATTCTGTGTGCACTCAGCTAAAATCCTGAAAGACCCACCTTTCTCTCAATCATATCTGTGAGGCTGGTCGTACAAAGACCTCACTTTGCCCAAGGTTTTTCTCCACTGAGGGTCTGTAGCAGGCATCAGCCTTGAGCAGAGTAGAAACAATAGCCCAGGCATAAAATGGCACCAGAGTGCCCCAGGTACCTAGCAATGGAAAAAACTGGGAAAACAAGGACCTCACCCCCAGGGTGACCTTTTCTCACCTATCATTTGCTGGTCATGTGTTTTAGATTCCCTGACCTTTCTTATCTCTGGTCATGCTGTTAGGACCCTCCCCAGACTTTTCCTCCCCAGGATGCCATTATTCGTATGATAGACCCCTTAGAGGAGGTACAAGAGGGCCAGAGAATAGCCTCATACAACTCCCATACAAAGCCCCTGCACAACCACTCCCTTAAGCGTTAAATCTTTGAGACAATGAGGTTCTAACCCTCATTAAATAATCTTAGGAACAAAGCCTTGGGTCTGTCTGTTGACCACAGAGACAGAGTTTTGGTCAATCTAGAGATGACATTTAGGCCTGAGTTGTGTTTCAGCTTCAGGCCCAGAAAAGCAGCAAAACCAGAGGAAGCACACAGCTGACATCAGGACCAGCTGCACTGACTATTGACCTGACTCCCTGCCTTAACACTGACCAATCAATGGAGATTATGATCCTGAAAGAACACACCTGAAAAAGCTGATGAATATTCTATAAGATTTTCCCCACAGGACCTCCTCTAGAATCTCCAGTTTTAGAGAGGGAATAAAAACCCTAGGACAGAGGACCCAATAGGATTCTCAATGGAACACTGCTCATATTATTTCCCCAGGTATATTCTCCTTGCCTCTCTCTTTCTCCTAAGCTCCAAGAGGCCTTCTTTTGCTTTTCCTGATCCCATTTCTTCCACAGCTCACTCTTTTACCTCTGTGATTTTCTAAATAAACTTTCTCTTACAGTTTGAGCCTTCATTTTGAATTCTTTCTTAGCCAGAGTCCAAGTACAGAGGTTGCTGAACCAAAGTCCAGTCTGACTCCACTGGTCTAACACCTGGTGCCATTTCATTGCCAACAGTTCTCGGACTATGTCTTGATAACTGTTCCATCTTTCATGTCTATACATACAATCTTGGCTCAGACTCACAAGAGATCCCTTGAGTGTTCATCCTCACTCTTCAACATGGCCCACCATCTGCCACTTGACAAGTTCTACCCATCAGCAAGCAATCTTTTAAGCTAGACTAGCCCAGACTCAGAACAGCAATACATTCTTTACCTTTCACCAAACAATTACCACAGCCTTACTGATTTATTTTTTTTCTGAACAGAAAAATAATATAAAATGCTTAAAATTTTTGGAAAATGTAAAACAAATATTACCACCAGACACCACCAGTTTTAACACTTGGCTAGACATCTCTCTACTCTGGTTTCAATTTATTTAAAAATTAATTTGGTGGGCCTAACTGGCTAGCTCAGTTGATTATAGAGTGTCATCCTGATATGCCAGGTTGTGGGTTTGATCCCCAGTCAGGGCACAAATAAGAATCAACCAATGAATTCATGAATGGGTGAAACAAATTGATTCTCTCTCTCTCTCTCTCTCTCTCTCTCTCTCTCTCTCTCTCTTTCTCTCTCTCTCTCCCTCCCTCCCTCAAAAAAATCAATAAAGTAATAACTAAGAAAAATGGGCATCACAAGCCATATATGATTTTCTGTGTTATATTACTTTAGAGAATAGCTGTTTTGTATGCATTTAAAATTATCCTCAGAAATGATTTCAGGACACCATAGTATTCCATAGCTAATGTATCTATTCCATTTTTCAAAGTTCTCTTTTTAGAATTTCTATAATAACATCTTGATATTAAAATGTCAGTCATTTTATTTCTTTATGATATGTACATTTATGGAAGACTCATTACCTAGTCAAAGAGTATGCAATTTTGAAGTTCATGATCCATATTGTAAATTACTTTCCAGAAAAGTTGAACAAATTTAGTCTTTGACTGGAAGGAGGTAAGACACTCATTTCCCAACTGCAGGATCCTTTAAAGTGCTCAGGCTGCCTCCAGCATTTCCTATCTCTAATTTCTCTGCACTTTGCAGGCAACTTTTCAACATGCATGTTACAGGCACTCCAAAAAAATCCCACTGATTCCCTACAAACAAGAGTAAATTCCAACCTCTGATCATGGCAGCCCGAGTCCTCCTCACACCGGCTGCAACATCCCTTCTTCTCCTTTTCCACTCCCGCCCTGGCTCCTGCATTGCCTAGCCAGCAGTTCTACTCCAAGGTATATTTAGAATAACCTGGAGAGGCTTTCTCAAATATATATCTGAGATCCAGCTCACACTAATTAAGAGCCAGGAATTGGTTTTTTAAGAAATTCCCACCGGATGATTCTAATAGACAGCCAGGGTTTAAGTGACCATAATTAGCCCATTCTTCCTTAAAGGGAAATAGGTAGAGACATTGGGAAAACACTTGTCAAAAATTTAAATTCTTGGAACTCACTTTAAGGACTTCACATTAAGGTAACTAACTCAGACTCTTTAGGGCTAGAGAGATGGAATCTGTATTTAACAAACCTGCAGATCCTGTGATTTGAGAACTGCACTCCAGCCACACCAGACTATCGTCATTTTCTTAATGAAGTGTCACTTTTTTCTACTCTGTAACACATTCCCTCTGCCCTTGTGCTTCAGCCTTAGAGTCCAAACTGCACTTCCTAACCCACTTCTCTGACCCACCCTCCATTCACTCCAACAAATCACATAGTTCTTTTTAATGCCTGGCTTAACTGCAGATTCTGCCAGCCAAGTTTAATGGTCCCAGCACTTTGTGTTTTTGGTGTTTATCACTATGTCCTTATTATAGTATTTCTTCTCTCCAGCCCCTGTCATTGTGGGAGCTTTAAGCTTCACTAATAGAATTAAATATTCCATGTACAAGTACAATGTTTGGTTCACAAGAATATGTCCATAGTATTTGGCACCTTTTTTTTAACAGCTAGTAGATAGATGTTAAATATTTGAATTGAATAAAAAGTTATTCCCAACCTGTGCTCTCCTTGATAAATCATTACCAAACACTGCTCCATAATGTTTTGGGCAAAGAAGCAATGCTAGAGAAGGTAATCTAGCTTTCCTTTCTAAAAAAATCTTCAAATATCTAGTGATCTGGTAACTAATCTCACTCTGGTTTGCTCTGCTAACTCAGGTATATCTGGTCTACTTAATAGTTTATGCATGTGCTGCTAGTTGCTAGCAATTTATTTAGACCATGGATTCTCTTACACTAGTTATTTAAATGTGTCAAAATGCAGAAAAAGTTAGTGAAGTGATTTGGCATTTTCTCTGTTACTCTAGTACATGAGCACAATTGAAAGATTAAAGTGGGGTCTGGTGTTCCAGATACCAGAAATCAAATTCAGTCAATGCATGTCATCACCTTCTAAAGAAATAAATCCAAATACTTAGAGAAGAACTAACTTCTATCCTTCTCAACCTATTCCAAAAAATTCAAGCAGAGGGAAGACTCCCAAACTCTTTCTATGAGGTCAATATTATCCTAATCCCAAAACCAGGTCAAGACACAACTAAGAAAGAAAACTACAGACCAATATTGTTGATGAACAGAGAGGCTAAAATTTTCAACAAAATATTGGCCAACCAGATCCAGCAATTCATTAAAAAGATCATACACCAGAAGCAAGTGGGATTCATCCCAGGGATGCAGGAATGGTACAACATTTGCAAATCAATCAATGCAATACACCACATAAACAAACTGAAAGACAAAAATCATATGATCATATCAATAGATGCTGAAAAAGCATTTGATAAAGTACAGTAACATTTATGATAAAACTGCTCAGCAAAATGGCAATAGAGGGAGTATACCTCAACATAATAAAGGCCATATATGAGAAACCTATAGCCAACATCATACTCAATGGACAAAAACTAAAAGCTTTCCCCCTAAGATTAGGAATAAGACAAGGCTGTCCACTCTCTCCACTTCTGTTCAACATTGTTTTGGAAGTTCTAGCCATAGCAATCAGACAAGAAAAATGAATCAAAGGTATCCAAATTGGAAAGGAAGAAGTAAAAATGTCATCATTTGCAGATGACATGATAGTGTACATATAAAACCCAATAGACTCCACCAAAAACCTACTTGACCTAATAGCAAAATAGCTGGATATAAAGTCAATATTCAGAAATCAAAGGCATTTTTGTAACGAATAATGAAACATAGAGATAAAAGCTAGAAAACAAATCCCATTTACCATAGTAACAGGGGGGAAAAAAGCACTTAGGAATAAACTTAACCAAGGAGGTAAAAGACCTGTACTCAGAAAACTATAGAACATTGAAGAAAGAAATTAAGGATGATATAAATAGATGGAAGCATATACTATGTTAATGGATGGGAAGGATTAACATCATTAAAATGTCCACACTACCCCTATAAAAGCGATCTATAGATTCAATCCAACCCCAATTAAAAGACCAATAACATATTTCACAAATATGGAAAAAATACTTCAAAAATTTATATGGAGCCAAAAACAACCACGAATAGCCATTGCAATCTTGAGAAAGAAGAACAAGGTAGGAGGACTCACAATACCAGATATCAACCATACTACAAGGCTACTATAATCAAAACAATCTGGTACTGGCATAAGAATAGACACATAGATCAATGGAACAAAATAGCGCAGAAATAAACCCAGGACTCTATGGTTAATATTTGACAAAGGGTGAAGGAACACAAAATAGAGTGGAAATAGCCTCTTCAACAAGTGTTGGGAGAACTGGACAGGGACATACAAAAAAATAAGCCACCAACTTACACTATATTCCAGAATAAACTCAAGATGGATAAAGGACTTAAACATAAGCATGACACCATAAAAGTCCTAGAGGAAAACATAGGAAGTAAAATTTCAGATATCCTATGCAGAAATATGTTTACTGATACTTCTCCACAGGCAAAGGAAATAAAGGAACAAATAAACAAATGAAAATATATCAAACTGCAAAGTTTCTGTTCAGCTAAAGAAGACATCAGCAAAATGAAAAGGGAACCAACTGTATGGGAAAATATATTTGCCAATGATACCTCAGACCAGGGTTTCATCTCCAAAATATATGAAGAACTTATACCACTCAACACCATGGAGATAGCCCAATTCAAAAAAGGGCAAAGGACCTGAATGAACACCTCTCTGAGGAGGACATACAAAGGCATATGAAAGGATGCTCAACATCACTAGCCATCAGAGAGATGCAAATTAAAACCACAATGAGATACCACCTCACACCTGTCAGAATGGCCATCATTAACAAATCAACAAACAACAAGTGCTGGCAAAGATGTGGAGAAAAGGAAACTCTGGTGAACTGTTAGTGGGAATGAATACTGGTAAAGCCACTGTGGAAAACATGAGGAAAATTTCCTCATAAACTAAAAATGGAACTGCCTTTGACCCAGCAATTCCACTGCTAGGATTATACCCAAAGAATCCTGAAACATAACCAGGTTGCAAGCCAGGTGTCCAGCCAGGTCTGTAACTGGAGGTAGGTGAAAGGCAACCATACATTGATGTATTTCTCCCACTCTGCCTTTCTCCCTTCCCCTCTCTCTAAAAAATAATAAATAAAATCTTTAATAAAAAAAAAAAGAAAGAAAGAAAGAAAAGAAGTGAATCCAAGGAACATTCACAAAGCCACCTCTCCAATTCTGTTCCCTGAGGGCCATGCCCAAATAAGAACTCTTTGGTTAAGCTTTCCAAATACCCCAGCCACTCTTTCTACCAGTGTTTCCACAGCACTGAACATCATCCAGGTGGTATTTATTCAATTTCTCCTCTTTTGTTTTGATTCATGGGCATCTCATCACCCCTACTGGACTCTAACTCCTAGAATTATGTACCAGGTGTTCTCCATGTTTGTGTTTCTTACAGCATCTACCATATTAGCTTGCATACCCAAAGTGTAGATAAATCTGTGATAAATAAAAACATAAAGTATGTCAATTTTGTTAAATCACAGGTATGATGGAGGGATTTTCCTTTCAAACTACTTTTTCAAACCATGCACTATCAATTTCCTAAGAGACTGTCATGTCATAGAAAAACAAAGAATGACCCTGTGACTATTGACAGAGAAAGGAAATAATTTATCTTTTCTTTACCCTAAGTGGAAGAGTAAGCAGGTTATTGAGAGGATGTTTGATGTGCCTCAGGTACTTCAATAACCCATGTTTCAGTTCCCTGTTTTATAAATTGTGGGCAAAATTTTTATCTGTTTTATAGGGTTGTTTGAAGATCAATTTCAGTAAAGACATCTAGTATATGACGCATGGTAAATAATCAATTAATGGTGTTTGATCTTTTTAATTTTTTTATCTGCCTGAACAAAAAGACACTGAGAATTTATTATTTCAGGAACATTTGGTTCCAGAGAGTAAAGCTAGAATATAAAATATACAGTGACTATTAAGGTGCCCTGCTTGATGTGAGTTACAAATATATGTTGTGTATTTATGTGGGATAACTTGGATCACAAGGGGAGATAGGTAAAATAATTGAAAAAGGACTCCTCAGCATAGTAAGTTTTAATTCAGGTACTGTTACTTGTCAGTTTTTGAACATGGATATCTGCTCTAAACAGATTAGTTTGGGAAGAAAAACATTGGTGTATCTTTATCCTATTGGCTGGTAAAAGATTTCTGCTTGAGTCATCACCTAAGGGAAAATAACTCGCCCTTCATAGATAAAACACTTAAGGACTGTGGCATCTTGGAACAGCAATACTGATAATCCATTGAAAAGAGAGTAAACAATTAAAATTAATTACATACATCAGTCAATCATACTATTGATACATGTTAAGTGTCGCTTAAGTGTGTGGTTCATGAAAGGAGATAGTGTAAGTTGTTTCAGACAGCCGTGTGGCAATGAAACTAAAGCTTGGAAGAAGCAACTGAACAACTAACAATGCAGAGAGAAATGGGAAAATACATTGGGAAAACAAAGACCAAACTATTATTCAAAGAGGCAAAAACTATTACTTTAAATAAGTTGAATCACACAAAAACTGCTTATATTAGGCAGTTTTTAAGTCATACAAGTGAGAAGTTCATATATTTAAGCCAACCTCAATTAAGAAATTATCAGTCTTTTAAATAAGGGATGGCTTATTATATTTTGTATAGTTTATTTGAAAATTATAATAGTGAAGGGTTGTCATTTTTCTTTTAGGCTTATATTGGAGAAACCAAGATATTAAAAAATAGTAAAACAAAAAACACATATGGGGAGAAAAATCACAATTAAGCTCCTTTTTATAGGAACAAAAAAGAAAAGAAAAAGAAAAACTGGTAATAATGGTATCATATAGAGGAGGAATCTTACCTATATATGTTCATTTAAATTTATGCACCCATAATGGGCTTCCAGCTAGCAGTGCTCTATAAAGTCTCCCACTGCCTTTGATTTTGATCAAAGTTAATATTAGATATCAAAGCTTGAAGTTACATGTTCCCTTTTTCTCCCTGGTATAATCCATCACTTGGGATTTGAAAATGGAAATAATGAAATGAAATAACACTGGCCAGTGTAGTTCAGTTGGTTGGAGCTTCACCTCATAGACCTAAAAGTCATGGATTCAATTCCCAGTCAGGGCATGTATGAGAAGACAACCAATAGAAGTTTCTTTAATATCAATATTTCTCTTTCTCTCTTTCTCTCTCTCTCTCTCTCTCTCTCTCTCTCTCTCTCTCTCTCTCTCTCTCTTCTCTTTCTTTCTCTCCCTCCCTCCCTCCCTCCCTCCCTTCCTTTCTCACTGTAAAAACAATGGAAAAATGTCCTCAGCTGAGGGTAAAATAATGTAATAAAAATAAAATAAAGTCACTCTGCACATGGTAAAGGCACATGCTCCATCTCCTAGCATACTATAAAGGGGAAGTAAATAGGAAAAATTTGTAAAACTAATATCTTAAAGGTCTTAAAGTTCATGCTTTTTGTTGAATAGGTGAGGAGAGAAAATAAAGAAAAATACCTAAGCTAAAAGGAGACTCTTATTATAAGCTGTATAAAGCTTATAATCAGCTGCTTCCTTCCTTTGAAGGAAACAGTAAAAATCAATACTGTCCTGGCCAGCGTGGCTCAGTGGATTGGGCACTGGCCTATGAACTGAAGGGTCACTGATCTGATTCCCAGTTGGGCCACAAGCTGGGATTTTGGTCCAGGTCTCTGGTTGGGTCATGCAAGAGCAATCAATCAATGTTTCTCTCTTCCTCCCTCCCTTCAATACTCTCTCTCTCTGAAAATAAATAAAATCTTTTAAAGAAAACCAAAAATCCATGATACATTTCAAAGTAAGGAAAAAGATTTTGTAACAGAACAGAGTTGGGGCATAACTTTTAGTAAGTATAAAAAAGTAAAACAAAGTATGTTTGCCTATGAGGTAAGAGAAAAATGTTGAGACATAGATGACAGATTTTTGAAAGGAAAAATAAAGAAAATAATGTTAAACATTGACATTTAAAACTTGAAAGGGTAGAGGTACATCTAAGAAGAAAAGTTGTAAAGAATAATACAATATTGGAATCTTCTATGCAGGGAAAATACTGGAAGGGAAACTCAGATTTTGTCCTCTTTGTCAACCCCAACAAGTTAGTTGTATCTGTCTTGAGTCTTATGTTCAGGAGTCCAAATCAAAGCTGGACTCAGCAGAAAAGACTCCATAGCCAACCAGCAATATCAGTCATTAAATTTGGAAGCAAGAGTGACATTAAGAGCCATCCATCTGCCCTCACAAAAGAGAAACATAGAGGGTACTGAGCTAATTGAGCAAAGAGGGAGAATGAGAAAAAGTTTGCAAAATAATGGAGCCTCAATACTGCCCAGAGTTAGGTGTGAGAAAGAATTGGGCTAGGTCACCAATAGAGATTTGGGGAGAAATTCAGACATAGAGAAACAAAGAAATCACGGGAGGAAAGATGGGGATAAAAGAGGTTGTGGTGGACATAATTACATTCTGCAAAGCAATAAGATGAATAAAGGTGAGGACAGTCCCTAGACTGGGCAATGTCAAGTTTCGGTGCACCTTGGGGAAGACTGTATTGTTTCAGGGAGTAATAAAGTGAGTAACAGTGACAAGTTATAGTCAATTTTTATGTATCACACAAGTGAAGAATTATTAAGTCACCTCTCAGCCTCCATTTCTGAGATAATTATCTTCAGATATTATTAAAACCAGATGATTAGTTTGGAAAATACAAATTTTATGGAGGAAAATACTCTAAGGTTTAATTTTTTTTTAATTGAGAGTATTTTCTGACCTTGATTAAAAATTATGGTTTAGAGCTCACATGAATGCAATTTTGATATGATATTATTTTTAAGTATACTTTATTGAATATGCTGTTACAGTCATCTCAAATTTTTTCCCTTTTCTCTCCTCCACCCAAGACCCCCATTCCCTCCACAGTCCCACCCCTCTTCATGTCCATGGGTTGTGCATGTACGTTCCCTGGTTTTACCCTTTCCTATATTATTCTTAACTTCTCCCTGCCTATCTTGTATCCACCAATTATGTTTCCTAATCCCTACACCATTTCCCCATTTCACCTCCTTCCCCCTCCCAACTGATAATCCCCTCCCAGTGATCCCCATACCTATAATTCTGGTCCTGTTCTGGTTTTTTGCTTAGTTTGTTTTTGTTTTTATTTTTATTTCTTGGGTTATATTGTTGATAGTTTGTTATCTTTAATGTTCATAGTTTTAAACCTCTTTTCCTTAAGTAAGTCCCTTTAACATTTCATATAATAAGGGCTTGGTGATGATGAACTCCTTTAGCTTTATCTAGTATGGGAAGCACTTTATCTGCCCTTCCATTCTAAATGATAGCTTTGCTAAATAGAGTAATTTTGGTTGTAGGTCCTTGCTTTTCATCTCTTTGAACATTTCTTGCCAGTCCCTCCTTGCCTGCAAAGTTTCTTTTGAGAATTAGCTGATAGTTTTATAGGAACCTCTTCTCTTTTTTCTTGTTACTTTTAAGATTCTCATTTTATCTCTAATCTTTGGCATTTTAGTTATGTCTTGGTGTGGTCTGATTCAGATGGTATTATCAAATGTTCATCCCAAAAATTAAAGTCCCATTAAATTATGAAAACCAATTCCTATAGAACTTTCTTATACAGGAATACCTCATTTATTGTGCCTTTTTTAAATAATTGTGCTTCACAAATACTGTGTTTTTTACACATTGACAGTTTGAGGCAATCCAGCCTTGAGCCTATTGGTGCCATTTTTCCAACAGTGTTTGCTCCTTTCATGTCTCTGTATCACATTTTGGTAATTCTTACAATATTTAAAACATATTCATTATTACTATATTTGTTATGGTGGTCTGTGTTCAGTGACCTTTCATGTTACTATTGTTTTGGGCTTTGCCCTAAACCCTGTGCATATAAGACAAGGGAGGGAAAGGATGGGGAAAAGGTGCAGTGATTAAGAAGCATAACTGGTAGGTACAAAATAGACAGAGGGAATTTAAGAATAGTAAATGAAATGGAGAAGCCAAAGAACTTACATGCATGGCACCTGGACATGAACAAAGGGGTTAGGATTACTAGAGGGAAGGAAGTTACAGGTGGAAGGGGCAAAGGGGAAAAGTTGGGACAACTGTAATAGCATAAACAATAAAGTATACTTTTTAAAAAGACAGCAAACTTAGTCGATTGCTGTGCCTGTTGTGACTGCTCCATTGAGCAGCTGTTGCCCTGTCTCTGTCTTATTTTCAGCCCTCCCTATTCCTTCAGACACAACAATATTGTAACTAGGCCAATTAATATCCTTACAATGGCCTCTAAGTGATCAAGTGAAAGGCAGACATACACGTCTCTCACTTTAAATCAAAGGTAGATATGATTAAGTGCACTGAGGAAGGCATCTTGAAAGCTGAGATAGGCTGAAAGCTAGGCATCTTGTACCAAACAGGTTAGCCAATTGTGAATGCAAAGGGGAAGTTCTTGAAGGAAATTGAAAGTGATACTCCAGTGAAAACACAAATAAATAAGTGAAGCATCTCCATGGCTGATATAAAGTTTTAGAGGACTGGGTAGAAGATCAAACCAACCACAACATTCTCTTAAAGTCAAAGACTAAGCCAGACCAAGGCTCAAAGACTGAGAAAGGTGAAGAAGCTACAGAATAAAAGCTTGAAACTAGCTGAAGCCGGCATATGAAATTTAAGGAAAGAAGTGCAAGATAAAGCAGCAAGTGATGATGTAGAAGTTGGCAGCAATTTATAAAGAAGCTCTAGCTAATAATTTAGAAGATCTAGCTAGGATAATTAATGAAGGTGGTTCATTTACACAGATTTTCAACATAAATGAATGGCCTTATATTGGAAGAAGATGTCATCTAGGGCTTTCATAGCTAGAGAGGAATGATTTGAATATTGAAAGGAGTTCTACAATGGGCAAAATGCTAATAGCATTGCACGCTATGGAGAGAAATTGTTCACAAAAGGGAGAGTCAATTGATAAAGCGAACTTCATTATTATATTATTTTAAGAAATTGCCAGTCACCTCAACCTCAGAAACCACCAGCTAAAAGATTTTGATTAGCTAAAGGTTCACATGATGTTTAGCTATTTTTAGCAATTAAATATTTTTAATCAATGTATGTGCACTTTAAACATATTCCACTGCTGCAAATATACCTGAAAAATCCTTAAACACCAATTCAGAAGAACCTATGCACCCCTATGGTCATAGTAGCACTACTTACAATAGTCAAGTGCTGGAAATAGCCTAAGTGCCCATAGTGGACAAATGCATCAGAAAACTTTGGTACATTTACACAATGGAGTAATACATAGCAGAAAGAAAGAAGGGACTTCTATCTTTCCAGACAGCATGGATGGAAGTGTAGAATTATTCTTAGTCTAATAAGCCAGGCAGCAAAAGACAAATATCATATGATCTCACCTAATACAACCTAATGAACAAAACAAACAAGCAAAATAGAACCAGAGGCATGGAAACAAGGAAAAGACTGACAGTGATCAGAGGGGAAGATGAAGAAGGGAAAAATGAAGGGGAAGAGGCTAATCAAGGAACTAATATAAACGACCCATGGACATGGACAAGAGGGCGGGGACTGGCTGTGGGAGAGGGGTAAGGGGTGGACGGGATAGGGAAGAGCAATGGGGGAAAATGGGAAAACTCTAAAGGAACAATAATTAATTAATTAATTAAAATAAAACATATTCTATTGCGCACTTAATAGAATTAGTGTAAACATAACTTTTATATGTACTGGGAAACCAAAATATTTGTGTGACTCACTTTAACATGATTTTCACTTATTAAGAAGATCGGAATGAAACCTGCAGTATCTCCAAGATATGGCTGTAACAGAGTCACCATTGCGGAGAATCTGATATGTTCTTAAAGTCTTTAATTAGTTCATAAGTATCTCTTTACCTGAGGTAGGCAAAATAGGGGTGTTATTGAGAGCATGTTTGAACTGTGCTCAAGGTATATAACTATAGTTTTCTTTCCTCTAAATTGTGGACAAAAAGAAAACAAATACGTCTAAGAAGATGTCCAGGTCTCCCTGACTTACAAAGGCATCTGCCTATAATTAAGCTATTATGGCTCTCATTTCCTCTATCAGGATATTGAGGTGTCTGTTGAGATACCCTCATTAAATTGAGAAATGGAAGTTGCCAGAGACCTCTGGCCCTTTAACACCATTGACATTCTGATTCACCAGGTCGCCTTGGAAATGAGAATAGAATACAAGACACATTGGCAGTTGGAACAGTGATGGAGGACAAGCAGCATGGACTGGTAAACAAAAAAGAAGCTTTAAAAAAAAAGAAAAATGTCAAGTTGATCTGGAGGGAAGAAATGTTTGTAGGAGTAAGTTAAATGTAAAGGAACTTTTTAGCCCCCAAGAATGAGCCATTTCTGAGGTTTTTTGATAGAAGAAAAAACAAAGAGAGCAGAGGGGGGTTCAAAGGGAAAGAATTGGGACAACTGAAAGGGCATAATCAATAAAATATACTTTAAAAAAGAGAAAAGAAAAAAACGAAGAATTAAAACTAGTTACTTCCGAGGTTTCTGTTACTATCCAGTCAACATTAGGTCAATTAAGACCTAAGAGATGTCCAGATTTAAAAAATATCATTGGCCAGTATTATACAAGGAATTGGGAAATTACCCTAAAATACCATTTAAATAATGACACATCAAGGAGAATGAATGGAATGCTGAGAAAAATAGGCTATAAATTGAAGAGGAAAATTACAATATAAACAAAAACAGGGTGAACTTCTCTAGATCAAGTTCCTTCTTCCCACTCCCCAGTTCATTGCAGTTTTTTCCTAGGCAGTGAGAGTTAGTTATTTCATTGTAAACTTTAAAAACTCCATTATTTGAGTCTTGTTTTAACATTCTCTTTCATTTCTAGGACATTGTTTATTAATAACACTGGGAAGAGATTTTGCTATTTAGTAGCATTTGTCAAATTTTTTCTTTTTATCAGAATAAATAAAAATGAGTTCATCGCTGAAAAGGCATCCTGATGATGTAAATACTGTAATAAGCTAAAAACTGGAATCCTCCAGAAGAACAATTTGGACTCATCATGTTTTTCTCAACCAATACCCGAAAGTCCAGCAAAAGACCTTTTCCATTGGAATCTCTTCTACAGACACAAGTTCCAAGAAGCAATTACTTGCATTATCAGGAGGAGAAGCAAAGACTGCAGCTAAAGAAATTCCTTCTTGATAGGATGTTTCTAGTGGCCAAGATAAGAGCCAACATAGAAAAAAAAGATATTGCAGAATACTATGAACAAGTGTTTCATTCCATTTCAAAACATCATTTAGGAGAAGCAGTAACAGGATTATTGCTCATATATCCTACTTCCATTCTGCATATCCTTGAGTCCTCGAATGGCACTCTTCATCAAATTCTTTTAGATTATCTTAACCATAAGAAGAATGAACCAGAATTTTTTATCCAAGATATGAAAATTATAGTTGTGTCCCATAACATCCCAACAAGGATCTTCATGCAATGGCATGTTTCAGCAATCAAAGTGCCAGTCATGTATCTTGATGATGTGACACAGTCACAGTCCCTAGAAGAAGTCATCACAGAGTTTCTCACCCAAACCCATAAACTAGCATTCTACCTTTTTAAGACTATTAAAGTGGGCACTAAAGGACCAGGTGATAACTTGCACCAAGTGGCACCTGAGCTACTCCCCCCAGAACAAATAATAAAGTACTTATACAAATCTGAAGAATTCATGAACCCAGAAACTTTCCTAAACATGTATAATAAACCCATGCATGTCACTTTGGATTCTGAGGTGGTATGGCCTGCTCCTTCCCATTTCTAGGACTGAAAGAGATGATATAGTAGATGTGGTCAACTCTCCTAAGGAATTTATGCTGCTTAAATAAAAGGAAGATATTTCCAAACTTACTGATCTCTTTTAAAAAGAAACACCGCTATATACACAAAGGTAATATATTAATTTTTACAGATTAAGTTGAGCTAAAACTGAAAAATTACCTCTTCTGATATTAAGTTCAGTATGTTATTTTGAATAGTCTGAGCAGTTTGATAAGTTTTCAAATGTTAACATTATTTTGATGGAATGGCTTAACTTATTAAAGAGAACCATGGATGAAAAAAGTCAAACACTTGAAACATATTCTCATTCACTCTTTAAAGAGTCAATGAGCCCTGGCTGGTAGCACAGTGGATAAGGTGCCGGCCTGCAAACCCAAAGGTCGCAGGTTCGATTCCTCAGCCAGGGCACATAACCAGGTTGCAAACCAGGTCTCCAGTCAGGTCTGTGGCTGGAGGCAGGTGAAACACAACCATACATTGATGTCTCTCTCCCTCACTGCCTTTCTCCCTTCCCCTCTTTCTAAAAATAATGAAATAAAAATCTTTAAAAAAAAAAAAAAAGTCAATGAGCACACAATCAAATTTTAGGGACAGCCATCTTGTTCTGGGAGTGCAAAAATTAGGGCAAAAATGCAATACCATCCTTGAGTTGCTTGCATTCTAAGGCTTGAGGCAATTATGTGTAAAAGTAAATAGATGATATGATATAATATGATATATGATATGACATGATATTTGATCAACATTATAGTAACGGTATGTAAGAAAGAGTTTAAGAGCATAAATTAAGAAGGAATATCCATATATGATTCCTGAATTCAAAAATAAAAGCTAAACTTTGAAAATAGTTCAAAGCTTCCATATTCTGAACTATGAAATCATGAATATTGAGACCATTATAAAGCCAAAGAACACAATAGCTTTTCAAAATGACCAGAAAATATACCATCAGAAGGCATTGCACACCTTCCGCAACACCTTTCATTGAGCACCTTTCATGTTATATGTTTGCCAGGTGCTAGGGATATAGTAGGGTGTGCATAACATGTGATTCATATTCACTACTAAAGCATTTCTAAATGAGTCCACATAACAAATTGGTTATTTTATTGTTACTTCCTATAAAGCAAGTAATTATAATGCAGTTTCTATATGACCAATTTCAAGTTGCTCTCGCCCTTCCTTTACCCTGGATTAATGCTTTTTTGCATTATTTAAAATTTTATAGTTTGCTTTAAAAAGCAAACAAAACTAATATTTTTACTACTTCAATGATGCTTATGCAAAATTACCTCAATATCTTAAAATACTGTTTATTTAATGAAGAAAATAGCTATTTTAGTTTCATTTTTTTAAGGGATTTGATTTTCAGTGCCTTTGGGGAAAAAAATTACAACCTCAGTATATACCTCAAATTTGTCATATACAGATAATTTGTCATCATTTGTTCCATATAAGAATTAAATCTCAGGAAAGACCATTTCTATTTTTAGATATTATAATATAGTTTAGATAAAGAATGGCATTTTCACTTTTAGCAGTTTCTAGTCAACCTGGATTTCAAGACAGACCAGTTGACAAGTGTGTGAAGTAGTCAAGTAGAGAAGCTGTTTCTGCCAAGTCCTATCCAAATTACAGATTTGTGAACAATGTTAATGATTGTTGTTGATTTAAGCTACTAGGTTTTGGGTGGATGATTATCAGTAGTCTGCAATAATAATACATATTCATATTAACAGAAATAATATTGTACACATAATAGGAATAATAAAATTATGTAATAAACTTAATTATATATGCAATTTGTATTACACATAATTAAATATGCAATTTCATATCATTTATTCACTTATCTATGAAACCAGTGTTTACTAGATATCTGCTACTAAATATTTACTTGGGGATCAAGTTCTGTGTAGTCACTGCGTATATAAGCAAGCATAAGATGTGTATCCTCCACACTGCCTAGCACACATCTTTTATTACTCTATAATGCTTTCTTGTGAGAGAAAATATTAATTTAGTAGCCCAAAATAAAAATAGTAAAAAAATGAGTCATTTTGGAACTTACAGAAAATATCTAAATGATAATATTACTGATTAAGTACACTCTGATTTTACATTTGGAGAACTTAGCAAGTGTCAACTGTCAAAAAAAACTGAAAAATAAACACAAAGTGACTTTAAATAAATTAAGCTATGTGTAATTATTTACTTATTTCAGCTAACACACAATGAGTTTATTCAAATGAAAATTACCCTTTCTAGTAGTCACCTTAGGAGGGTTTATACTTATTCCTATGACATCATTGCCAAACACATTATGTGACTCTTTTATTGCATATAAAATGGTTTCTAAACCAAAGGGAGCCTACATAGTTTAGCAACATCTAGTTTTTTGATCCCCCCAAAATTCATACTTCAACTTGATTTGTGGCTTAATATTCAACCTTTATTCGCAGATATGTTTGTTTTTAAACTCTGCTCTCACTCTCAAAGGGAGATCTGCTGTCACTAAGCATATTAAAAGATGAGATGCAGCCTCTGTGGGGAAACACAAATATGTTTTCAGTAACAGTGACATTATTAAGATTTCTATAGAGCTCATTGTTAAAGAAACAATGCTCATTTAGCTGTGTTTGTTTGGAAATACTTGATAAAATGCCAAAGTATTATATTTATACCCTATAAATACAATTAAATTTGATCAAGGTCAAAAATGTGACTCATTAAACCTTGGGAAGACTTGTAAGGTAATTCTCAATCCACTGAGGGTCCCAATTTCCTTACAATAAAACATTAAATAAAACCAAAGTACAAAAGTTAACCCAAACAGAAAATGAGTACTTTTACACTCAATACATATATCCTTCAATATTTACATAACAATGAATACATAATATAAAAGTCTCATTTAATGCACTTGTAACATTTGAATGGTGCAACCAACGCTGTCCTAATTCTCTGGTTTTCATACAGGTATCTTTACAACAGACTGTCATGTTGATGAGCTAAATGCTTGTCACCAGGGACTTTCAAAAAGGGTCTAGTTTCCTTGAGAAATCATTGAAATGATGTTATTTGGAAGAAAACTCTTTCTCAGGATAAATTTTTAAACTCTACTGTCTTTGTTTTAATTTAAGAGGCATCTGAATTCCTTCATGGGGAATTACTGGTAAATACAAGTACATGTTTACATTTAGTGACTTTATCCTAACTTTAGCTACACAGGACATTTTGATTTAGTTGAAACTGTCTCTAGTTGTCAAATTCTCTTAGTCTCCCCAAGGAAGTAGAAATGAGACAGCCTATAACTAACTTCCTATAACAAGTATTTTATATTGTAATGAATTACTTAATGTGGCATTAGAGTTCTCCCCCTTGTGGTCAATTAGGTAAATTTCCAGATTACCTGCTGACAGAATTTACATAATATAGTCCACGCACGGTTTTTAAGAAAATGTAAAGAAAACCCTCCAAAGGTACCTTTCAAATATCTGTTCTACTTCCCCTGTTTTGAAGATAAAGATTCTGAGACCCAAATACATGAAATGTTTTTGCCAACAGTAAAAACAGAGTTAATAGCCGCAGTCCCCTCTTTCTACCTCACCAATTTAAAGAATTGTGGCATTGTTAGGGGTCTGGATTTAATTCCAGTGTTCTCTACACTACTATGGCACACCCTCCCTGAGCCAGTCCTCACACAGTGCCTTCCCACAACTTCCCACTGGACTTCCACAGTGATTCCCTCTCCTGGAGCACTATGCCCTCAATCTGCTCCCCAAGTTGCCCTCCCTGTTGCCAAGTCGGGCACCTGAACGTTGTCATCATTTCCTTTTTACCCCTGACAGCTGATCAATCCAGGCCCACATGTCTTCCACAGTAAGTATTTCTAGTGCCTGGCCTTGTTTCTCTGCCCTCCTAAGGGATCTCCCTCCCACCTCCTCTTCCTCTTCTCTTTCTAACGCATACAATATTTCTATCAAAGGTAAAGGCAGTGAGAGCCACCTCTGGTATGGAAACCTGGGTCTGTAACTTCTTGTAGAGCCATATTTGTTTCTTTACCTTTCTGCCTCATAGTCTCCTCATCTATAAAGCAGATGGGATAACAATGTCTATGTTATAAAATGGGTTATGGGGATTGCAGGAAATAACGGTGCAAAGATCCTGTCATGCAGTGAGCACCCAATCAATGTTAATTCTCTGATCAATTTTTTTCAATGGCTTTTATTTCAGCTCCAGGATAAAAAGCAAAAGTCTACCATGATCTGGTCCTTGTTTACTCTGCTAGTAAGCCTGCTCTTGAGTCCGTCCTTCTCTTTTCTCACACTGTCCTTAACTGTTTCCCCATCTTCCCATGCTCTTTGCCTTTCACTCCCTTCCTCACTTCTCACAGAAAATTTCTGCTTATCAATCAAATTACATGTCCTCTGTGAATCTGGCCAACCCAGGAAACCCTTTTCTGCCCACATTGTGCAGGGCCCTCAACCACATTGTTACAATTCTCCTGTCATATTGCTGCTGTTTGTTTTCACACTAGTTCCCCTACCAGCAACTTGTAAACAACTGCTGCGACTCTTTTGTTATTTTTATTTCTTTAGTGCTATATTTTAAACAAAAGAGTTGTTTAAAATATCTGTAAGAATTTCTCTATAAGGTTAATTTTACTATTATCAAAATGGTTCTGAGATTTTATGATGTTAAAATGTCCCTACATGATTAATCAGGTCCATGAAGCTTTTTAAAATAGCGAGTCAAAAATAGAATGGTTTTACCTTATCTGAAATCTTCAGTTTTATCCACATAATAATTTATTCCACTCTAATTTGGAAGGATACCAAGAATGCCTTCTGGAAGTGATTCAGCTGAACTTTTGCAGTTATATATTTCTACTCTCTGAGCCAAGTATAGGAGCTGATTTCCAATTCATTGGATTAAAAGTACTCTTTCCTTTTGGAGCATCTGAGAGCTACTAGTAAGGTACACAGCCTTTATCCTGTCTTAAGATGCTTCATTATGTTCTTAGAGTCTTGGCTTTATTAGCAACACTTACCTGTTCTTTGAGATAGGTGCTTGGTAAGACTAATAGTTATCTATTATCTATATTTGATTATAAGAGCATAAATCTGATTCTACTTTATATAGTTCACATTTCTGATGTGGTTTTAGAAGGAAGGGGAGGAAAGGGAGCAAAGAAGGGAAAGGGTCTAGTCAAGGAACTAATATAAATGACCCATGGATAGGAACAAGAGGGTGGGGATTGACTACGGGAGCATGGGGAGGGGCAGTGGGGAGCAATGGGAGAAAAATTGGGACAACTGTAGTAGAACAACAATTTAAAACTTCTTCAAAGGTGGACAAAAAAACAAAAGAATTTTAAAGACACTACATAAAAATATTACATTAAAGGTAAAGCCTTGATTTATGGAGGAAGAAATAAATGTGTTAGTATTAAACATATTTACTTTTTACCGAACTTCACTCTAGCATAATGACCTCCTTAGGGAACTCTCTCACTCTCTCAAATCTCTTTCCCCCTCTTTCTTTTCCCAGTTTACACTATGCATTGCTTTTTGAAGCATGATAGATGGCTCTACAAGCAGCTTAATTTTATCATAGATTAAAACTACACACCTTATAATATTTTAATTATTTGAATCTTCACTTTCTATCTTATACCATGACAATTCTTAACCATATATTCTGTTGCAGCCAAAATCAAAATGAAAATAATGGACTAAAACATTGAAGTGAGATGAATGACCTTTGTTACGTACTTCCTCTTATTACTAACTCATTATGTGGCCTTAAACAATTAATTTATGTCTAACTTATTTCTTCATGGAACTCTGCTTATCTACATCATAGATCTATGATCATTGTAAAGAAGTCCAGGAAGCTCTTGAGCTGTTATTCAAATATGTGTCTGAAAGCAATGACCATGCTGTCTTATAATGAAGCAGGCAGAGGATAGGATTAAGGTGTTTTCATTTAAAATTTTAAGCCTGCCCTGGCTGGTGGCACAGTAGATAAGCTGCCAGCCTGTCAACCCAAAGGTGGATGGTTCAATTCCCAGCCAGGGCACATATAACCAGGTTGCAAGCCAGGTCTGTAGCTGGAGGCAGGTGAAAGGCAACCATACATTGATGTCTCTCTCCCTCTCTGCCTCTCTCTACCTTCCCCTCTCTCTAAAAATGATAACTAAAATACTTTTAAAATGGTTAAGATGGTAAATTTTTTTTTAAAGGATTTTTTAGTAAATAAAATTTTAAGCCTAATGCCTGAATTAATGACTAAACCATGCTGTCATACAGTAGTTGTGGAAAATATCAACATTTGCCTTTAAAATAAATAAATAAAGATCCATCCTGGTTGTATCTATGACATGTCCTAATCTAACATTGTATATGTATATATATGCATAATGTATATGTATACATATATGTGTATGTGTATGTATATATTAGATTAGGACATCTAAAGAGCATGTTTGACAGCAGCATGGAGTCAGAAGAAACAGTGAAGACTGGGTCATTTTTCCTGAAAGCCGGAATTCTTCGACGGTGAGCCACTGAAGATTTTAAGCAGGCATGATTAGATTGATTTTGTCTGCTGAGTACAGAATGAAACAGTAGCAGGCACGTTACTGCAGGTAGGCTCCTTAGGAAGTTGTTATGAATCTTCTTTCAGGAGATGGTAATAGCTTAAACTAGATTAATGACTGTGAAAATGGATCTAAGGGGACCAATTTGAGAGATAATCAGGAGGTAAATAAGCCTACGTTATGAGGGAGAAAACAGTATCAAATAAATTAGGTTTCCAGTTTTTCCAACAAGATGGTGCCATTTCTGAGGTAGAAAATATACAAGCAGCATAAAGTTTGTAGGGGAACATTATACTTTTTAATTACTGCCATATTATAACTACATCAGATTGAAACAATTATCAATTGATAATTTTCCATTATCAATCCATTTGGATTGAAGTATAGAGCACATACACTATATTAAATTTCATATTCTGCTGAGATGGCTAAGCAATAATATGTATTTTCTGATATAAATAACTTCTAGGAAAGAATAGTAAATGAAAACAGTTACATAAGTTAAACACATTAGGCTGAAGGAGAAATTATCCCAAAGATTATCTTGAATCTGATATTCACAACAGCTCCCCTTAATCTTATATCTACATTCAGTGGAACCAAAAATAAAATCAGCAGGACTTCTCACAGTCACGTAAAAGTCATTCTAAATTCATTTATTGCCTCCTATTGTATAGTCACATGTCAGGGGTCATATAAGCCACAAACACATAAAAAACTCCAGATGGCCTCTGCCAACTTATTGATGTTATCATTTGTTCCATTTGCAATAAAAATGTAGATAAGGAAACATCCCTTATCGTTATATTAAAATGACTTACTCCTGTTTCTCTCAATTCGTTATGGGACAACATGACATGCACTGAACCCTTTTCTCCCTCTGTACTTAATCATTCAGCAAGTATGAACGGGAAAACTGGGACAGGCACTTTGTCAAGCATGGGGCTCAGGGGTGCAATACAATCATGAGAAAATAAGCATAATTTCCACCGCAGAGAATATGCAATCTCTGTCTCTCTCTACCCCAAACACATAAAAGAAAATTAAACAATTAAAGTAACTGTCATTATCATGCATATATAAGTTGCAATGGTTTTCTAACTTTGTCTAGTTTAGAGGATTAGGGGCTGCCTCTAAGGGAAAAGAGATAAAAGGATTTCTGAAAGTTAAATAGAAGGAGCCAAATGAAAGGCAAGGAGTAGGAGGGAAGTGCTCCTGACAGAGGATACAAACATATATACCCTCCAGCAGAGGGATATTCTCAACCCTAAAGGCAAGCAGAGTCCTTCTATGAGGGAAGGACTGAAAGAATTTCAACAAGGCAGTGCTTGACATACAAGGAGAAATGATAAGAAATAAAACAATATAGTTAGGCATGGGACCAGATGATGCACACACTCAAAGCTACCTAAGTAAAATGATTTCACATCCAGTGAAATGGGGTAGAGTTGTGTTTGAGTCAGAGAAATGACATAATTAGATACACATTATGAAGGACCCTTTGCATTGGGGAGAAGAGATTGAGAGGGAACTAGGCAACTAGACTGGAGAGATACACCAGTTAGGAGACACAGTAAACAGGAAAAGAGAATATAGGAAGTCTATACAAAAATGAGGGCAAGAATAGAAAGGGGTAGCAAACTTTTTTTTTTTTTTTTTTAATGTCAGATAGCATGGTATATTTGAAAGTAGAGAATGTGAAGAAGAGGAAGGAGTCAAGGATGAAATACCTTAGGTAATACTAGAAGACAGCAGAATATGGTTGCTCAGGGAGTGACATGAAGTTTTCTGTTCCCAAAATGTTGAATTTGAGATGTCTGAGAAACATCAAGTTTCAGCCATCCAGGAAAGAGTTGGATGTATTGTGCTAAAGCTGAGGAGGCAGATCTGGTCCAGAGATGGAGATTTGGAAATCGCCATAGATGATGACTGAGGATTTAGGAGCAGTGCTATCACCCAGCACAAGTATATACAATGAACACAGAAGAGTGTCATTTAAAACCCCAGCAATGCCAAAGGCAGAGCAGGGACCTTCAAAGAAGTCAAAGAAGACATCATTTACTTTAAATTGCCCAGAAGCAGAGAAAGAGAAGCAGATGAGGGCAGTGTCATGAAAATTAAAGGGAAAGAATGCTTCATAAAGAGAGTACTCAGCAACATCAGTTGCTGTCTTAAAATCAAGAAAAGGACAAAAAATATAGTCAATGACAAGGAGATCATTGGTGACGTGAAAGGAGTGATTTGTGTAGGGTAATGGAGGTAAAGAAGGATTCAGTAGGTTAAAGAGTGATGGGTTTGTGAGGAAATAGAGCAAGTATAAACAATATTTCTAAAAAGTTGTCTGTTGAGTTAGTTGTTAGTGGCTCTGCAGAGTCCATTTGGGAATGTGAAGACCCATTTAATAATCTAAAAGTTTTATGGAAAGGAAGACCAGCAGTTCCTTCTAGTTTCAAGAAAGGAATCTGTTCCTTTATGTGAGATGAATCATCCAGCCATGACCCGAGGGGAAATCTACCCAGTTTCAAATGGCAAAGGTACAGTCTTATAACTTAGAGGTTCTCAAGTGACTGGGTGTACAGTTCTGGAAAAGAATGGTTACTCAATGAACATTTGTTTAGATAAATAATTGCACTAATCTCTAGAAGAAACTTAGCTGTGCAGAAAAAGACTTAAGAATATTGGTGAGGTCTGATGTAACAATTCAAACTTTGGATAAGCCTATTGATATTTTCAATGGTCAAACTTTTATAGCTGGTTGTATATTATGCCATGTATTTTGTTTCCTTTATGGACCAACCACATTGCATTTGTAATTTTGCTATGAAATCTGGCCCTTACACAGAATGCTTCTTTCTTGCCCAGTTGGGGCATGGTAGGAAATGGCAAATTACAATCAAGTCTCAATTTTTCCAAACTAATGTTTTGTAAAGGGCAATAATGCATAATCCAAAATGATAGTGAATTAATGAACCATTTATATCTGTAATATATGTATATTTATTAAACCTAACTGTAAGTACATCTTATATGACTTTCTGAAGAAAATTATACAGCATTTCAAATGAAATGACTCAAAAGGACTTACAGGTTTCTCTGTTTTTGTTTCCTACTATAGTCTATTGCTTATAGCATGTTTCATGTTTAGATAACTCCTTAAAATAAACAAACATACCATTTTTTTTAGGATGGAGGAGATAATCAAGTTTCATCTACTCCTTACAACATTTTCCTATTATTGCCACCATTCTTTATAGCTATTGTTATCTGTCTCTGTCTCTGTGAAAAGTTTCATTCATAAAAGAGAACAGTATAATGAACCCAGGTACATATATATCACCCACCTTCAATACTGATTAGAAGCTATTTTTACAATCTACTCTTTATTAAGAAACATGACTATCATCTCTCCAAGATATTATAGATCCAGAAAGCACATGCATACTAGAACCAGGAGGAGCTTACGATACTGTCTATTCCAGCTTAGTCATTCAGTGAGGCAAATGAAGCAAGTAGAGACTTAAAGCACAACACTGATTGATAGCAAGGCAGTGGCTGGACACCACCCACATCTTTCTTATTCCCTCAGGTGAAATCAAGACTACATTTCTATTGCCTTATTCTTGGTACAGAATATTTCCCCAAATTCACATGAGGGCCACTCATGCATGTCTGTTGCAGAAGATGTTTACTCAGGGTACTGTACCTGGCAGAGAAGCTGGAAACCAACAGCTTACAGGTAGACACATTCTGCTAACAGAAGCACCATTTATTATCCCTGGCACTGCCTGGGTTTTCTTGCTATAATTAACCAAATGAGAGTTACATAAGCACAAGTAATTAGTTTATGAATAATAAAAGACAATGATTTTCCCTTTTGTATTATAGAAGAGACACCAAAAAATCTCTTTGATAAAGATAACTCCCACTTGATTAACCAGAATAAAATGCTTGCATAAATAGAATCAAATGTGCATATTTGGAATATAATTACAGATACATTTAGATAGAGATGTCGGTGTATATATCATGTACATACACAATTCTCTTAACCCAAACTAGAGAAGCCAATTAAGATTCATAAAACTGCTCCCAGTCAAGGGGGAGAATCAAGGATTTAACTATCAGAGTTGAACACTGCAGTACAAGAAAGGCTTGTGTAAATAATGCAGATGATTTCCCTATCAATTATGTCTCCCCCAACCTCTACCCTGACTCCTCTCTTAGCAGCTGTCCATGCAGCTTTCACAGAGTATCTCTTCCCATAGCTTTGTGTGGGGACCACAGACTATGTGATCCTGTCACTCTACCCCCCAGGCAGTCTCAATCTCTATTGAATTGTCATGCATTCTGAGTGTCACTGGGGTCTTGGAAAGTGCCTTTATAGTTTTGTGTAGTTGCCAATAACAACAGTTCTTACTATTATTTTCTACTAAAGTCTGAACATTAGTTAAATAACAATACGTTGACTATTGTACATATAAGTATATTGCCAAAATTTTATTTTAAATTTGCCACATGTGTGGTACCCAAATTTTATATTTACTTTAACCTAATATTTTCATTTTGGCCCACTCTAACCCACTAATATTGACTAAAAAGATAAAAGGATGAGCAGGCGGAACTTTTACTGAGTGTCTACTAAGCTGTGGACCCTATAGCACCCAGGTGCTGGCACTTACCTGAATGAAGAAAACAGCTCCTTTTGCCAGGAACCTCAAAGAAAGATAAACAGATACAGGAACCAACTATTAGAATGTTACTACATTACAATAAAGAAACGTTAAAAGTGTCATGACAGCACAGAGCAAGAATTATCCATTTTCAGTAAACTGGTTTCACACCTGAGGTTTGAAATCTGAAGGTCCTAGATCTACACTGTACCTCTCTGCTCGGCAGTCACTTGTAAAATGTGACACCTTGTCTTATCTGCAAAATGGAAGATGATAGTCCCTACATCTAAAGAAAACCGTTTTTACAAATTCAATAATCAATTCATGAAAGGCTCATTTTGGCATAGCATGTCGGGTGTAGAATTAGCGCTTCCTACCTGTTGTGTGACTGTGACCTGGGGATTAGGGGTGTGTTTAAGGCACCAGGGAGGCCACATGGGAGGAACCCACAGGAGTCCCAATGGAACTCCTGTGAGCATGGGCAAGTCTAAACCTCCCTCAGCCTGAGTTACAAGTCAAGGGAGTACTGGTGAGCTGACATTCATAACTTCATAATGTCAATGTGGACAATAAACCTGAGCTGCTTGTTTAAAATGGGCCTCCAAGCCCCATCCCAGGCATTCAGATTCTTTTAAGGTGGGGTGGAGGGTTAAATCTGTAGTTTAACCCCATTTAGACAATAACTGATGAAGATAAGCTCTAAAGGCCATTCCAGCTTGATTTTCCTTTTATAAATAGCTAAGTTGTCACATTTGGCATGTAATTTAGCAGTCTTATTTTTCATCTTTGTATTCTAGAATCATAAGTGACACATGTACTCAAAAAGTGCTTCCTATTGATTGCATTTAAATTAGCCAACTTGATGACCTTTCTCTAGAATATTTACAAACTGTTAAGCCCAATTCTTGAAAAATGAATCATAACCAGAAAGATCAGAAATATGCTCCTCCAGGACTTTTTTCATGAAGACTGGCTTATTTATGGCATGTTTCCCATTCCAGGCTATAAATTCCACTAGGACAGGCAGCATGGGTGCCTTACTCACATTGGTAGCTTTACCAACTAGCACAATGCCAGACACAGTTCATTAAAAAGCATTCTGCCCTGGCTGGTATGCCCTGTGAACCAAAAGGTTGCTGGTTCGATTTCTGGTCGGAGCACATGCCTGGGTTGCAGACCAGGTACCCAGCTGGGGGCCTTCAAGAGGTAGATGATTGTTTCTCTCTCATGTGCATTGCTATTTCTCTGACTTATAGAACTAAATAATAATAAATTTGCATTGTTTTAAGCTACTAAGTTTGTGGTCATTTGTCACCATCACTATAAGAAACTAAATTACAAGGTCTGAGTAAAACATAAGTATTTGTACCCATTCTTTAGATTCCTATATAACATATGAAACAATTTCCTTCCTTAGTTAACATCCTCCCTGTTAAGTTTCCACAGTCTTATAGTAAGTGGTGTAAATGCAGTCCTGGGTATTTCTCTATTGTCAGCATTCCCACTCTCCTCTGGGCCTGGAAGCCTGTAAATTGGGCACCCCCTGGTGTCTGCTTAGGTCTGCCCATGGAAAGCACCCATGGGAGAGTGGAAGCCAGGAGAAGGAAAGACATCATGCTTTTCTGTCCTGTGCTCTGGCTCCAGCTGCCTTGGCAGCAGTACCAGGTGGCAGGTGTAGATAGATCCCAGCCACTCAGGTGCCATAGCACCAGCGAGACAGCGAGCTCTTAAATGCCTACAGAGCAGTGAGGAGGTGGTTTCTGAAGCAGCAGCTGGGCCACCAGGGTAAGGCCCTAGGCTCCAGGTAATACCTGTGTCCCCTGTGTGTCCCCAGCCTGAGGAGCTGTGCTGACTCCCTACAATTACTAACCTCTAGGTAATAGCACCAGCCGCTTTTCCCTCCCTCCGGCTTTTCAACACACTTGTAAAATGCAGTCCTTGCATTGTACTCCCTCTGAAAAGCTGAGAATGGTTTCTGTTATCCTGACTAGACACTGATACAAATGCTTTTTGCAACGGGAAGTGGCAAATGGTAGACAATGACTGAATACTGTCTATACGTGCTAAGAGCAGAATGCCTGTGTACAGAAGCTTGTATCTACACGTGGAACTTAAATGTGCTCACAATGCACACATTATGTATAATATCCACAACGCTTAGTCGTATGACATTTCCTTCTTTCAAATATTTCACTGTTTCAGTAGTTTTTAGTGGGGAGAGAAAGTGATGAAGGGAAAAACAACTGATTGGTTCGTTAAAATTTCCAAAGGCAGGGGAAGATATTCAAATATAATAATCAGATTGCATGCCTATCAGCAGAGACAGTAGCGTTAGATCAAGTACCTATCCCTACGGAAAAAGAGCCTAAAAATTCCTTCCACATGGCAGCAAGGTCATAAAAACACCCCAACTACTTAACTCCATTTGCTTTGACAAAAGCAAAAAAGGAAAGCCCGTTCAAATATATCTTTGTCTTGAATTAGAGCTGTATCAGGAGAGTAGGTCACACTGAGCATTTTCATCATAAAGGCTGTGAGAACCTTGGGGTTGCTATTTGCATGGGCGTGTTAAACAGAAAGCTCACTGGCCTCTGTGCCGGCACATCTCTTCCCAAAGCACAGCTGCAGTATAAAAGCAATTTTACAGGGCCATTCAAAAGACCAACAGTTTCAGCAATTTGATATAAAAGTGCTCAGTTCCCAGTCAGTGCTCAGAACATTTTAAAGGGCCAGTGTAACCCGTTTTTGATAGAGTGAGCCAACTGCAGTAATAGTAACCATGGGTGGCCTTACATTGGGTGCTTACCATGTGCTAGGCTCCATGCTAACTAAGTACTTAACATTCATTGGCTCATTCACTTCTTTTCTTTTAATTATATTTTCTTGATTATGGTATTAAAGAGGTCCCAAATTTTCCCTCTGTGTCCCCCTCCACCCAGCATCCCCCCCCTCCCTTGAGTAATTCCCACACCTTTATTCATAACTATGGGTCATGCATATAAGTTCTTTAGCTGCTCCATTTCCTTTTTTTTTTTTTTTTTTTTAATTTTATTTATTAAGGATTTTATTATTTCTGGAGAGAGGGGAAGGGAGAGAGGCAGAGAGGGAGAGAAACATCAATGTATGGTTGCCTTTCACCTGCCTCCAGCTACAGACCTGGCTGGAGACCTGGCTTGCAACCTGGTTATGTGCCCTGGCTGGGAATCGAACCAGCGACCTTTGGGTTCACAGGCCGGCACCTTATTTACTGAGCCACCAGCCAGGGCCAAGCTGCTCCATTTCCAACACTGGACTTTACATCCTCATGGCTGCTCTGTAACTACCTATTTGTACTTCCCAGTCCCCTCACCTCTTCACTCATTTTCCCACAGCCTCTTCCATCTGGCAACCATCATCACGACATTCTCCGTATCCATGATTCTGTCTCTGTTCTTCTTGTTTGCTTAGTTTTTTTATTTTTATTTTTTAATAATTTTATTGTTATTCTGTTAGAGTTGTCTCAATTTTTCCCCTTTGCTCTCCTCCACCCATTCCACCCCCTGCTTCCAGTCAATTCCCACACAGTCATCATGTCTGTAGGTCATTCATACCTGTTGATATGTATTTATTGCCATCTTATTGTTCATAGCTTTTGTCTTCTTTTTCTTAAATAAGTCCCTTTAACATTCCATGTCATAAGGTTTGGTGGTGGCGAACTCCTTTAGCTCTTACAGCAGCCCCGTGAGGCGAGCAACGTCCCCAATGAACAAGCGGAGGCTCACAGTACTGAAGGAGTCACGCAGCTAGTTGGGGCCGGGGTGGGCTATCAGAGCAGTTCAGGTCAGTCTAACGCTACAGCCAATATGTTTAACCACTTCCCTCCGCTAAGTACATGAACAGGTATTTTCTCCCATTGAAAAACTGTAGGTGCAAGGGGAGTCACTGAATAAGGCAAAATACATACATAAACAATTTATAAAACCCTCCATGCATCACAGTTTTTATTAATAAATAGAAAAATGCACAATCTTTGTCACCAAGCTGCACTGGAAGGACATCATTGTTTAGAGGCCATACATGCATTTCAGAGATGGAGGGAGGTGCTCAGCTAAAGGCATGATTATTTCTTTGGATCTTCAATACTGTTGTGTTAGTGGTTTCTAATATCTTTGATCAAATTTCCTCAACAAACATGTTTTTATAACTGATTAAAAACATTCCTAAAAATCTCCATTTTTTATAATAGAAATGTCACATACCTTTAAGGGGAACAAAATACATACATAAAGCCCTTATTTGGCCACACCACCCCAGATTACCTCTAAAGCAACAAAGAAGACTACTTTGCATAAACTTTAAATCATAATCTCATTCCTGTGCAAATACATTTATAAAGTTAAGCCTCGGTTCTCCTCACCTTTTAAGAAAGGGCCTATTTATAATAAATTTACTACATAAGTAACTAAGATTAACGATGCATTAACTATTTTTCTGTTTACAAATCGTATCTGATTTTGGTTGTAATAATAACCATAAAAAGCCAAGGCTACCTATCACAATTGGCACAAGTCTCAGGAAGTAATTAGAAATTCTCATGTGGGAACCACATGGTGTCTAGTTCTATAGCTAGATTAAAAGCCATATTTCTGAGATGGTTTCCTTCATTCCTGGTTACATGGCCATAGGGCTCTGCCTGGTGGGCCCTTAGTGGACAGTCCTGCCTTGTATCACATCCCTCAGCCCCTGAGCTCACACCCACAGTCCAGGCCTGGGATGCCTTCTGTGCCAGAATAACTCCGCTCATTCTGTGTCTCAAATTACCCACCATCTACTCTGAGACATCTTCCCTCATTCTAGAGCTAGGTAGGGTCACCCTCTTAGATCCCTCTTTAACATCAGTGACTTTTTCTTCACAAAAATTTGAACATTTATAAATGGTGCATTATGAGATAAAAATCTAATTATGACCACTCTTCCTTCCCTGTCTATAGCCTCTACTGGGACAGATACCATGTCTATCGTGTTTAGCTTCTCTGGGTACAGTGCCCAACTCTGGGTACAGTGCCAAGCATGTAGAAAGAGCCCCAAAAATGATTTGTGAAAACATAGGATTGAACCCCACCATAATTGCCCAGAGAATTTTCCCCTGGGAACATGGGGTGGTACAGAACTCTCCTGGCCCAGGACCCATTAAAACCCTCCTCTCTGTCTCAGGGGTTCCCATTGTGGTCTCCACTCTTTTGGGGGACCTCACACCCTTCCAAAGCAGAGCCCTAAATAAAATTTACCTTCTGTGTTCCCACCCTTTGCTTTTGTTATCCTTATCAGTGGTCTTCCACCTTCTCCTTCAGGGAACTAACACCTGAAGTGCTAGCTTACAAGAACTGTCTTTTCTTTCCCAGGTACTTTAGTCACATGGAAAATTATATAATGTAGACAAAAAGTGGGAGGCATCCTACAGAAAGTAACCTCACAGGGTGATCTGATCATGAATTTTTAACTGGGTAGGTCTTGGTGGTAGTCATGCCCTGGGCATATAACTTCTTCAATAAAAGGTTTATTTTTGTCTAAACAAGTCCTATGTACTGTTTTTGTGCACTAGTTTAACACACCTCTGAAATAAGCTTAACCACCCTCTAGAGAGCACACAATTTTAACTATCATGTAATCCAATCCTGCTTTGCTTTCTCCCACCTTTATGTAGTCTTTATGTTTCTTCCTTAATTTCAAATGCATAAAAGAAACTGCAAAACTGTCCTTCTCCAAAGCATTTGAGATCTTGCTTCCTGGCAATCATCATCAGTTGGGCTCAAATAAATTTTTATAATAATTCTTTACAGGTTTTGATGTTTTCTTTGAAGATTGTATTTATTTATTCTTAGAGAGAGGGGAAGAGATGGAGAAAGGGAAGGAGAGAAATATCAATGTGTAAAAGAAACAGTAACCGGTTACCTCTTGAATACACCCCAACTGGGGACAAAACCCACAACCCAGGTAAGTGCCTTGACTGGGAATCAAGCCAGCGATCTTTTGCTTTGCATGATGACACCCAGCCAACTGCACCACACAGGGCAGGGCAGTTCAGGTATTTCTTACATCAAGAATAATCACCAGGATGAAGAGATATTTCTTATGTACATTTGCATTGAGCAGCATCTAAAATGTTTGGCGTTGGTCACTGATAATGGAATATTCTCCAGGAATAGAGATGGGAGCTTCCCTACAGGTACTGCTAACCATGTCTCCTCAAGGAAAAGGGGGACTCGGGACCTCACACCACACAAAATCCAATCTAATTCTCTAATACTTTTTTCTAGTTTGTACACATAGAGCATTCTTTCACCCCTTAGCTGATCATATTTTTGGTGCTGTCCCATTAGGCTGCATCTCACAAGGACATCAGGGGGATTACAGAAATCCTATCCTCAACTATTGTAATGCCCCTGGTCCCAGGCAGGTAGCTGAAGTTTCAAAATTAAAAATAAAATTCATGCCTAGCTGGTGTGACTCAGGGGGTTGGGTGCTAGCCTGCGAACTGAAAGGTCTCTGGTTTGATTTCTGGTCAGGGCACATCCTGGGTTGCAGGCCAGGTTCCTGATTTGGAGAAGCAACAGAATGACGTTTCTCTCTCATGCTGATGTTTCTCTCCCTCTCTTCCTCTCTCTCTAAAAATAAATAAATAAAATCTTTAAAAATGTTACTAAGAAATGCAAAATAAATCAAAAGGACAAAATTGGTGAGTGTATAGATAAAAATGTAGAATGTCTAGGTCTAAGTTAATTTTACACTTGATCTAAGTGATCGTTGCCATGAGCCAACTACACCACACACTCAGAGGTAGCTATCTCAGTTCATCCTTGTTTTTTCCCCCTTTTGTTAAGTTGGGTCACTTACCAATATTTACAGATCTTACTATTTCCCAAATTATTTGATTCATGGGAAATATGTCTTCTTTTCCACATGGAACAGAAGTTTTGCTACATGGCCAGCAAGTAACTAACACATAGTTGTAGGCCTTTAACAGTACTTGTCAAATATAGGATTGAATAATTGAATGAATGAATAAATAACTTTGACTTCCCAATTGAATGTTTTTCTGTTTTCAATTCTAGAGTTCTTTAGCTTCTCCTAGGGCTGCCTCCTATGTCCAGATTTCTGCCCGGCACACTGGCTAGTACCCATTGACTAGTTAAAATTAACTTTCTCTCCTTGAACACTCAATTTAGGGGAAAGTTTTTGGAGCTTCCTTGAGCTTATCCTTTAAGGTGTTTCCGAGCTCCCTAAGTGACTGGCACCAGATTCTTCCAGCAACATCATACAAAACTCTTGAACTCATACTCTATAGTATATGAATATCGGAAGATGAGCATTAAATTTCAATGAAAATACATGATTAGTTATTTACATATATTTAAATTTATTTAAATTATAGTTAATTAATATGCCCATTGTTTGGGTTTTATCTATAATCTTCTTGGCAATAATCCTGTTTCCCTAGTAACACAAACTTCTATTTTATCATGATTCATGTGTGTGAAATTATAACAACTTTAGTAATAAAGTTTACATATCATTTGCACATAAATTTTATTTTACAAGTCCAAGCGAGAGGTTTCTTTCTTTTAATCATTTATTTCAATCTTGCCACTAAATACGTAATTCACATCTCCTCTCAAAAAAAAAAAAAAAAACTCAACAGATCCATATCTAACTACCTGCAAGAGATTTCTAAATCTATATGATGGTCAGATTTTTGAACTCCAATATGTAGTATTAAGGAAAAGATAAAAAATACTTCACAGGTATTACCCTGGATATAACCCATGTGTTTTATTATTCATTCTTATGGAATAAATGTTCTTTTGTTCATTTGTTTAAAATCATTACTAAGTTAGCTTTGGTCAAAGTAAAGTAGAAATGTGAAGTCTAATTATCTACCCCATGACAAAAAAGAGACTTGATTCAATAGTTGGCTGTCAGTTGAGCTGTAAATGTATGTGTTCTTTGCTAAAATTCATTTTAGTATCATTAAAAAAAATAAAGTAGTTTATAATCTTGTATTAGGACAGTCTTTGGAGTAGATAGGACTTAGTAAAGGGCACACCCAGCTCTTTCAGGAAGTTGTAATGTATCTACACCTAGGGCATTAAAAAGCTGTACTCTTATGATTTGGAACAATTTATATGTTACACTGTTCTTCAATACGGAAGTTAAGTAAGTGACTTTCCAACCTCATATCATTAGGGAAAGCATAGACAATGTTGTGGATTTCATGAAGTGATGATTATTGCTTCAGTGGATCCCATCAATTTTTTAAAACTAATGTTCTTCCCCTTACAAAATATGCAGGTGTCTAAGTCAAAGACTACACAAACCAAGAACAGCTTTAAAATGATCTGGTTTTTGTGTTCTTAAGTTTATCTTCTGTATATGTAGATTATGTGTCTGTAGTACAAAAGGGAAATATCTGGAAAAAATAGATACTGTTTGAAAGGGTGGGTGGTATTTTCCTAAATATATAACAATGTTTTCCTGGGTTGACAACCTTTCAAAATTATAAGAATCATCAATCAGTATGTTATTTATTTATTTATTTATTTATTTATTTTTGTATTGTTGTTCAATTATAGTTATCACAAATTTTCCCCATTGTTCTCCCCTGTCCTGCACTCCCCTTCCACAGTCAGTTCCTACCCTGTTGTCCATGTCTATGGGTCCTTTATACTTGTTCCTTGACTAGGCTTTTCCCCTTCTTTCCTCTGTTATCCCCCTTCCCCCTACCCTCTGGTCAACATCAGTTTATTCCTTATTTCCACATCTCTGGTTCTATTTTGCTTGTTTGTTTGTTTTGTTTGATCTCACTTACAGGTGAGATCATATGGGATCCAGCTTTTGTTACCTGACTAATTTCACTTAGTATAATACTCTCCAGTTATGGAATGTCCTCAAAAAACTAAAAATGGAACTGCCTTTTGGTCCAGGGATCCCATTTCTGGGATTATACTCTAAGAACCCCGCAACACCAATTCAAAAGCATGTTATATTTTAAAACTTGTATTACATTAAAAAGAAGTGTAATAAAGTATTTTGAGTTGAGGAAAGTTCATTAATATATTTTTTTAAGATTTTTTTTTTATTATTATTTTCAGGGAGAGGGGAAGGGAGAGAGGCAGAGAGGGAGAGAGACATCAATGTATGGTTGCTTTTCACCTGCCTCCAGCCACAGACCTGGCTGGAGACCTGGCTTACAACCTGGTTATGTTGCCCTAGCTGGGAATTGAACCAGCAACCTTTGGGTTCACAGGCCAGCGCCTTATCCACTGTGCCACCAGCCAGGGCTCTCATTAATATATTTTAAAATGCCACTGCTATACATGGAAGAATATTAGCTCTCACTTAATTTTTAGTCCTTTTCATGACTTAACAGTGAAAAATCACCAGCTATCTATGAATAGTTGTTGGAATGTCATGTAAAAGAATAGGCAGGTCTCTTCTCTTGCTTTCAAAGAGCACATTAAGGATCATTGAGTAAATGCAAAAAGACAGAGTCATTTGGAGACTCAGCATTAATTACACTAGTCTCAGAAAAGTGTCACTCTGCTGAGCAAAGAAGCCCACCCACCATTGGGAACATTCACCCATGTTAAGAGTGGTTGTATTAGTTTCCTATGGCTGCTCTAACAAATTACCACAAACATACTGACCTAAAAGAAATCAAATTTATTATTAGACTTTAAGTCAGAAGCCTTTCCAAGACTCAAATCAAGCTGTTAGTAGGGCTGTGACTTTTCTAGAGACTCTATGGGAGAAACCATTTACTTGCCTTTTCCAGCTTCAAGAAGTTGCCTGCATTTCTTAGCTTGCAACCCCTTCCTCTATCTTCAAAGCCAATATCACTACATCTTCAAAGCTCTTTCTTACTCTGACACTTTTGCCTTCCTCTTGTGATTACACTGGACCCACCTGCATAATTCAAAATAACCTTCTCAACCTCCCTAATTTTCTCACATCTGCAAAGTCCCATTTGCTATGTAAAGTAAAAAGGTCTGTAGATTGTGAGAATTATAAAGTGAATATCTATGAGGAATCTTTATTCTATTGGGGTGATATATTTAAAAGTATATAGCAGGAGGCTAAATTAGATTGTCAAGGGCCCTTTCAAAGTTGATATTCTATAAATAAAGCAGGGAATTCAAATATCTGTTAACAACTATACAAATTTATGTGCAATAAGAAATTGAATATACAATAAACCTGATTGTCTTCATTCTAAGAGATTCTATCTCTCAGTATATCCACCCTATATGGTTAGGTATTTTAGCTAAAAATCATCAATTTGAAGAATTCCAAGCTCCTCTGTGAACAGCAGCACATCCTGATTGATCAAGAAAAAGGACAAGGGCTAATAAGATCTTGTTGAAAATTATGCAATTAATATGTTCAGGCACTAGTAACCACTGATAAGGAAATTATCACTTGTCTTTCAAAAGAGAGATGAAGATAGAGATAAAGAGAGAGTAAGAGAAAGAGTGGCTTTAAGTACCACTATTTTTTCCTCCTTACTACATACTTCTAAGTAGAAAAGAAATGATCAAGTTCCTGACTTGAAATTAATTTCTCAGAACTGTTAAGTGTGCCAATAAAAATTATGACTTAACTAAATCATGCATGAATTTCATCCATTTATATCTAACCAATCTTCAGTTTCTTGTGGCCTTTAACAAAAGATGTCTTGAAATGGTTACATGGAATAAAGCACTTTGCAATTTGAATTAATAGGAGGTATGTATTAAATTATGCTTGAAGCAATTGACCAAGTGATCTTGGTAGATATAAAAGTGAGAAGCATTACCATGAAAACACTGACCACTTAATCCATCAAGGAACAGTTTGAATTTAGAAGATTCTGACTAACCAACTTGGGGAAAAAATTCCCCAAGAAAAATTTTTCTTATTGGAGCTACCAGTGGGATAAAGGGATCATTTATGTCAAGTAAATTTTTTAAATCCTTTTGTTTTCTGTTAAAATCAATAATAAACCAGAAGCTGGGCTCAGCTTTGGGGACAGAACAGTAGTAACAACAGACATGACCCAAAGGATCTCACATCTCATGGTGAAACAGAGACCAATAAAGACGTAACAGTTCAGTGATCATCAAAGCAAACAATGGATGTGACAGCAGCTAGCAAGAGAAGCACTTGACCCATACAAGGGAACTAGTGTAGGCTCATGTGAGGAACCAATTCTAATAAGTCTATAAGCATGGCCCAACAAACAAAAGCATAAAGGGGATCAGTGACAGAGAAAACAACATACGCAGTGGCATAAAAGTCTATAAACACCTGTCATAACCAAGAACTAAGAGTAGTTCAATATGGCTGGAACACAGGATCAAACAGAAGAATAAAGGGAGTTAAAACAGAAGGTGCAGGTAGAGACTAAGATCATGAAGACTCTTAGACACCACGCAGGGGCTTGGAGCATTTCTGGATAACTTGAATGCAATTAATATGGCCACATCTATCTCTGTTGATATCACAATCAGGTGAAGTAAATCAACCGGGAGTGTCAGACTTAGGTGGAGTTCCCAGGCCTTCTATCATTGAAAAAGGAGTCCAATGGTTATTTCCTGTTTAGAATGTGGTACTTATTTCATTCACAAGAAGGAAATGCATGTAACTTTTGCTTGTTTAGAAGATAATAGGAAATATCATCAGTCATAGCAAAATGAAAATTTGGAATGAACTTGCAGAGGTTGCTGACTATATTTGGTGCTGGGGAGGTAGATGGACATCTGAGCAATAGCTGTGGGAAGGACAGCAGAGGAGAACACCAGTAGGTAGTTTCTGAATGGACATATAGGGGAAGTTCTGAATTCTGAGATAGAGATGAAAGTTACACGTGATGGTAATCAGAAGGAACTTGTGTGCTTGGGTTGGGGGGCAGGCAATGTGGAGTGCTTCTCTCCATTTGCAAGGGTTTATTATACCTCTGGAGTTAAAAGTATCTCCCAACACTTATGCATGAACCAAAAAAAGATATTGAAAAAATTGATGGTTATGTTAATGAAAGGAATAAGAATAAATGGCAAGAAGACTAAGAGGGAAGAAAAGATTGTTTAAAAAAAACAAACTGGCAGTATTCGTTTAAAAATAAAACATATTCTGCCTCTTACACCCACAGAAAAGTGAAATAAAGTTTGCCAAAAGGAATTTGCCAATTTTCAAAGCAAAAAATTGGAAGCCCTAATGTGACTTGCTATAAGTGAACAAAATGAATACTCTCCATGAATCATTCCCAAAGCTGTCCAGTACAAAATCCTGAGTAGCACCCCTATATTTGGCTATTCTATATGTTATTGTTTATTTATGTCCTGTCCTGATTTCACAAACACACCTTAGTTATCTGAAAGAAACTTTAGACACGAAAACAATAAAATAAATTTCTTTTAAATGAGAGCCATGAAAAATTCAATTAAAATAAGAAGTAAACATGAATAGGCAATGAGCAGGGGTAGGGACATGACGTTGCTTTAAAGGCCAGCATCAATTTTCAGCATATTTTTAGGGCACAGCTTTGTCTCGGGGCTTCCTATGACCCAAAGAAGGAAAAATAGTTATCTCGCTCTCTTTATCCATGAAGAAAAAGTATATTCACAGTTTTTCAGAAGTATGTGTTTAGATTTTAGGTATCAAATATGAATTCAAGAAGAGTTTAGTTCAAGCCCTGGCTGGTAACACAATGGATAAGGTGCCGGCCTGCGAACCCAAAGGTCGCAGGTTCAACTCCCCAGCCAGGGCACATAACTAGGTTGCAAACCAGGTCTTCAGTCAGGTCTGTGGCTGGAGGCAGGTGAAACAAAGCCATACAATGATGTCTCTCGCCCTCTCTGCCTTTCTCCTGTCCCCTCTTTCTAAAAATAATGAAATAAAATCTTATTTTTTTTTTAAAAGAAGAGTTTAGTTCAATGAATGCTATTAGGTCCATCTCAAGAAAAGTAAGATCATTAGTGAACATCATTAAAAGCCCTTTTCCATTTTATTTTTTAAGATTTTATTTATTCTTAGAGAGAAGGGAAGTGAGGAAGAAAGAAAGGGAAAGGAACATCAATGTATGAAGAAAACAGCTATTGGTGCCTCTCGCACACTCCCCAACCAGGGGACCAGGCCCACAAGTCAGGCATGTGCTCTGATGCTAAATCAAAACCAGTGACCTTTGGCTTTATGGGATGATGCCCAACCAACTGAGCCACACCAGTCAGGGCTGCCCTTTTTCATTTTAAATATCATGTAATATTCTTTTGCATTCTTTCTCTTCAATAAGCTAGCAATGCCTTGGTGACAACTAAGAATACCTGTTTAAGGTGTGTTGTAATTCATCTTTTCAGAATTTCTTTTCAAGTTCAATAACTACTTCTTCCAGTGCAAGAGAGACTATGGAACTTGGTGATTGGCATTGATTGCTACATTCCTATTATCATCATAACTACACTTCTTTATGAAAATATACCAAATATTTAATTTCTCTCTTGAGATCTTGTCCACCAAGTAAACCTGATTTACAAAACTTATCTACAAAAAGCTGTGGTCTGTCATAAAGATTACCTAAAAAACTATTATTTGCTAAAAGCAAAAGATGTTTTGAGCAAAGTAGCATTTTTATTTCAATTTTGATTCAAATTATTTTCTACAAAATATGTAAATATATACTAAAGCATTATTCTGACAATGTGCATGTTGAATAAGCCAAATTCACAATGAAGTGCACTTCGTAAAGCTGTTTGAAATATATATTACTGTTCTTGCTTCTTGCTCTCAATGCACTCTTGAACCTACTGGCATTTCAAACTCTGTTGATACTTAACAATAAAAAATATGCATCTTGGTGCATATGTATTATACAACAAAGATTTCACAGTTACAACCACTACCAAGTTTTTTTTTTAACTATAAATGATTAAGTTCTAAGATAAATACAATCCCCATGTAGCCTGCACATGAAGCCAATCTTTTAATTTTATTTTGTTTCCAAATTATGGGCAGAAACCTAAAATAGAGTTTATCTTAATTGCATATCCAAAAGAAACAAATAAAGGGATTTGATAAGTCGAATTTGAACTATGAAATATAGTATAATCAGTCATAATGCACTCAAAAACTCATTTGATTCTTCTTATCATACAAACTTTCTAAAGTCAGATAAAAATAAATTTAAGCCCTAGAAAATTGGCACTTATTTTCAAAAGCATAATGCCAACTCCGAGTTTCTGAAATCAGTTGGGAGAAAGAAGAAAAGGTTGAAAAGGCAATGAGAAGAAAGGAGATTTTTTAATACAATATTCAACATAATAAAGAAAACATGTATTATAAGAATTGTAACTGAGTCTTTTTTATTGGAAATATCTAAACGTTTCAATATGAAAGGCAGTATTATGCATTCATGAATTAAAGAACAGGAGGCAGGTAACTTCTCTATGGGAAAGCATACCTTTGTAATTATTTTTGGCACATGAATAGTGCATCAGCTTGAGAGCATTTTGGATGTGTTTAACATGTACTTATTAAGCATAATGAAAATATATACAATTGAAGATCACAGACATTAGAAAAAAACAAGGTTGTAACTGCATTCATTTCCTCATTTAGGAAGTTGTCTGAATTGATGCCCCCTTAAGATAATCCATTCTGAAACTTTCACTTATACATATGCATTTGCAATTTTTAAAAGGGAGCTTTATAGAAATTATTTTAGCCCATTTAAAATACTTGTTTGTGGAAGGCAGGAGAGGTAAAGGGGGATAGATGGTGATGGAAAGAAACTTGACTTGGGTGGTGAGTACACAACACAATATTCAGATGATATATTATAGAATTGTACACCTGAGGAAAAAACAAAAAATAAAAATAAAATATTTGTTTGTGTACCACATCCTTCTATTAAGCAATTTATTCAGCTATATAACAGGGTAAGATCACTATATAAAACAAACAAACAAAAAAAAAACAACAAAAATACAAGGACCCTGATCTGTTACTTAGATGAAAATCCCAAGAATTTTCTTCACATCCAATATTGTAGGGGAAGACAATAGACATTTCCAGAAACAGATATTCCTGAATGATGCTTTTAGGAATAAGCACTTCTTCAGAAGTTTCAGTCTATCTAAGCTTCAAAGAGTAGAAATAAGCTTAATGTGTACCTCAGATAAAATGTACAACTATGATTATTATTAACATTTAATCATTAGATATCTTGAATAATGATGTTACTATTAACCATATTTGGATTAAACTGTAACAAACCATACTTGAGTCTAAATTTGAGTATTTGCATTACACAAAATAACTAAGAATCTCTTCAAATACATTTTTACTTTTGCCAGTACAGAGAGGATGCTACTTGTTTTATTGAACTCAAACAGAGTAATAAAAGAACTTATAAGTTCACACCTATTACATCAAAAAAATATTGTGGTTTTTCTTCTTTGTATAATTAACTTACAAAATAGTGTAATTCAATAGTGTAATGTGCTACTTTTTAACAGCTTTATTAAAATAAAAATGTGGATTAAAATATTACTCTTAGAACAAAAGAGTAAGAACCAAAAAGAAATAAATTCACCAATAGGCTATTTTTGAAGTGAATACTTCAATTACTGTAACAATTACTGTATCAATTACTGTAACAAAGTTTTACCATCAACATATAGATAGTAAAAAAGTTTATAAAGTAATGTACAGGTTAACTTATGCCTGAGCAATGACGACAATGTGTGTGTCTATCTCACTGTGTGCGTATCTCACAGTGACTTTAAAAGTCATCATTTAGTCATTCTATTTTAGAGTTCTGATAGAGAAGGGTGTAAATATCCTAAAATATGGTAGGGTGCAAATTTGTTTTCTAAAATTAGAGTCTACCAGCCCTGGCTGGTGTGGCTCAGTGGATTGGCGCCAGCATGTGAACTCAAGGGTCGCTGGTTCAATTCCCAGTCAGGGCACACACCCAGGTGGCAAGCCAGGTTTCCAGCCAGGTCCCCAGCTGGAAGCAGGTGAACCATACATTGGTGCTTCTCTCCCTTTCTTCCTCCCTCCCTGCTCACCTCTCTAAAAACAATGAATAAAATCTTTCTTTTTAATTTTTTAATAAATAAAATTAGAGACTACCACTAAAAACTATGCAATACTTGCTGTCTCTTTTCTTTATCCTTGGATTTAAAGAAACATAAATTATCTCTAATCAATTTTTCACATTCTAATTGGTATGTAAGGCAGTATGCTATTTTTTATACCAAATTTCCAAAAAGAAGAGAGATGTAACAGATAAGACATTTGCATGTTTTTACTTTGAAGATGGGAGCTAAATTTCACTATAAGATTTTCAGCCTGCTGACCTGTGAAAATTGTTTATAGGAAAATTATTTATTTCTCAAGTATTCCATTAAGTATTTATTACAAGAATTCCATATAATGATTCAATGTTTTCTAAATCCTTTGAAATTCATCACACACACACACACACACACACACCCCTCCTTTTGCACTGTCAGTTTAATATCATGTGTTCAGATTGTACAGTCACATGTATACATGACAAATATACATATACAACTACTTTAAATATACTACTGAAGAATTATATCTATATGACATTTAAAATTTAAATTCATATGAGGTTTATTTATATCAGAATTCCAAAAGAACAAACATCTATTACATCAAAAAAATATTGTGGTTTTTTTCCTTTGTATAATTAACTTACAAAATAGTGTCATTCAATAGTGTAATGTGCTACTTTTTAACAGCTTTATTGAAATAAAAATGTGGATTAAAATATTACTCATAGAACAAAAGAGTAAGAACCAAAGCCAAAGTATTATAAAATTTAGTAAGAGTTAAATCAAATAATAATATCCCAATCCACAGTCCAATATAAACTGAGTCTCAGTGAGTGAAAATAATTAATGCCATTCATTTAGAGGTTAATTTGAAGCTATTCTGGGAATTAAATTTGGGGGGAAAATCCTACTATAAAAATAGTTATGTGGTTTAAGAAAAAATAAATGTATGGATCTGTGAGTTGAATATTTATGCTTATGAAAAAGTCAGTAATTTGATATTAACCTGAAAGTTTAGGGAATGTGTATTCTGATAATAAAAAAAGAGCTGATGTATAACCAGTTTTTAGTTTTATGCTTCACAACTCGTTGATAAAGAAGGCAAACAAACTCATCTAGACCAGGAAACTGTTACTTAAATGCTCAAAGGTTCAGGGTACAGAAGGTAGTGACCAATTTATTTTAGAGAGAAAGACTAAGTGTTATGCAAAGACAATCCTGACTTGTCTAACAATTGTCCATGACAGAATAAACATCAATTTTTCACATACTATCCAGCTCATGTGAGAAGCCATTCACACTTTGAAAAAAAACATTCAAATTCCATAGCAAGATGTAACAGAAGATAAAATAAAGAAGGTTCAGAAAGCACATACTCACATTAATGTAGGTATTTTTTAATGATGCTAATGTAATTTAACTCAAATGTATAAAAATATTGGGAAGAACAATGCAGTGAGTTTAAGTATAGTGCCAAGATAAAAGTAAATATATTAGATTTTAGTAAAACCCAGGCCAATATAGATAAGAGCAGTGTCCCATGGGTCTGACCACTTGATCAGCCAGCAGAACCATGAGGGTTATGGGCTATTTTCTTACATCCGAAGACACCTGACTAGTCCTTGGGGGGCCAGTCAGGTTCCTGGGAGATGTGACCATAGTGAGAGAGGACTAACACTTTTTGGTCATGTAACAGAAATTTCTCTGCAAACCCTTTAGATTTTGAAAGATTAACATCATATCCTAACCAAGTTAAATAAAACTGAACAATGTAGAAACTATGAAGTGATTCTCCCTTTACCTTGTGAATTACTAAGACACATACACTCCAACACAGTATCCAATTCAGATTTCCATCACCAAAGAGAAGGTTTGGGTTGGATTGCTACAGATTATTAAGGATTGAAAGATAACACCTATGAGAAAAGTGGAACACTATAGGTTCTCAAGACAAAATGAGCTTGACAAAAAGAATCTGAAGGATTTAAGTTTCCTATAAGGAAGATTCTGACACTGGGTTGATGAATAATAAGGTGGTTTGCTGAGACTGAGGAAACTCTAATTTGAGAATCTTTACAAACAGGAAGGATTCTGACCAGTTGCTCAGGATTGAATATGGGGTTTATTCAACTAAAACTCTCCCTGACTTCTAATCCTATGAATTTAATTGCAGTTGCCAATACAGTATCAGTCCTGGGTAGCAGTGATTGCAACAACCCACTCTTCACATGCATAAAAGCATATGAGGCAGTACTGTGGTATAATTAGGAGTTGTAGTAATATCTTTGGGTACTTGCACTGTATAATTTTAGATTCTCATGAAAATCACATATAACACTTAATCAAAGGTTTTAAATAATATGTTAGTTTGAATAATTCATGCTAATGAAGCATTAAACCATGATGGAAACTACCAAAAAAAAAAAAAAAATCAGCCAACTTAAGTTTTCCTTCTTTATATCATAAAGACTTAAAACACTGGTTTTTACATTAAACTAGAGACATTGTTCTTTAAGTGTAGACATTTAGTCACTAACAATCCACAACTTTTAAAAATACATCACAGCACATATTTTTCCTTGAAGTGTATCTGAAACCTTAAAACATTAGTCTATATGTAGTATGTACTAAGGAATGATAATAAAGTCATAGATTCTAGTCAAAATTATTTACAAAATATACTAGAATAAATCAACAGTAAACCAAATTTAATGGTTTACTAAATAGTAATTGCTCATGTAAACATACTTGTAGATAACAATAAACTACCCAATTCATTTTTTTTTTTCACGAAGAATTCTTTGATTTTCCTTAGAGAACTTGCACAGGTAAACATTAGATTTCATCAACTTTCCATATCCAACACCTTTCCTCTTGCCAGTACCCTGATGCAAAATCTTTAGAAGTTTATTTCCTTATAAAGTAACAGCAGAGTTATTAAACTAATCCCAACTGCTGACTTCACAAAGCATGGTTATCAAGTGCCACTCAAACTTTCTACTCTGTCCAGATCAGCAGATTTATAACTTGATACTACACACAGGAGCTGCCTTCACAGCCCGCCTCCCCTCCCCCGCCCGCAACAGTTAACTGCATTCGGTAAATATTTGCATCCAAAGCACTACAGATGCTAAAGACTGTGTTGAAAAAACGCATGTAAACGTCTTTTCCCCTCACTGGGTAACGGTCTGTCAATAAACTGTATAAACAGACAATATTCCTATGGGTAAGGTAGTTATCTACCTCCCACTCAATGTACCAGGACAATATCTTTTGTTTACGTTGATTCTGACGGCAAGTGTGAGTGTGCGCGTGTGTGAGTGCGAGCAGGTTACCGGAGAGGGAGATCCGTTCTTGCAGAGGGGCCCTCTGAAGACTCCTTTAATGCCCCGGTAGTGCCCATTGCTGAGGTGTCTCGAACTGATGACCAGGTAACAAGCCATGTGTGTCCGGCCAGCAGGTGCAGCGTCTCAACTTCTCACCAGGCGACCAGCCGTGGAAATCGGGCTGGCTTCTCAGCAGCAACAGTGACTGCCACCTCCCGAGAAGAAGCGGCCACCAATGAGCAGCGGACGAGGTGGACGCGCGTCCCCGCTCCTCGCCCCGCGCGGGCTCTGACTGCCAGAAAAGGCTGCTCGGACAGCAGCCGCAGCCACACAGCACTTAGGGGACCCGACGAGCCAGTCCACATGCTGCCCTGACGAGGGGCTGCTCAACCTCTGGCAAGATATCTTCTCACGGGCAACTTCCTGGGTCTGCTTGGGAATCAGGAACTCCCCTCCCCTTTCCTCCTGCCCCCGCCTGCGCGCCGAGTGCGAACACTGAGCTGCCCAGGTGACTCCCGGACCCCTGGCGGGCGTTGGGATCTGCGGGCCGAGTGCTGGGCTGGGCGCAGGGTGTCAACCAACTGCAGCCTGGGCGGGGAGAGTGACCCCGAGTCCTCGGAAGCACCAAATCACTGCGCCAGCTGCAGTGGCGAAAGAGGCGGCAGAGAACGCTACGGGTGGGCTGGGAGAGTGGGAATGGGGGACGCAGACTTGGGAGTGGGAGCGACTGCTGCCCTGCTCAGAGCGTTAGGCTCGGGGCTCGAGGGGCAGATGGCGAGGAGGTGACAGCTTCCACGGCTGGGGCTGCCGGAGGATCCCAGGGTTGCGGGACTCGGGACTGGCTGCTCACGCGTTTTGCTGCTCGCAGCCCAGCCCTCCGGTCCCCCACGCTCAGTCTCCGGGCCAAGTTTGCGCAGGGTTTGGAGGCGGGGCTCGCAATGACTAGCAAGTTCCCCAGCGGAGGAAGCCCGCCGGAGAGGGGCGTTTTCTTTACTCTCTCTGCCCGCACCCTCGGCATTTCCTGGGCGCGCTGGCGGACGCGGTGTGGGCAGAAGCGACAGCGCCCAGGCGGTTGTGAGGATGAGCAGTGCAGCCCCCGACAGGGTAGCCACATTAGATGCGCTGTAGCAGGTAATGGATGGACGGAGGAGGAAGCAAGTTTTAGATAGAAAACTTATATAAGGAACAGGAAGAAAGCATGCATACGTGTACATATCCATAGAGTTATAGCCCCTTAAAAAGCTTACTGTATCTTTACAGAGGCAGATCTTTTTGGTCTGTACAGGACGTTTCTCTTTGCACAATCCCACAGATCACCCCTCAGAAGTGATTTTAACGAACATTTAATCATGTGCTCTAAATCAAGCGACCTGCCTGGGCAGGAAGGTGCTCTGAAAGGACAAGGAAGCCCCTATGGAGTTGGATCGCCTCCATCCCGGCTCACCAAAGAGGGTTCCTTGGTCCACCTCACCCTGCTTCCCCCGGCCTGTGCTGGGGAGAAGATCAAAGGCGCTGGTCTTGCCCTCTTCGGCGTTAGCCCTGGAATTAATCGCAAGGTTAAGGCTCATTCTCTCAGCCCTGTGTCCAGACTCCTCCTCTCTGTACCCTGTAACACTGCATTTGCATCCTGGTTGACACTGAGAATCTCTCAGAAATGAGACTGGTAAAAGAGAGAGAGAAAAAATAACTTTTCCTACTCAGGGAACTCAAAAAACTGTTTAAAAATAATACACAACTATTGTAACTGCCTAATAAAGGCCTAGCTTTTTTTTTTTTTTAACATTACAGTAGTTTATATCTTTATGGTTTTATTAAGAAACACATAGGTGTATTTCTCATTTTAAATATTTTAAAGTTTCCTCAAGGGTTTTTTAAGTGTTTAAAAGTGTCTTACTTAGTATGTAAGATGAAAATGCCAATTCCTTAAAATTTCTAATTGAAAATTACTGAAACTGAGATAGTGGAATGTAAATCTTGTAGGAATTGCTTATTTTGTAACTATCTGGTTGGTAAGAAGTTTTTTAATTAAAAAACATTATGGGTAGTGGCATTAAATATAACATATCCACCTTTTCCTCTTTATTAAGACATGATGTGTTTAACAATGTTATATTTATTAAACTTAGAGCTAAAAAATGTTTCATTAAACTGAGAGTGAGTATAATTACTCATGTATAGACATTAGATCTATTCTACCCAAAGAAAACCATGTATTTGCAAATAGTACAATTTCAAAATTAAGGAAGGCTTTGTCAAAAAAGTCAATAAAGGAATAGTGTGGCTCAGTACATAACCACTATTTCACTCTTCACTTACTTCAAGTGTAAGTAGCAAACAGCATTGAGAATATAAGTGCAAGTATCTTTGAATGGACTTGAAAAATGAATGAGGTCTCATGTTGCAAATAACAGTTCCAAGGATATTATGTCTTTTTTAGTAAGTTAATTTAATTCCCAATAATGCTTAATTATTTTTAAGAATCAGGTATACATTGCTAAAATGAAAGGTCATAGTAATTTTCCTAAACTTCATTAAAATTATTTAATGTTTGAGCCCTTCCTTCTATAGAAATGAATGATACCAATTCTGTTAATTTGTCATATTTTAACTCACTTATAGTTGCTCTTTGTTTTCTATTTTTATTTTTTGCCATCCATCTTAAACTATCAAAGCCAAAAAATGTCCATTTGCTACATTCAGCCAATTTTATTAAAGATTTTATTTTATTATTTTTAGAGAGAGGGGAAAGGAGAGAGGCAGAGAGGGAGAGAAACATCAATGCATGATTGCCTTTCACCTGCCTCCAGCTACGGACCTGGCTGGAGACCTGGATTGCAACCCGGGTATGTGCTCTGGCTGAGAATTGAACCAGCGACTTTTGGGTTCGCTGGCCGGCACCTATCCACTGAGCTACCAGCCGGGGCTCATTCAGCCAATTTTAAGAATAGTTTTTAAAACAAACAAGAACAACTCTCTTCTTTCCCTTGCCAAATTGTGGTTAATAATTATCAGTGTGATATCATCATCTTCAACAACTCCTTATCATTGCTGCTTATATTTTAGATGTGATTTGTTCACTGTAAATAACAGAACTGTGTTTTTATTTGCAGAAGTTCTATAGACACAAAGTTGCTCAGTTGTATTCACTTCTCTTTTTACTAAAGGAGATACATTCTTTTCACCTCCAGTAATTAAAAGTTCTTAGCAAAAAGTGAACGGCAAGTCAAATACTTTGAAATAAACCTACAAGAAGTGAGTTTCACATACAGGTTAAATTCTATTACAACAAACACTGTGAAAACCAAGCCTCATGTGCAGTTTTATAAGGCCCACTTATTTAAAGCAATAATTCATCTGATGAGTTTTCATTCCATGAAAGAGGATATGAATGGCATTCATATAAGATTTCAGCTTATAACTAATTTGATATTTCTGCATATTCCCATACTCATGGCTGTATCATTGACAGAGTGAGAAACTCGCTCCTCAATACCTTTACGAACACATTCATCCCTTATCTACAAGTCCACTGCCCTGTCTTTTTCCAAGCCTTCATCACCTCTTGCTTGGACCATCACAATCCCCTCCTAACTAATCTCCCTGCTTCTGACATCATACACAATTTACTCTCTACATCCTACAGCCAGTGATCCTTTTAAAACTTAGGTCATATCCTAATACTTCCCTGTTAAACCATGTAATAGTTTCATCTTGCACTCAGAATAAAATCTAGGTTATATGCTTTTTAAAAATAAAAAGGAAAGAAAGAAACCCTGCTTACTCCTATCCCTGCCTACCTCCTCCTACTGAGTTCCCCTCTCCCCGCCCCTAGGCTCCTCAGGTGTTCCTCAAGCTCTCTGCTTGTCTCCCCTGGAGAGCCTCTGTTCCAGCTGTTCTGTCCACTGGAAATGCTCTTATCTGATCCTCACAAAGGAACCATCTTCTTGCTCACATTTAAAGATCATCTGTTCAGAGAGGCCCTTCTTGATCACCGAAACAAATGGAGAGAGCTATCTGTGATCTCTCTTCCACAGGAAACTTTTTAAAAGAAAACTAATAGATTTCATTTTTTTAAGAGAAGTTTTAGGTTCACAGAAAAATTGAGCAGAAAGTATAGAGAATTTCCACATATCCCTCACCCTGCCCTCCCTATGATTCATGTCTTGCTTTTGTGTGGTGCTTCTGTTACAATTGATAAATCAATATTGACACAATATTATTAACTGAAGTCCATAATTTATATTAAGGTCCACTGTGTTACATATCCTGTGGGTGTTGATAAATGTATGACATGTATCCAACATTACAATATCATACATATATTCTCGCTGCTCTAAAAATCACCTGCGCTCCATCTATTCATCCCTCCTTCTGTCCCCTGAATCCCTGGCGACAGGGATTCACTGATCTTTTTACTTTTTCCCTATTTTTGCCTTTCAAAATAACATGTGTTTGGAATTATACAGTATGTAGCTTTTTCAGATTGACTTATTTAGCAACATGCTTTTCAAGTGTCTTCTGTGTCTCTTAATAGCTTATCTCATTTATTTTTATTGCTGGAATAATGGAGTATTTTAATAGTATTCTATTATATTATGGGTATAAATGGGCCCCTCCCCCAAAATACTGACGTCCTTGTCCTTATGAACATGACCTTATTTGGAAATAGTCTTTGCAGATGATCAGATTAAGATGAGGTTGTGAGGGTGGGCCCCCATCCAATATGACTGTGCCTTACTAAAAGGGGGAAGGTTGGACACAAAGGCAGAGGCACAAAAGAATGAAATTGAGAGATCTTTGCTACAAAGACAAGAAGGCAAAAGATTACCAGCACAACACCAGGTAGGAGAGAGGCAAGGACTAGATTTTCCTCACAGCCCTGGGAAGGAACCAATCCTGCCAACACTGATTTCAAACTACGAGCCTCCAGAGCTGTGCCAATTAACTTCTGTTGTTGAAGAAACCCAATTTTGGGTTACCTTGTTACAGCAGCTGTAGGAAACTAATACACGTTGTATGGATGTACCATAGTTTATTTACTCATTCACTTGCTGAAGGATAACTTGGTTGCTTCCAAGTTCTAGCAATTATGAGTGAAACTGCTATAAATATTCATGAGCAAATTTTTGAGTAGGTAAATTTTCAGCTCATTTGGATAAATACCAAGAAATGCAATTGCTAGACATTACAATTAGTTTTATAAGAAACTGCCAAACTGTCTTCAAAAGTGGCCGTATCATCTAGTATTACCACCAATGATAGGTGATAGTTTCTATTGTTTATATCTGCACCAGTATTTGGTGTTGTAGTTTAGACTTTAGCCATTCTAAAAGGTATATAGTGGTATATGTTGTTCTAATTCACAGTTTCCTAATGACATATGATGTTGAGCATCTTTTCATATGCTTATTTGATATGCGTATGTGTATAGATGAGGTGCCTGTTCACATCATTTTCCTATTTTAAATTGGGTTACTTATTATTGTTTTAGGAATTCTTTGTATATTTTGAATACCATTCCTTTATCAGATAGGTGTTTTGCAAGTATTTTCTCCCAATATGTGATTTGTCTTTTCATTTCTTAACAGTGTCTTTTGCAGAGCAGAACTTTTTAATTTTAATCATCTAAGTTATCCATTTTTCTTTTATGGATTGTACTTTCAATGTTGTATGTAAAAAGGACACATTAAGGTTACCTAGATTTTTCTGTGTTATCTTTTAGGAGTTTTATGATTTTACACTTAGTACATTTATGTCCATGATTTATCTTGAGTTACTTTTGTGAAAGATGTAAGGTCTGTGTCTAGAATTATATATAATTTGCATACTGATATCAAAATGTTCCAGCCCCACTTGTTGAAGAGACTATCCTTTTTTCCCTGAACTACGTTTATTCCTTTGTCAAAGACCAGTTGACTGGACTCATGAGGGTCTATTTTGGGGCTTTCTAATCTGTTCCAATGATCTATTTGTCTATTATTTTGTCAATACCACACCACTTTGATTACTATATAAAAGCCCATTTTAACCACTTTAAGCTATTAGACATTTTAATAATTTCTGTGCATTTATTTCTCATTCTTTTTTTTTTCTTTTAATTTTATTGTTGTTGTATTACATCCATCCCTTTTTTTTCTCCCCTCTGTCCCCCTCCCCACCCACCCTTTCCCCCCAAAGTCAATCCCACTTGTTGTCCATGACCATGGTTCCTTTATACTAGGTTCTTGTCTAAGCTGCTCCCCTTCTTTGTCTCTGCCTCCCCCCTCCCTATTTCTCATTCTTGAATGACAACTATAAGAGCAGAGAACTTCTTCATTTCATTCATGCCTGCATTTCTAACACCTACAGCAATTGCTTGCCAATGCAGAAGTTAATCAGTATTTGAGAAGTAAATGAGTATTTTCTACTTCAACCCACTAATAATACAATTAAATTACTTTTGTGGGATTACATGTGTTTGTGTGGACACATAAGAAATTCTGAAATTTAGGTTGCAATATTTTAGTTTTATTAGGTCTGCATACTAATAAGTATTTACTCAAATTCCACTAATTTCTCTAAACTAAAGTAATCCCACTATTATTAAATAGTATTTGAACTCCTAGCTTTTCCTCCCAAATTCCATTCTTAATAGTCTGATTTTGGAAAAAGTAACTATTGTAGGAACTATGTATACTAGAGTCTTTATATTTGATGGCCAGAAATTTGGCACTCCTAAGTGCATGACACCTGGAAATGACATTTGTTATTGCATAAACTGGTTAAGTCTCTCAAGGCAAAACAGGTCGGGTTAGCAGAACTCATACTTTAAGAACCTGAGGCCTTAGAACAGGACCCCATGCTGGGTGCCCACAGGGTTGGGCCAGTAATGTGAACCTGTGAATTACATTGCTGTAGAAAACAACAGGGACCAAGGTGGGCGTCCCAAGTGGGCAACTATTATAGAGTTTCAGGTACGTGAGATCTCAAGCAAGGTGTTGCAGAATCATCACAGTACTTCAAGAGAACTCAGAAATTCATATTTTTATATAAAACCTCCTAGTATTCAATTACTGGTAACTAATAGAGTGTGGGATTTTTTTAAATACTGTGGGAATGTCCACAAAAACACAATATCGTTTGTGAAAAGGCAAACTGCACTGGGAGAAGATACAATATAGAGATACAAGAACTTATATCTAGCATATATTAAAAACCACAAATCAATAACAAAGAATTAACAAGTAAAAGAGGGACTTCATAGGCACTATAACAAGAAAGATACTGGCAGTAAACAAAAAAGATACTCAATTTAATTACTCATCAGAAAAATGCAAATCAAAACAGCAATGATGTATCATTACACACCATCCAGAATGAGAAAAATTTACAAAGTCAAAGCACTAAATGATGTCAAGGATCTGGAATTCTCTCACAACACTGGACTAGGAGTTTAAATTGGAAAAACCCATTTGGGAAATTGCTTGGTGATGTTGACTAAAGCTAAATTTGTATTTCATGATCCAGAAATCTTATTCCCAGGTCAATACCAAAAAAAAAAAAATGAATGCTTATACTCATCTCCTGCTACAGGCAAAGGAATAGAAGAGCAGTACATTGGTCACCATTTGATACATGTGGTGAGTTTAAAGCCCTAAACACTTTCCTGATCCCTGTGCAGAGTAATAGTCCAAAGCACTGCTGTGCAACACTAGTCCAAACCAATTCTTAGGTGGTGGTCCAGGTTCTCTTAGTTACCTTTTTCACCTGGAAAAAGTAGATTCACATCGGGATGACCATCCTCCCAGGAAAGGGGCTGGACCTGCTGCAAGGATGGAGGTAGGCAATGAACTGCTATGTTTCATGCTCTTCGGGAAAGTGTTCATCATGCTCACTCCCAACCTAGAAAGCATGGTGCAGTAGGTAAGGGCCTTCTTTCTACCTTCCATCTGAGATCTCCCCTCTGTGGTGGTCACTTGACATAGGCTGCCCTAGCTGTCGCAGCCCAGAAACACAGGGATGTGCAGTCACCTCCACGGCTGAATTGGACCACCACAGAGCCAGGCATGCAAGCAGAATTTTAATTTTCTAATTTCTTCATAGCTACAGTCATGCACCTAAAGGAGTAATACACGTTCTCAGAACTGCATCACTGTGTGAACACCATAGAGTGCACTTACATAAACCTGGAAAGTATTGCCCACTACTGTTATTGTGTGTGACATGATTTTACATGACTGGAGCATAATAGTTGTGTCTACACCAGCATCACCATGAGTAATGCATTGGACTATGACTGCTACCACATCAATAGGTAATAGGAATTTTTCAGTTCCCCTATAATCTTATGGGCTCACCCTTCTGTATGAGGTCCTTGGTTGACCAAAGCATCATTAAAATAAATTATAAAAGTATGACTATGAATAGCTATAAACATTTTTAAAATTTCATCTAGCAATGTCCTTTTTGAGAAAGTTTTCAGGAACTCCACAAATATTTCCAAACACATTTCCATCTCTTCTCTTTCATTCTGAATTGCCTTACTGGTTTACTAATTGCATCTATCTTCTTCTATTGGCCCTTTTGTCATTTTTAATAGGTCTGTTCCATTTTACCTTAATATTTAATCGAACAGAGATTTAAAGTGTTGGAATAAGAAAGAGCAATATTTTTTTAATTGCCTAATATCTAACTCAGTTTATGTCTCCAGAAAGAGCTATTCACTCCTCCTGTTTGCCTCTAATCAGCACCTGATTGTAACTCAACACCACGGTAAGCTGGCCAGCCCATTGCCATAATCACTAAAGGACTCACATGAGAAGCCTGTGGGTTACCATGTGCCCAAATCCAAGTGGCCCCAGCTGCATGGACCTATTATTCACTGATCCCTTTTTTGTTTGTTTGTTTGTTTGTTCTTAACTGTCGGTGAAATTTTCTAAGGGTAGCCATTATTTCCAACCTCTTTTCATTCTTATAAACATATTTTACCTGCACAGGCATAGGAAGTCATAATAAACAGGTGAAAATCTTCAGTATTTTCACACTGGTAAATCTAACAGTAAATACAGACTTTCAGATGTAAATCCCATTTGTGCCTAAGGAATTCTAAGAAGGAAAGGAAGGGAGGAAGAGAAGAAGAGCAGAAAGGGAAAAAACATGAGAGCGCTTTCCTTTTTTTAGCAGATTACTAAAATCCTTGACAGTGGTGTTTCCCCCTGAAATGAACCTTAGTTGAAGAATGGGTTGAGGGTGACTCCAGGGTCCTGTGGCCCTTAAAGCAAAAAGGGTAATATTTTGAGTACTTACTCCTAACAGACCAAAAACAAAGATAAGGATGATGATTTAATCAAAGTCAGAAAAATCATTTAGAATAAGGTTCTCTCAGATTTGGAGTCAACTAATTTTACAAAAGGGCATCAGTAAGTCAGACAGCTAAATTATACTGTGAACTATGAGAATACAAGGCAAATGATAAGATATCAAAGTAACCTCATGGATTTATGTAAAAAGCATTTTCCAGAATATGCCCGCAAGTAAAAATAAAATATTGCCATTCATTGTTTTGGATTAATTCAAACTTCATCATGAAGAGACAATTGATACTGACTGGTGTTGTTCTGAGTCATTAAGAGAGAGACAGCTTTCCTACAATAATTCAGAGGAACACACCAATCAAATAAAAACTATTTATAAATTTCTAACCCTATTCTACACAGCCCCCTTCTTCAGGAAGAGTCCAGGAAGTGTAAGAGGTAGAAAAAGACTTCAGCTGACAGTACCACAGGAATCCCTGCTGTTTGACATAGCCTTTTGGTGTCCTCATTTCACTGTTTCTAAAGCTAAGGTGCCGATTTAAGAAAACTGTGGAGAAATGTCAGGACCCTCCTGTCCTTTAATACCCAGAGTCCCAGAGGAGTCTGGAAGGGCTGCAGTGTAATTGGCTGTAGCTGAGACCCTCTTCTGCTCATTCTGGGACTTTGCCATGTCACATTCAAGAGCACGAACCATTTATATTAATGCCAAGGGCCTTTTCCAAACCCTCCCACTTCTGATTTGCAGGTGCCACAGTTTAAATATACTTCAGTGTTTATAGTCTTCAGATTCAAAGTAAATCCTAGTATGCTTGAAATATTATAATACCTGTTCTCATCATTTTGGAGATGCTACAAGATAGATTCTTAGGACTAGCAGATAGAAAATTTCCTTCTCTCTTTCTGGATCTCACACCACATATTGGAGGGTAGAGGGAGGGAGGGAGGGAGGGAGGAAGAAAGGAAGGAAGAGAAATAAACAATATCAAAAACCCACTATCAGCATAAATTGAGGGACAAATAGAAAGAGGAAACCTTTATGAAGTGCCAACCAAGTACCTGGTGCTTTACATACATTATGTCATTTCATCTCTGCAACAATTGCTTTAATGTAGGTATTATATCTAAAGCTCAGAGACTTTGAAGGCTACTATATCTAAGGTCACAGAGCTAAGTGGTAGAGTTAAAATTCACCCATGTGTAACCAAAATCTGGACTTTTTACCATATTGCCTTTTATTTTATATCATTCAGCTCCTTTGGCTGATAAAGAAGGATAAAGCGCAGGGGCTCCTACTTTCATCAAACTTAAATTAACATCCTCCAGAGGAAAAATAGCAAGTATGGATGTTTTAATAAATTAGAGACATGAGAACCAAGCGTAATGTATGATTCTAGATAGTATTTTATGATTCTGAAAATCTATATAAAGGATATTTGGGGATAATTAGAAAAATTTGAAATAGAATATCATTGTATTGAGCTACAAGATCTTGGATGAAACCAAGGTTATGTAGGTGAAGATTTTTAGGAGATGCAAGCTGAATTACTGAGGAATGAATTGTCAAAATCCCTGTTATTTTCATATGGTTCAGAAGAAAAATATGTGAAAAACAATCATATGAAAAGAAAAATAAAAAAAGATAAAAATAAAATAAAAAACAGAAGAAATTGTGTGTGTGTGTGTGTGTGAATAGAGAGAGAAGAGACAGAGAAAGCAAATGCTGTAAAATGTTTGTAATCACTGAATCTAGGTTAAGTATAAAATAAGCGTACTTAGTGTATTTTTTTCTGTTGGTGTGGGGGGAAATATGTGGTTATGTAATATAGCTTGCAGTTGCAACAGTATTCACATGTTTTCTTTTCTAAAGAAAATTGTTGTAGTCAAAAATAAGCCATGTGACTTGTAGGTAAACCATGCTGATCTCACCATTGAGAATTTCACTTTTTGAACTTAAAGAATAAGAAAGTAGAGAAGAGAGAATAGTTCATATATTTTTAGAGAAGATTAAAGTTTCTGGATTAAAGGAAACTGATAATTTTAACACTAGGGAGTATTGCTACAGTCTCTGGTTACAGACAGGGCAGCTACATAATTTCCAGGGCCCAGTGCAAAATGTAAAGGAGTGGCCTCTTACTCAAATATTATTAAGAAGTTTAGTAAAGCAGTATCAGAACATTAATCCAAAAGTCGCTCTCTTCAGAGTGGGGCAGCCTGTGCAACCATTCAGGTCACATGCCCTTGAAGACTGCCCTTATTACAAGTAAAATTGCTAAATATGTTACAGTTTATTTCCTATAATTTTAAAAATCCGTAGTCACTCAACCAGAATAAAAAGTATATTGAACCACTATACCTGTGTCAAGAACTATAGTTGAAATAAATGAGCTCTACAATGTATTCGTTCCATATATAAGTTCCATAATTTTCTTAACATTACTTTGCGTTAACAGTATTATATTTTGTATTTCAAATATAAACTTATATATTAATCATTCTATCACATGATCCAGGGCTCTTTATATTATATGGAAGGTATATAAAAACAGTCACACCATCAGCCACATAAAAACTCCTGCATAAGTTGCATAATGAATCTGGTTTTCTCAAAGCTGTCTATGCTTTCAAAGGAAAGAAAATTGGGAATGTAGTCAAGCAGTTTAATAATAATATATCAGAAAACAGGAGTTTGTACTGTGTTTATTTCCTCATTTTCAACTATATATAAATGGTTTTGTAATGTTTGCATTTGTGCTGTTAGATTGTGCTCAACTGGTTATTTGTCTTGTGACCTTGTGCAGTTTCTAGAAAGAAGTAGAACCATGAGCTATTGTCTTAGAAAACTCAGGCCTAGAGTAAACAAATCAAGTTAATAAACACTGACTAATAAGTTTATCTTATTAATATTTCACATAGTTGTTTTCTGCCACTAAATTTTGATGAATTGGGGTTTTTTGTGGTTAAAATGTTTACCCTATTAAATGATTTTTATTAGGATAATTTTTCATCTCCTTTATCTGTAAGACTATTTCTTGAGCCATCATTAATCATGCTTCATGAACATCAACTGCACAGGCAAACTGCCAACACTCAAAGGTCTTCATGAAATTTAAGTCTTTATTTTTTCATAAAATACTTTCATTATGAATGAGACCATATTTGTTATAGGGCATACTATCTAATTAACTTAAGATATAAATATAACTCCATGTCCTGACTTCTTGGAATAACAAACATTTTATTATAACCCTTGAGCTTTGGAATACATTATATTTAATCATCTTTGAGGACTTCTGTCTTCCATATTAAAGGAAAGACAGACTGTAAGACCTATGCAGTTATCATGGATGCAGGTATACATCTGGTGATAGTTCAAGTAAGGCAAAACTCTTACAACATATGTGTATATTTGAAATTAAAAATAAGACAGAACCATTCATATAGTACTTTTTAAGAAAAAAATAATGTATTTCTTAGTTCTCATTTAAAAGAAAATTCATTTTTCAAAAAACAAAACCAAATTTAAAAAAGCTCATGTACATTGAGAACATACTGGTAGTTACCAGCAGGGTATAGGGGGAATAGGTGAAATGGGTAAAGGGGATCAAAAGGTATAAATTTCCAGTTATAAAATGAATAAGTCATGGGGATGTAATGTACAATGTGGTGACTATAGTTAATGATGCTGTGTTGCATATTTGAGAGTAGCTAGGAAGTTGGGTTTTGAAAGTTCTCATGAGAAAAAATTGTATTTATGTGTGGTGATTTATATATATTGTGGTGATTATTTTGCAATATATAAATATTGAATCATTATGTTGTATTCCTGAAACAAATAAAATGCTATGTCAATGATACCTCAATAAGAAAATAATCTATTTTTAAGGAAAACACTCAAGTATTTTATGATCCCTCTATAATGAAATTAGTGACTGGATGAGTAACAGATAGTAAAAGATACTTCTAGGAAGATCAAAGATGGTGGAGGACTAAGTGGAAGCTACATTAACCTCCTCCCAGCACCAATCTGGAATTATAACCAAACTGTAGGGAAATCATCCAGAATAACACAGCTGGGGAAAAGCCTTATAACCATGGACAGAGAGAAGCAGCTACTTCACCACAATGTGAATGGTAGAGAGTACAGAGTCATGAGAGGGCTGGTGGGGCTCCCATGGGCTGCAGCTGAAGTGCTAGAGGAAAATTTTAATGGCCAGCGTATCCCCAGGAGAAGTGTGGAGCCTAACCCCAAGCTGAAAAGGCTGGGGTAGCAATACTTGCATCAAACAAAATATACTTTAAAACAAAGGTCATAAAAATAGACAAAGAACACTACATAATACTTAGGCGACTAATCCATCAAGAATATATATCCCTTATAAACATATATGCACTCAACATTAGGGCACCCAAATATATAAGCAAAATCTTGGAGGACTTCAAGAAAGATATGGACTGCAACACATTTATAGTAGAGGATATTAACACCCATTGTTGACAATGGGTAGAGCTTCTAAGCAAAGAAACAAGGATATTGTGGCATTGAACAATGCATTATATCAAAAGGATATAATTGATATATACAGAAAATTTCACCCTAAAGAGACAAAATATACATTCTATTTGAATACACATGGAACATTTTCAAAGGCAGGCATATGGTAGGACACAAACAAGCCTCGGTAAGTTCAAGAAAATTGAAATAATATCAAGTATCTTCTCAGATCACAATGGCTTGAAACCAGAAACCAACCTCAAAGAAAACACTCAAAAACATTCAAAGTCAAGGAAACTGAACAACATGCTATTAAATAATGACTAGTTAATGATAAGATTGAAGAAGAAATTTTAAAAATCGTGGAAACAAATAAAAATGAACACACAACAGCCCCAAACCTATGGGTTGCAGTGAAAGCAGTCCTAAGAAGAAAGTTCATAGCAATAGAGGCCTACCTAAAAAAGATAGAAAATCTCAAATAAATAACCTAACCCTACATCTACAAGAACTAGAAGAACAACAAAGCCCAGAGTAAGTAGAAGGAAGAAAATAATCAAGATAAAAGCAAAATTAAATGGCATAGAGTCTAAAAGAACAATTCAAAGGATCTGGAGCTGGTTCTGTGAAAAGATAAACAAAACTGAAAATTCTTTAATCAGCTTCATCAAGAAAAAAAACAGTGAACACAACTATGTAAAATCAGAAATGAAAGAGGAGAAATTCCAACTTATACCACAGAAATACAAAGGACTGTAAGAAATTACTATGAACAACTATATGCCAAAGAATTTGACAACCTGGGTGACATGGACAAATTTCTAGAAACATATAATCTTCCAAAACTGAAACCAAAAGAAACAGAAAACCTTATTACGTGGATATCAGCTAGTGAAATTGAAATTAAACAAACAAACAAACAAAACTCCCAGTACATAAGCCTGGGACCAGACAGCTTCACAGGCAATTTTTACCAAACATTTAAAGAAGAACTAACCCCTATTCTTCTCAAAATATTCAAAAAAATTCAAGAAAAGGCAAAATCCTAAATTCTTTTTACCAGGCCAGGATCATCCTAATTCAAAAACTAGGTGAAGACACAACAAAGAAAGAAAACTACATATTGCTGATGAACATAGATGCTAAAATCCTCAACAAAATATCAGCAAACTGGATACACTAAAAATTATTACACACCATGGTCAAGTGGGATTCATCCCAGGGATGCAAGGAAGGTACAACATTCACAAATCAATAAATGTATACATCACATAAAATGAAAAATAAAAATCACATGATCATATCAATAGACACTAAAAAAAAAAAAACATTTTATAAAGTACATCACCTACTCATGATAAAAACACTCAGCAAAGTGGAAAGTAGAGGGAGCAACATAATAAAGGCCATATTTGAGAAACCTACAGTCAATATCATATTCAATGGGAAAAAAATGAAAAAATATTACCCCTAATATCAGGAACAAGGCAAGGGTGTCCACTTTTACCACTTTTATTCAACATAGTATTGAAGTTTTAGCCATAGCAATCAGACAAGAAAAAGAAATAATAAGCATCCAAATTGGAAAGGATGAAGTAAAACTGTTATTATTTCCATACATGGGAGTGTACATAGAAAACCTATAGTCTCCAAAATAACACTCAATCTAATAAATGAATTTAGCAAAATAGCAGAATGCAAAGTCAATATTCAGAAATTGAGAGCATTTTTGTACCCCAACAATAAAATATCAGAAATGGAAATGAGAAAAATCAATCCCATTTACTATAGCAACAAGAAAAATAAAGAACCTAGGAATAAACTTATCCAAGGAAGTAAAAGACTTGTACTCAGAACACTATATGAATAGAACTGGAAAGAAATTAAGGAAGCTACAAATAAATGAAAGCATATACCACATATATGGATTGGGAGAGTTAGCATTATTCAAATGTCCATACTACCCAAAGCAATCTATAGATGCAAAGCAATCCCTGTTAAAATACCAATACTTATTTCACAGAATTAGAACAAATATTTTTTTTAATTATATGGAACCAAAAATGACCCCAAATAGTCTCAGCAATCTTGAAAAAGAAAAATAAAAACATAGATCAATGGAACAAGATAGAGAGCCCAGAAATAAACCCAGGTCTCTTTGGTCAATTACTATTTGACAAAAGTGGCAGGAGTATAAAGTGGGATAAAAATAGCCTCTTCAATAAATGGTGTTGGGAGAACTAAACTGGTACATGCTAAAAAATGAAACTAGACTACTAACTTATACTATACACCAGAATAAACTCAAAATGGGTAAAAGACTTAAACATCAGTCATGGTACCATAAAAGCTCTAGAGGAAAACATAGGCAGTAAAATTTCAGATATCCCACACGGCAATATTTTCACCAATATTTTCCACTGGCAAAGGAAATAAAGGAACAAATAAACAAATGGGACTACATCAAACTCAAAAATTTCTGTTCAGCTAAAGAAAACATCAGCAAAATTTAAAAAGAACCAACTGTATGGGAAAACATATCTGCCAATGATACCTCAGACAAGGGTTTGATCTCCAAAATATAAAAAGATTCAACACCAGAAAGACAGCCAATCCAATTTAAAATGGGCAAAGGACCTGAACAGACACTTCTCCAAGAAGAACAAACAGAGGGCCTATAGGCAGATGAAAGGATATTTAACATCACCATCCATCAAAGAGATATAAATTTAAACCACAATGAGGTATCACCTCACTCCTATCACAATGGCCATCATTAATAAATCTACAATCAATGAGTGCTGGCAAGGATGTGGAGAAAAGGGAACCCTTATGCCCTGTTGGTGGGAATGCAGACTGGTGCAGCCACTATGGAAAACAGTTGGAATTTCCTTTTGATTCAGTGATTTCACTGCTGGGATTATACTGTAAGAATCCTGAAACACCAATTCAAAAGAACTTATGCACCCCTATGTTCATAGCTGCATGATTTATAATAGCCAAGTCCTAGAAACAGCCTAAGTGCCCATCAGTAAATGAATGGATCAAAAAGCTGTGTAATATCCCACAGCAGAAAGAGAGAAGGGGCTCCTACTTTTTGTGATAGCATGGATGGAAATGGAGAATATTATGCTAAGTGAAATAAGCAAGGCAGCAAAATACAAATATCATATGATCTCACCTATAAGAGGAACATAATGAACAAAACAAACAAACAGGCAAAGTAGAACCAGAAGCATGGAAACTTGGAATTCACTGACAGTGGCCAGAGGAGAAAGGAGTGGGGTTATAATGGTGGAAAAAAGGGGAAGACTAATCAAGGAACAGGTATAAGTGATCCATGGACATGAACAACAGATGGGTATTAACTATGAGTGAGGGGGGTGGGTAAGGGGGCAGGGGAGAGCAATGGGGTTAAATTGGGACAACTATAATAGAATTAAAAAATTAAAATAAATATAAATATACTTCTTGCCCTGACCAGTGTGGCTCAGTTGGTTGGAGCATCATCCAAGAACTGAAAGGTTGTAGGTTCAAATCCTAGTCAGGGCACATTCCAGGTCTGGATGCATATAGGAAGCAGTAGATCAATGTTTCTCTCTCTCTCTCTTCCTCTCTCTATCCCTTTCTTTTTAAGGGCAATGAAAAAATGTCTTCACTTGAGGATAAAAAAATTAAAAAGTACATCAACATAAGTTGTTCTGGGAAGTTGATATAATGCCAATTAAAATAGTTCCCCATTGTTTCCTTGCCATTTAAAAACTTTAAAAAATGCAAATAATAAGAGAAATTATAAAAAACATTTTTAGTAAATAATTGTGAAGCAGAGCTGCCAATTCAATCAGATATCAAGTCACATTGTAAAACATTGACAATCAAAACAGTATGCTACTAGAACAAAGATAAATATGAAGACAAACAGAACATAGCAAATATATCTGAAAGAAACTTCATAGCAAAAAACTATTTGATGTAGGCAACATATGGAAGTAACAAAGGAGGGGTTATTAATAAATGATGATAATTAATTAGCAATTGGTGGAAAAATTAATTTAGATCCACAGCTTACCAACCCTCCATCAATCTAAGTTCCTGATGGATTGTTGAATTAAGTACAAACAAATCATAGAAAATTTAATTAAATATATATCACTAGAAGGATAACTCATCTTTAATGTAAACAGTTTATTCAAATCAAGACCCCAGAAAGAAATAGACAAAGATAATAATATACATTAAAAGAAGTTAAATCCATTTAGAAACATATACACATCAATTGTGATACAGAAGTAGTTCAATTAAATTAACCTTGAGATAACATTTCACTTTCTTTATATTGAAAAAAATTAATTTTAATATTAAAACACAATGATAATGCATTTGAGGTCAAATTGGTTTACTCTGATGAGACTGTTTACATATTCCTTATAAAAGGCAAATTGTAATTCATGTAAAGACTTGTAGATTTATTCTTACCATTTCTCTGAATTTCCACATTTCTGGGAAATTCATATGAGGAAATAATTTAACTTTGGAAATTTATATGTAGAAAGCAGTTTATCACAGCAACCTAGCAATAAATGAGTATAAGAATATACAGGTTTAATGCTGAAAGAATACTAGAATTATTTATTTTACATTAGATGCAGCCTTAACAATCTCCTTTAAAACATTTAAAAGTTGAAAACAGATTATAATGGTCATGTGGAATAATAAGTTTAGGAGAATCACTAAAACGTGTTGGCAGGACTTTTCTTGTCAATATTAAAGTTGGTTGTAAACATTTAAAAAGCAGCAGCAAGAATATCCTCATTGCTTAGCCTTTGAGAAATGTAATTTAAGAATATATATTAAATACTTCTAAAAACAAATGTTTGACTTAGTAAGGGCAGTAATTTTTAAAAAGCTCCTACCCTATATAAGGGCTCCAAAACAACAGAAGTTTACTTTTCAGTCACCTAACCCTTGAAATAGATATTCCAGTTCCAAAGTCCCCATGGTATCTAAGAGACACAGGTTCCTTCTGTCCTTCAGACTTCTTTCTGTGTTGCCTTCAGGCAGCTCAGGGGAAAAAGGACCCGGAGGAATTAGATTTGCTTGTAAATAACCTGAGCCCAGAATGGCTCAAGAGTTCCACTCTTTCATTCCATCAGTTAGAATTTAGTCAGTCGCACAGCCACACTCAACTGTAAGTGAGGCTGGGACGTGAGCTACCTGGAGCCCCAGCAACAGATAACAGAGATTTTGATTGATGACCAACAGTCTCTGCCACAATATATGTATTCCATACTGCAGCAAATTCATCTTTGAGACTTAATCTTAAAGATATTATTATACATATATTTTTAAAATATATAACAAAGTATGTTTATTAACATTATTTATTTTAATAGCAAAAATAATCTTCCATGATAATAATTTATAGTATATCAAAACAATGTACTTTATATACATACATATATAGAATGATATTATAAAAACAATTTAAAATAAAAATTATATTGACATTAACTGAAGAGATGAAAAATCAAGCATAGAATAATATGGCATGATTCAATTTTTGCTATAATCACAACTATAAATACAACCTGGCTAGTGGCACAGTGGATAAGGCACCGGCCTGCAAACCCAAAGGTCACTGGTTCAATTCCCAGTCAGGGCACATAAGCAGGTTGTAAGCCACGTCTCCCGCCAGGTATGTAGCTGGAGGCAGGTGAACGGCAATCACACATTGACATCTCTCTCCCTCTCTGTCTCTCTCCCTTCCCCTCTCTCTAAAAATAATAAATAAAATCTTTTTAAAAAACTATAAATAAATGTAGGTATAGTTATAGGTATAGAGTCATATATACATATGGACATAATTGCATATAAAAAATAAGAATGTAAGTGAACCAAAATTGGTTGATTTTTTGTTGTGGTAGAATTTTAGGTAATTAATTTTTTTGTTTACTTATAATTTCTACAATAATAAAGTACTTTCTAAATAATTTAAAAAATAGATTTGATCAATGTTAAAATAATGAAACTACTTATTGTATATTAAGATTAAATATAATACACTGTACATGATTATAAATCTGTATTATTGTATTCACCTGTGTATTTATTTGTATGAATATATAAAAGTTTTCATTTCAGTTTTTGAAATAATATAAATTATCCCATATTTCAAAATGTTACAATTTTAACCATTTTAATGGGTTGGGGTACTTTAATGAGAAGAAAAACATTATCTTTAAATCTAATCGTAATTTGCTCTAAAAGTACTAGAAGGACTACAGAGTTATCCTGAGAGACAGGATTACTTTTTTACTTCAAATTAAATTAGGAGAATGCTTTCACTGCCTGTGTCTCATGAAAGTTAAGAAAACTGGCATCTGCTTAGATAGACTGTGTTATGGCCTGAGTGATGGCCCCTCACAACATATGTCCCCACCCTAATTCCTAGAACCTGTGACTTACCTTATTTGGAAAAGAGTATCTTTGCGAATGTAATTAAGTTAAGGATCTTGAGATGAAACCACCCTGGATTATCCAGGTGAGCTCTAAATCCAGTGACAAGCATTCTTGTAAGAACCAGAAGAGAAGGAACAGTAAAGAGAAGACCTGGTGAAGAAGGAGGCAGAGTGATGTGGTTACAAGCCTAGGAACATCAAGAATTCCTAGCATCCCCGGAGGCTGGGGAGGGGCAAAGAATGAGTCTCCCCTACAGCCTCAGAGGGAACATAGCCTTGTTGGCACCTTGATTCTGGTCTCTGGCCTCTAGAACTGTGATAGAAAACATTCCTGTTATTTTAAGCCACACAGTTTATGGTACATTGTCACAGCAGCAACAGGAAACTAATATAGAGTAGTTATTCAAAATGAAGTTACTCTGCCTAATAAAGTAGCAAGAATACAAAATACTTTCCTGATCATAGGAGAACATGATTGGGGGATCCTTGAATAGGGAGAAGAGGTGGATATGGGAAACACTCTCTAGGCAGAAAAGAAACTTGCCAGCAGGACTGAGCTGGGCATGACCAGGAAAGCTGTCAAACTAATGTGATGGTTTTACTCAGCTGTGCTGTGCTACTCTGTCCTTTATCCCTATCCTTGATCTCTCTCAGTTGAAGTTTCTGGTAAAAGAATGGGCTTTAGGGATTGAATGAGCAGGGTCTGTATTCGGGGAAGGTGAGACACAGAGGAGGAATCCAGAATTCAGCTGCTGCCCAAGCAGGATACAAACAAAAACTGGAAGATCTCCCAGATGTGGAGGAGGCTGAGGACCTCTCATATGGTGCATGGGGATGAGGCTCTGGGGAAACTCCTGGAAAGTAAAGGATAAATGATTGCAGAGACAGCTGAAAGCCAAAGAATTACAGAATCCCACACAGAAACAGAGGTTTGATCCCAGAGATGAAGGGACTGAGCAAAAAGGGAAAAGGCCTGATGGACATGAACAACAGTATGCTGATGGCATGGGGAAGAGGGATATAAGGGGGTGCATGGTACTGGAAAAAATACAATAAAAACAAACACATGATGGGGGACAAGAAATAGTGCTTTGGATGGCAGATTTTAATCAGAATTTCAAGTCCAGGATTCTTTTAAAATCTGCCACCTAGGGCTGACCTTTTTTTTCTCTTCCTCCTCCATCTCTTCCATGCTATGATATGGATTTTTTAAAAGATTTTATTCATTATTTTTAGAGAGAGAAGAAGAGAGCGAGGAAGAAAGGGAGAGAGACATCAATGTATGGGTTGCCTTTCACCTGCCTCCAGCTAGGGGCCTGGCTGGAGACCTGGCCTGCAACCTGGGTATGTGCCCTGGATGGGAATTGAACCAGAAGCCTTTGGGTTTGCAGGACAATGCTCAATCCACTGATTGAGCCAGGGCCTGGATTTTTTCCCACTATTATGTAATAATCAAGCTAAATTAAAGAGAGTCAACACCCATGTGTTATACACCCCACCATCACCACCACCACCACCAGCATTGTTACCATGAACACACTGTCACAGCACAGGGATCGCAAGGACTCGGAAAGGGGAAAAATAAGAAAGTATAAACCTTTAAAACATCAAAGATAGGGGGAGGGGGATGGAGAAAGGATGCAAGCAGAACAGACCAGGAAAGTAACAGGAACTGTGGAAATTCTGAGAAGGGTGAAAAAGTAAGACAGTGTTGTAACAGAAATGTGGGAAAAAACAAATCAATGGTGAGCTAAGGAAAATTTATAACAGGTGGAAGCAGAGAGTTCAACAGGACAAAGGAGAGAGGTGGAGAAGGAAGGAAGCTTTGAATACAGAACAACACCTCATCATCATAAGGCAGCTTATACTAAATATAAGTATTTTTAGAGCCTATATAATATCATTTCAACTTTCTGGCTTTTAATGAGAAGTGTAGTCAATTTAAATTTTAATTTAAATGACACTTTCCAAAGATCATAAAACCATGGACTTGTTCAGGATTTGTTACACTCTAGAAGTTAGGTACTTTGGAAATTCATTGATTCTCTTATGACAGTTGGCTTTTACCATAGAACCAGTTGTTTGCTAAATGACTCCGTAATCTACAAGCACTCATTTGTTTCTCAAGTGAATATTTGCTCTTAGGGAGCACCCTTCGTATTAGGGGGCTCCAGTTCAGGTCTGTGGAGAAAGGTTCATAATGAAACAGCACTTGATTGCTTCTATTTTGAATAAATTATTAGCCTTTTCTGGTCTCAACATTAATTTTGTTATTTATGTCAATTAAACTCTTAAAAATAAATTAGTCCATGTTATATAATTTAAAAAATTTAACTTTGGAAAATTTATAGTCATCCATTTTAGTTTTGTAGGAAAGAAGTTCTCTCCAAAAAGACAAGATGTGAAGGTGATGAATATGTAATAATGTTTTCATACACTTGCCAATTTAATGTGTTTGCATAAATATTTAATACATCAATCTTTTCAAGAGGAACATGCTCTGCATTTCAATGTGTCTTTTCTTTTTCATTAGATTGGCCTATATCTAAAGTTCTCAGAGAAAATTTTATTATTTGATAGACATTCCCTAAATAGTAATCTAATCTCTTAGTTTGTGAGCATATAAGAAAATGCAGTTTTTTTTTTACAATCTATGTAAAATCATCATTACATATGTATATGTGATTTATAAAAATAAAATCTGCTTTAGTTTACTATGTTATAAAAATTATGGAGCCTGGCTGGTGGCACAGTGGATAAGGTGCTGGCCTGCGAACCCAAAGGTCGCTGGTTCAACTCCCCAGCCAGGTTGCAATAATAAGGTTGCAAGCCAGGTCTCCAGCCAGATCCGTAGCTGGAGGCAGGTGAAAGGCAACCATACATTGATGTCTCTCTCCCTCTCTGCCTCCCTCCCTTTCCCTTTCTCTAAAAATAATAAATAAAATCTTTTTTAAAAATCTTTAAAATAAATAAAAATTATGGAAAGCATAATTTGAGTTAAATATTTAGAATGAAGAAAATGTGTTGAAATTATTTTAAATTTTAATCTTAATTAGGAAGGCTTTAATACTGACACCAAAGTTTCATCCAATTTTGAAATATGTGTATAAAACACATGAACTTTTAAAATAAAACTTAGTTTAAGCCCTGGCTGGTGGCTCAGTGGATAGGCACCAGCCTGCAAAACCAAAGATCGCTGGTTTGATTCCCCAGCCAGGGCACATACCCAGGTTGCAAGCCAGGTCTCTAGCCAGGTCCTTAGCTGGGGGCAGGTGAAAGGCAATCATACACTGATGTTTCTTTCCTTCTCTTCCTCCCTCCCTGCCCTTCTCTCTGGAAATAATAAATAAAATCTTTAAAAAAAAAAAGAACAACAACAACTTAATTTAGCTCCACTTAAATTGTACCTTTTTAATTGACTTTATTGGGATAACATTGGTTAATAAAATTATATAGATTCCAGGTGTTCAATTCTATAATACATCATCTATATATTATATAATGTGTTCACCACCCAAGTCAGGTCTTTTTCCATCACCATTTATCCCCCCTTTACTCTCTTCTAACTCCCCCCAGTAACCCTCCAGTAACCAGCATACTGTTGTCTGTGTCTATGAGTTATGTATGTTTTATTTTTTCCTTAATCCCTTCACCTTTTCCTTTGAGCCTCCCAACTCTCCTCCCCTCTAACAGCTGTCAGTCTGTTCTCTGTATCCATGAGTCTGCTTGTATTTTGTTAGTTTATTTTGTTCATTAGAATACACATATAAGTAAAATTATATGGTACTTATCTTTCTCTGACTGGCTATTTCAGTTAGCGTAATACTCTCCTGGTCCATTCATGCTATTGCGAATGGTAAGATTTCCTTCTTTTTCATAGCTGAGTAGTATTTCACTGTGTAAATGAACCCCACTTTTTTTCTACACTCATCTACTGATTGGCTCTTAGGCAAAATTATGTCTTTTGAAGTTTCTGGTCAGTGAAACACATGTATAATAGTAAAGGCTTGAAAAATCCATCATTAGTTATTGCATAGAAGTAGATATTATATATGATTAGAGAAATATAGATTCAACATATAAGAGAGTTTTAAAGCAGAATAAGTAAATTTCATGTAACTGTGGGAGATAAATGCTAATAGCTAACACTTATTGAATGCTCTTCTCCTGCACTCCACATTCTTTATGAATATTAATTTGCTTAGTCATTAAAATTGTCCTAAGGGGTAAGTAATGTTAATTTCACATTATACATGAGACACTGAAGCAAAGAAAGTTAAGTAGCTTACCCTGAATCACATGGACTAGGAGCTATAATTTCAACCTAAGTGATGGCTTCAGAACTATGTTCTTGACCACCATATCCTCTCTTAAATCTTATCTGAACTATCTCTATCATATACGGTTTGTTCATAAAGTAAATTCCTTAGGTTCATCATTAGGGATGATGTGGAGAAAGGGGAGCCCTATTACACTGTGATGGAAATGCACTTTGGTTCAGCCACCATGAAAAGCAGTATGGAGAGACCTCAAAAAATTAGAAATAGAACTGCCTTTGGACCCAGTGATCCCACTCCTGGGAATACATTTGAAGAAACCCAAAATACTAATTTGAAAGACCATAAGCACCCCCTATGCTCAATGCAGCATTATTTATAATTGCCAAAATATAGAAAGATCCCAAGTGTCTATCAGTAGAAGTGTGAATAAAATATCTATAGGACATTTATACAATCAAATACTACACAGCCATTAAAAAAGAGAAAAAAGAGAAAGAAAAATTTACCCCTTGTGACAGCACCGATGGACCTGGAGAATGTTACAGAGTGAACCAAACCAGTCATAGAAAGACAAATGCCATATGATTTCACTTATAAGTGGAATCAAATAAACAAACTGAACTAATAAGCAAAATAGAGACAGACTCATAGAAAGTAGGATGACAGCTATGGGGAGGGGAGGAGAGGGAAAGGAGGGATTGAGCAAAAAGGATAAAGGACTCATGGACACGGACAATGGTGTTGATTGCAGGGGGTGAAGCTATAATGGTGATAAATGGCAATGGAGAAAATACAATAAAAAAATAAAAGCACCAAAAAAGTATCACTCTCATGAGTGATGTTGATCATGTGTGAGTGCAGGGGTTTTATGGGAAATATCTATACCTTCCTCTTAATTTTGTTGTAAACCTAAAATTGCTCTAAAAATAGTCTTTAGAAATATTTTTAGAAAAAAATTAAAAGACCTAAATTATAAAATACATTTTCATAAGTAAAATGAAATATGGTAGACACAATTCCAAGTGGTCCTAAGATGTCTGCTCTTTGGTGTGCATTTCTGCACAATCTCTTCTGTTGAGGGTAGGTAGGATTTGTGAACATGATGAGATAGTCACTCCTACTTTGCACAGTTAAATTATCCTCAGTGGGCCTTGGCATAGGTGAGGATAATTTAAATGATCCCTCTTTCCTGTAAAAGATATTCAAATTCTAGAATGCAAACTTTACATGCAAGAAGTGAAACATCACTGGCTTTTAAGATGGAAATAGTGTAATGTGGACTGAAAGCAGCAGAAGAGTGAGCCTCCAGAGGGCATCCAAGGAACCAAATTCTGCCAATCGCTTGAATCAGTTTAGAGGAAGATCCTGAGCTTTGGATGATAACCTACCAAGCATGTTCCTCATTTTATGACCTCCAGACTATGATATCATAAATTGGCATTATTTAAAGATATGACCCTACAATAGAAAACCAATATGATAGGTATTTCAGTTATATCAATGAATATAATTCATATAAATTTCCTCAGGGAAACTTTTGTCTATGTAGTTTAAGAAAGATATTATTCCTACAAAAGTATATCTAAACCAAAATGCTGCAGAATTGTTTAAAATATTGGGTTGGCCAGAAAGTTAGTTCATTTTCCCCATAGGATGGCTCTAGTAGAGTTTAGTTGTCTTTAACTTCATTTGAAACAATTTCATTAGATTGTAATTTGACAGCTATCATATCAGTGTGCATTAAAAAAAAAAAAATCCTATCAGACAACTCACTGAGGAAGATATACAAAGGGCCCAGAGGCATATGAAAGAATGCTCAACATCACTAGTCATCAGAGAGATGCAAATTAAAACCACAATAAGATACCACCTCACACCTGTCAGAATGGCAATCATCAACAAATCAACAAACAACAAGTGTTGGTGAGGATGCGGGGCAAAGGGAACCCTCATACACTGTTGGTGGGAATGTAGGCTGGTGCAGCCACTGTGGAAAACAGTATGGGGTTTCCTTAAAAAACTAAAAATGGAACTGCCTTTTGATCCAGCAATTCCACTACTTGGACTATACCCAAAGAACCCTGAAACACCAATTCATAAGAACCTATGTACACCTTTGTTCATAGCAGTACTATTTACAATAGTCAAGTGCTGGAAACAGCCTAAATGCCCATCAGTGGATGATTGGATCAAAAAACTTTGGTACATTTACACATTGGGATTCTATATAGCAGAAAGAAAGAAGGAACTTGTACCCTTTGCAACAACATGGATGGAACTGGAGAGTATTATGCTTAGTGAAACAAGCCAGTCAGCGAAGGACAAATATCATATGATCTCACCCATTACGGGACAACAATGAACAAAACTAACAACAAGCAAAATAGAACCAAATATATGAATACAATGAATAGGCCTTCAGTGGTCAGGGGAAAAGGGGTTGGGGGAGGGGGGAGGCAGAGGCAAGGAAGGGGAGCAGCTTAGACAAGAACCTAGTATAAAGGAACCATGGACATGGACAACAGGTGGGATTGACTTTGGGGGGAATGGGTGGGTGGGGAGGGGTACAAAGGGGAGCAAAAAGGGGATGGATATAATACAACAACAATAAAATTTAAAAAAAGAAATAGTGAATTTTTGTATAGCCACTTTACTATTGAAGATGGAAGAAAATAAGCAACATTTATGGCATATTACACTTTATTATTTCAAGAAAGGTAAAAACACAACTAAAACACAAAAATAGATTTGTTCAGTATATGGAGAAAGTGCTATTACCGATCAAATTTGTCAAAAGTGGTTTGCAAAGTTTCATGCTAGGAATTCCTCACTAGACTATGCTCTGTGGTCAGGTAGATCAGTTGAAGTTGATAGTAATCAATTCAAGGCATTAATTAAGAACAATCAGCATTATACCATGCGGGAGATGTTAGCATACTCAAAATATCCAAATTAAGCATTGAAAATCATTTGCACCAGCTTGGTTATGTTAATCACTTTGATGTTTGGGTTCCACACAAATTAAGTGGGAAAAAATACCTTCTTGACTATATTTCCACATGCAAGTCTCTACTTAAAGTTTCATTTTTAAAACAGATTGTGAAACGCAATGAAAAGTAGATAATTTACAATAATGTGGAATGGAAGGGATGGTGAAACAAGCAAAATGAACCACCACTAACCACACTAAAGGCCGGTCTTCATCCAGCAAAGCTGATGTTGTGTGTATGGTGGCATTGGAAGGGAACCCTCCTTCCAGACAACCAAATGATTCATTCCAACAAGTATATAAAATACATAAAGTGAAGCATGAGGACTATAAGAAGGATTTCAGAGAAAGATGTTTCTGAGGGTATGAAATATATCTTTGTTAAGCTCCAAATGGGGCTCACAGAGTTGTGCATGTAAGGAAGAATGGGGTTGGGTGGCAGCAAGAATAGGTGAGAAACAGCACTGATGGGGAGTATTGCTGACAATGTTTGCTCCATTTCAATTCTGCTCTTGGTTCAAGTGCAACCTTGGAGTGAAAGCCTAAAGAGACACCAATTACCTTTCACTTTCCCCCACATTTGACTAAACTTTAGTGTTTGAATCATACTCTTTTCTTCAGCTTCATTTTATATTTTATACTAGTTTACATACAATTATGTCAGTGTTTAAGTCAACATTATTGGCAAAATATTGAATGAAAAATAAATATAGCCTGATTGCAATTAATCTGAAACTATCTTGTGATACTGGTTTATTATGGACTTGAGCTACTTTCATTAAATTTTTTATTGTTTTATTAAAATTAAATACATCACCTGTTCATTTTTTTGTCCTTTATTTTCATTGTTGACACTATTACAGATGTTCCCATTTTCTCCGCCTTTGCCCCTTCTATCCACCCCCACCCCCCTTCCTCTGGCCATCACCACACTGTTGTCTGTGTTTATGGGTTATACATTTATGTCCTTTGGCTAACCCCTTCACTTTCTTTCATCTAGTTCTCTTGAACTAGACTGCAGAGTCCAGGGTGCTGTATGGAGCTGTGGTCTTCATAGTGGGTTGATAAAAATACACGAGAGGACACACAAAGATTTTGCGAATGGCTAAAGTTTCCAAAGGACATTGATGCTCTTCAGGCCATTAACTTATTTCTGTGTGGACCCTTTTCCAATAGCGACCGGAAAGAAGAATAGTTCCTGCTCATTCTTTGTTTTCAAATCCCCTTTCATAATATTTTCTCCTACTTTACATAAGAAGTAATTATCTCTCACCACCCAGAATTTTGCCGTGAAGTATGTTTCTAGCCAGTAGAACTATCCAAGGCATCAAACAGAAGGATCAGGGTGATTGAAACACTAAGGTTGATATTGACAAAGTAATGACTCTAATGACAGGTTTACAACTTGTTTTGCATGTCAGTTGGATTTAAGTGCTTTGCTTTCAATAGAATTGAAGGAACACCCCCAAAAAATCAATAGTTTATATCAATAAAAATAATTATTATGACTTTTAGCATATGACTACAAAAACTTTAAAGGATAGCAGACTAGTAGTACTTTTCCATACCCAACCACTTAATTATGTGAAAAAAGATTTTCAGCTTGTACATTCAATAAAATAACCAGAAGACTTACTAAATTTTATCTTATTCTAATAATTCTTAATATTCATCTATACACAGAAGAATTTTTAAAGTTTTGTCTTTCTCATTTAGAAATGTATGACCAATAAATTATATTTTTATACTTAATAACTATTCATAATTCTCAATATACTTATATTGTTCTGATCATCTGAGAACTAATAAAAATTTTACTGGCAAATTAATTATGCAGATAACTCAGAACAGCTTTACGGTTATGGGAAATTTTAAAAATTCATTTTGAATTATACATACATTTTTGTTGTAGAGAATGAGTCATCAATAAAAAATGTCAAGCATAAGAAATATTACATTAATATAAAATTTCGTGAAGTTTGTAGAATTAAAGTCAGAGACCTAGGCAAGGAATTTTATTATATAAAATTTCTAAACATAAAAATGTCTGTATGTTTTAAAAAATAAATAAGTTGTGAGATTCAAATCACTGTGGTATTTAGCTTCAATTGGATACTTTTAAGAGAGTGGCATAAAGACTAATTTAAGACTAATTTTTAAATAAAATATTCATAATATGTCAAGTTGCATTGCTATGACCATTTAAAATTTTGATTGAAAATTTTAGCTATCAACTTAAACCTGTCTGAAAGGCATATAATTCTTTCAAAAGGTATATAAGCAAGGGAGTTTGAAGGCATAGCTATAGAGCAAGGGACTTTGGATGTGGGTACACCTGAATTTAGTAATTTCTGTACTGTCTACTAACCAAGAGCCAATTGGATCAATTATAAAATGGGACCCTGTTGAATGTTGCTGGGAACAAATAAAATACTCTCACTAACTGACTAACCCAGTATAAGTATTGTCTGCTTTTGAAAGTTTGTATTATACCACTTTGCCTTTCATTTTTTTAAGATTTTATTTATTACTTTTTAGAGAGAGGGGAAGGGAGAGAGACAGAGAGGGAGAGAAACATCAATGTATGGTTGCCTTTCACCTGCCTCCAGCTACATACCTGGCTGGAGACCTGGCTTGCAACCTGGTTATGTGCCCTGGCTGAGAATTGAACCAGTGACCTTTGGGTTCGCAGGCCAGCACCTTATCCACTGTGTCACCAGCCAGGGCCCATTTTGCTTTTAAGAAAGACTATTAGTACCTATGTTCACTAACAGGAAGAGATCCAAAGAGGATTTCACTTTTACAAAAAAAAAAAAAAGCAAAAATAGCATTCATTCAGCATTTGTTTTGCAGCAAGCTGTTACTGAGGCAGTGCCAAGTTCCTTCCTGCGAACCACATTTAGCTTCTCTGTATCAAGCCACCATAGCTTTGAACTGCGTCTATGAGCATCTGTGCTTTTTTCCTAATTAATTTTGTGTATCCATTAGCAAGATGTGTCCTAAGATATCAGAAAAGCATATGAGAACTTGAAAGGGAGTTACACTTAGAGTAAAACTAGAGGTATAAATGCACTTTTATTGCAGTAAACTAAATAAAGACATATAAATTAACAGTAATTGCTTTTTCACTTTAGGGCATTTGGCTTATGAAAGGTTTCACAGGAATGCTCTACTTTTCAATGGAGGAAGCCAGTCCTTCCTCATATCTTCCAATATGGGTTGCATGGTGTCTAACCTATGGTACTATTGAGTAAATTATTTCAAATAATCAGCTTTGGCCATAACAATATCTCTAGATAAAAACTTCCTATGGTGACAAGGCAAGCTCTGATTTTTGACCATCGCCTAAAGACATGGATGTCACTAAAACAGGTGGCTTTACTTTTTCAAAGTAGTTTATGTCACATCTAGAAAAATTTAATTATTATAAAGAAAATCCTTAATTATGATAGAGAATAATTTTTATATTATCCATATAAACATGCTTGTTATTAAAAATAATAAAAATTCCTACATTACAAGAAAAGACAAGGAAATGTTTTCTTCAGGAAATAACAGGCTTAATTATAAAATGGTCCACAAAAACACTTATTTCCTGGAATTAGCATATTCTATTATAGCTAGTAGAGATTTCAGTACAGAATATACATATTTTTGAGCCTACTGGGGAAGTCAAAATGAACAACATATCTTTTTATTTGGCAAGCTGTAAGGTTGGAGTTTGCCTGATAAATGGAATGTGTTGGTGATCTTTAAATGAATTGAGTGAAACAAGAGATTGCAAATTCTTTGGAAACATGAATAAAATTTTAGATTAGGGGTGTTCATAGGTCTTTCAAACCCATGAACTTCAGTCAGTAAGAGGCACACCATGCTTCCTTGGATGTTATCCCTCAAGTTAGGAGAAAGAATAAAGAAATTAGTAATCCTCAGACATGAATTAATAGGAATGAAACCTGTGGCAAAATGAGTATTGTATATTTAAATAATGGCAGACTTACCAATAGTGATTTTTGTCATAATAATCAACCACAATTTATGAGCTTCTATAAATAAGAGCCCTTTATAAATAAAGCAACCTAAAATATAATCTCTAGAATATGATTCATAGATTAGATTTCTGATCATCATGACAGCTCAATGTCCTAGATCTATTTTTTATTATCATAGAAACCTTAAGTTTTTCTGTTTGAATGGACTCTTGGCAAATAGGAAGAACAACTTTACTAAATATAATTGTGGCTTAAATACACAAAAGACAAAACTACTTCCACACCTATCCTCATACAAATACAAACTTCAATTTTTTCACCATTCTTTCAAAGTTAATTTTAATATATACAAGTGAAATTGGGCTAGAACTGTCAAGTAAATACTTAGAAATAGATATACATTTCACAAACCTATATTCTAATCTTAGTAAAAAGATCTTAAGATGCTTATGTCTAATTTTATTTACTTATCTTTATTCATATTTCTTTATTACTCTTTAGTTTAGGATTTATAAGAACTAAATTCTTATGGAAACTTGTAAACTTCTTTGAAAGCAGTTATTTAAAACTAAGTATTGGCCAGAGTGAAAGTCAAATGAACTATTCAGTATTAGCAAATGGTTTATGCCCAAAGATTTTACAATATTCATTTATATAAAAAGAAATAAAATATGTGTTGGAATATATATTCAGCCTTAATTCTATGCACATTGTGTGTTCTAATTATAACAACCTAATTTATAAACAATAATGCTATGCTGTAGGTCTGCAATAATGATAAAACACAGTACAAATTTTAATTACATACAGTTCTAATACAGTGAGCACTGTAGCATTTCTGTCATCTTTAAACTGGTAACAGAATAAAAAAATGTTTTTGAAATATGAGCATGAAGGTAATGAGATCAATAAATGTCAGCTAGAAAAAGTAATCACAACTCCTGAGACTCACTGACCTTTCTACAAATCCCAGAAATAATAGAGTAGCTTGAGATGAGGAATTCTTTCACAATGAGAAACTGATATAATTACAAGAAGAAAGGGAAGCAGAGATTGCCCTATAGCACCAAAAACATTGCCTATAAATGTAATTTTGACACAATAACTTATTCCCTTGATTTCTTCTCTAAGGTCATCACTAGCACAGATTAAAAATCTTAGGTCTTTACAGAGGCAAAATTTCCATTGAAATATTATGAATATTGAAAAAACTAATTCATAAACTTTGTAATGTTTAGCATCATAATAGAGATTAATCATAGTTGGTTAATTTAAATGCTTAAGCTGAAAACATTATATTTTGGCATTTGTAAAATCACTTTACCACTGACTGAATATGATCTGGAAAGATTTAATCTTCATAAAATATTTAGCATTTGAATAAAAAATGAAGTGACAATGTAAAAAATTTTAATTATGATATTAAAATACTTTAGAAGTCCATGGTTTTAGAAAATATTGCAAACAAAGTCTTCCAGAGTGGTGAAATTTCTATGGGACCAGAATGAATTAGAACAGAATAAGTTTTTAGTCAGTAGGCTTTTATTTTGAGGGCAGACTGAAGTTGGCCCCATCAAAGCAGCTAAAATCCAAAACTCATGATCTACAATAGAAGATCACAGAAAAATTCATGAAAATTACAGATACTCAAAAGTGAAGACAAAAATAAAATTAAAAAGCTGCCAGCCAAAAAGCAGAGTTTGCAATTTAACTTCAACCAAATAAATTACCTTCTAAAACAAATCACCAGCACACTCTTGAGAAATATAACAAAATCTAAAGAGTCCAAACATAAGTTCCATGATGCCCAGGACACAATTAAAAATTACTTGACACCTGAAGAATGAGGAAAGTGTAACCAAGATTCAAAATACAAGAAAAAAACTTAACTGAATCTCATCCCAATCAAAAACAAATAATGAAATTACCAGAAAAGGATTTTGATATAACTGCTATAACTCTGCTAAATAAAAATGATATCAATAAGGAAAAACTTAAGCTTAGGGAAGAAATTTAAAAACTATAAAAGAGAACCAAATGAAAGAGGATTCTGAAAAGAGTGTAAAGTAAGAAGCACCAAGAATAAACTGTTCTCCCCACCAGACAATTGCACCGGCAGAATCTGTCTTTCATAACTATTCTGGAACTCCAGAGTCTATTGAAGCCTTGCGACTACTCAAGGAGGGATTGAATAGTAAATTGCAGTTATTTTTCAGCTCTTAGCACAGTATCAGCTACCTAATTCTCATTCTCAGCCCCTATCAGGTAGCTTTTTGCAAAGTACCAGAACAAACTTGCAGGAACCAGGGTGAACACATATTAGTTTTTCTCAATAAGATTATGAAAAGATTTCTCATCACAAACTTAAAGAAAAATTGCAAGCTAAGAACGTCTGGTAAAACTCTTCTTCAAGAGTATGAGTGACCACTGTCAATAGTAGATAGATCATCCAAATAAAAAAAGCAACAAGGATAATGTAGCATTGAACAACACTCTAGATCGAATGGACTTAACTGATATATACAGAACCTTTCACCCCAAAGAAGCAAAATATACGTTCTTTTCAAACACACATGGAACAGTTTCAAAGATAGACCATACGGCAGAACAGGAAATAAGCCTCAACAAATTCAAAAAGACTGAAATGACATCAAGCATGTGCTCATTTCACAATGGATTGAAGTTAGAAACCAACCTCAAGGAAAAAGTAAAAAAAAGCATTCAAATAGATGGAGACTGAATAACATGTAATTTAATAATGAATGGGTCAACAGTGAAATCATCTAAGAAATCAAAAAGTATATGAAAACAAATGAAAATGAACACACAACAACTCAGAACCTATGGGACACAGTGAAGGCAGTCATGAGAGGAAAGTTCATAGCAATTAGGCCTACATAAAGAAGATAGAAAAGTCTCAAATAAACAACTTAACTTTAAACTGAAAGAATGAGAGAAGCAACAACCAACAAAGCCCAAGGTGAGTAGAAGATAGGAAATAATCCAGATCCTGGGTTATAGGGTTGAATTAAATGACAGAGAGACTAAAAGAACAACTCAAAGGATCAATGAATCCAGGAGCTGGTTCTTTGAAAAGATAAACAAAATTGACAAACCTTTAACCATGCCCATGCAGATTCAAAGAGAGCAGACTGAAATGAATAAAATCAGAAATGAAAGAGAAGTTACAACTGATACCACAGAAATTCAAAGGGTTGTATGAAATTACTATGAACAACTATATGCCAAGAAGTTTGACAGCTTGGGAGAAATGGACAAATTTCTAGAAACATATAATCTGCTCAAACTGAATCAAAAAGGAGCAGAAAGCCTGAATAGAAATAACAATGAGTGATATTAAAGCAGTAATCTAAAGCACCTGGCACAGAAACACTCTGTACCGAATGGCAGCACAGATGAATTTTACCAAACATTTAAGGGAAAACCAACACCTATCCTTCCAAAACTATTTCAAAAACTTCAAGAAGACAGAAGTTTTCTAAACCCTTTTTATGAGGCCAGTATCATCCTAAGTTTAAAACCACATGAAAACACAACGAAGGAAGAAAACTATGGATTACAATCTCTGATGAAATAGATGCTAAAATCCTCAACATAATATTGGCAATCTGGATTCATAAATACTATATTAAAAAAATCAAGAGGGGAGCAGCTTAGACAAGAACCTAGTATAAAGGAAACATGGACATGGACAACAGGTGAGATTGACTTTGTGGGGAATGTGTGGGTGGGGAGGGGGACAGAGGGGAGCAAAACGGGGATGGATGTAATACAACAACAATAAAATTTTTTTTTAATTAAAATTAAAAAGAAATAAATAAATAAATCATACCATAAGCAAGTGGGATTCATTCCAGAGATGCAAGGTAGTGCAATAATTACCAATCAACAAACATAATACACCAATAAACAAAATGAAAGACAAAAAAAATCACATGATCTTATTGAAAATGCTGAAAAAGCATTTGACAAAATCTAGCACCTACTGTTGATAAAAACAAAGTGGGAATAGAGGAAGCATACCTCAGAATAATAAAGGCCATATTTGAAAACCTACAGCCAACATTATACTCAAGAACCAAGACAATGAATAGACCTTCAGTGGACAGAGGGGAGTGGGAAGGGGATGGGAGGAGGGGGGAGGAAGAGGCAAAGAAGGGGAAAAGTTTAATCAAGAAACTAGTATGGAAGAACCATGGACATGGATAACAAATGGGATTGACTTTGGCGGAGAGTGGGTGGGTGGGGAAGGGGACAGAGGGGAGTAAAAATGGGATGGATATAATACAACAACAATTAAATTTAATTTAAAAAAAAGAGAAAAAACAAAAACAAAACCTAAAAGCTCTCCCCTTATGATCAGGAACAAGACAAGGGTATCCACTTGCACCACCTCTTATTTAACATAGTACTGAAAGTTCTAGCCACAGTCATCAGACTACAAAAAGGAATTAAAGATATCCAGTTGGAAAATAGGAAGTAAAACTGTCATTATTTGCAGATGACATGATAGTGTACACAGAAAACCATATGGCCTCCACCATACTTGACCTAATAAGTGAATATGGCAAAATAGAAGAATAGGAAGTCAACATTCAGAAATCAAAGGCATTTTGCACACCAACAATAAAATATCAAAAAGCAAAACTAGAGAAAAAAGTCCATTTACTATGGCAACAAGAAAAATAGAGTACCTAGGAATAAACTTAACCATGGAGGTAAAAGACCTTATTTGGAAAACTATAGAACACTGAAGAAAGAAATTTAGGAAGATACAAATAAATGGAAGCATATACTATGTTCATGGATAGGAAGAATTAACATCATTAAAATGTCAATACTACCCAAAGCAATCTGTACATTCAATGAACTTTCATGAAAATACCAATGACATATTTCACAGATATAGAAAAAATGCTTCAAAAATTTATATGGAGCCAAAAATGACGACAAATAGCCACAGCAATCTTGAGAAAGAAAAACAAAGTAGGAGGAATCACAATACCAGACATCAAACTATACTACAAGCCTACTTTAATCAAAACAATCTGGCCCTGGAATAAGAACAGACATACAGATCAATGGAAAAGAATAGAGGGCACAGAAATAGACCCAGGACTCTATGGTTAATATTTGACAAAAGGGGGAGGAGCAGATAATGGAGTGAAAATAGTCTCTTCAACAAGTGGTGTTGGGAGAACTGGATAGGGACATGCAAAAAAATAAAAAAATAAAACTAGACCACCAACTTACACCATACACCAAAATAAACTCAAGATGGATAAAAGACATAAGCCATGACACCATAAAAGTCTTAATGAAAAACATAGAAGGTAAATTTTCAGATATCCTACACAGAAATATTTTCACCAATACTTCTCCAAGGGCAAAGGAAATAAAGGAACAAACAAATGAAACTATATCAAACTGAGAAGTTTCTGTTTAGCTAAAGAAAACATTAGCAAAATGAAAAGGGAACCAAATGTATGGGAAAACATATTTGCCAATGATACCTCAGACAAGGGTATGGTCTTCAAAATATATAAAGAGCTTATGCAACTCAACATCAGGGAGACAGACAGCCCAATTAAAAGATGGGCAAAGGACCCGAACAAGCACCTCTCAGAGGAGGACATACAAAGGGCCCACAGGCATATGAAAGAATGCCCAACATCACTAGCCATCAGAGAGATGCAAATTAAAACCACAATGAGATACCACCTCACACCTGTCAGAATGGCCATCATCAACAAATCAACAAACATCAAGTGTTGGCAAGGATGTGGGGAAAAGGAAACCTTGGTGTATTGTTGGTGGGCATGCAGACTGGTGAAGTGACTATGGAAAACAGTATGGAATTTCCTCAAAAACTAAAAATGGAACTGCCTTTTGACCCAGCAATTCCACTGCTAAAATTATACCCAAAGAACCCTAAAACACCAATTCAGAAGAGCCTGTAACAGTGTTATTTACAATAGCCAAGTGCTGGAAACAGTCCAAATATCCATCAGTGGATGAATGCATAAAAAATCTTTGGTACATTTACACAATGGAATACTACATAGCAGAAAGAAAGAAGAAACTCCTACCTTTTGCGACAACATGGATGGGACTGGAGAGTACTATGCTTAGTGAAATAAACCAGTCAGTGAAAGACAAAAGAAAGTTACCCAATACATGAGACTAATGAACAAAACAAACAAGCAAAACAGATCCAGAGACATGAGTACAAGGAACAGGCTTTCAGTTGTAGAAATAAATCCATAATCAAGTTGGGTTTATTACTGAAATGCAACAATGGTTCCACAAACAAATCTATCAATGTAATATACCAGATTAACAGAATAAAGGGAAAAAACACGTGAAAAGTCCCAAATGATGCAAAAAAAGGCATTTGAAAAAATTTAGTACCCTGTCATGATAAAAACACTCAACTAGGAATGGAAGAAAACTACTTCAAAGTAATTTAAGTTATATATAAAAAAGACACAGCAAACATCACTGGTTTTTGTCAGGCCTGTTATATCAAAGAGACAAAATAACAAGTGTGAAGAAAAGGAAATCTCTGTGCACTTAGTGGGAATGTAAATTGGTGTAGAACTACTACACAATCCCACTTCTTGGAATTTATGAGAAACGAAACACTAGCTAATGTTCATTGCAGCCTTATTTATAATAGCCAAAATATGGAAACAGTCTAAGTGTTCATTATAAATTAATGGAAAAGGAAATTGTTATATATATATAATCTTGCCATTCGAAACAACATGAATAGATCCCAATATGCTAAGTGAAATAAGTCAAACAGGTAGAGACAAATACCATATGACCTCTATTATGTGTGGAATTTACAATATATACCCAGATACATGCACACACTCACACATATGCAAGACCAAGTTAATAGATAGAGAACAAATTGATGTTTGCCAGCCACATGGGGAGAAAGGAATATTAAGAGAATTTTTGTTGCCTTTTTTTATACATAAGTAAATAAATAAAATGCATTTTAAAGAAAACTAAAGAGAGAGGGACATTGTTGAAGGCTAACTCTGAAAAAAAAAGAAGACAATTTTAGGTAGTTCAGAGAGAATAGCTGATACATTATACTATTTACTACATGTTAGATATTGTTTTAAGCACTTGCACATTATGACCCACTAAAATTTCCTATGAACTCTCTGTAGATTGTCCTATTTTCTTCATTTATGGGTAAGGAAATGGAAGCAAAGAGCTTGTGACAAAGTTACACCCAGTAGAAAGAGCCAGGATTTGAACTGTGAGATTCTATTTCCAAAATCCATGATTCCCATTTTTAATTAATTATTGTTGTATTGTAATTGTTTCATTTTTCCCCCACTGCTCTCCCCTGTGTCCCCCTCCCCTCTCCCAGGCAATCCCTACCTCCTTGTCCATGTCCAAAGTCATTCACATTAGCTTCATGACTAAACCCCACCCCTTCTCTCCCTCCCCTCCTTCTCCTTCCCTCCCTCTCCTTCCCTCCCTCTCCCCCACCCCTTTGGCTCCCATCATTCTGCTCTTTTTCCATGTCTCTGGTTCCATTCTGCTCCTGATTGTCTTGTTCATTAATTTCCTGTATTAAGTGAGATCATATGGTATTTCTCTTTTGCCACCTGGCTTATTTCACTAAACATAATACTGTCCGTGATTCTTATCAATTAACATTGTATTGCACCTTTAGTTGGCCTCTGTAGGAAGGCTTTATTCAAGAACTACATTAATTATTAAGATAATTTATCTAAAACACACTTTGTGCCAAGTTTCCCTCACCTGCATACCCAGTATGCACCTGTAAGTGGTTGCTTGCTCAGCAACCCCAAACTTGTTTTATTATCAGCCTTTACCAGGCACAGTTAGGAAAGGGAAATTCGTTGCTGCAAAACACGGTGGAATAAGATATAAGAGTTCGAGGCCTATGGCCTAGTTTTATTTATTCACATCACTACTGTTTGAGTAGTAAGATTCTTTAAGAAGGGACTCTAGGCATTCCACATACCTAATACCTTTGGTCCTGGGTTTCACTACTACTTATGATAGCAAAACAGTGAGACTGACTTGAGCAGCTGCTGTGAGGTCTCCATTTAGGTCTTTAAATTGTCTCAAATAAAGTGAGATATCATTCAAACAACCTCTGCATTCACCCACTCAACACATTTATTGATTATCTACTGCACTGAGAACTGGTAGGGATATGTATAAACCTTTAGGGCTTCTGAAGGAACAAACAAACAAACAAATGGGGGACTTACAAAATTCTGACCCCAAGGTAAAGCAGTGCATTATTGGCATAAACCATATGTACTGCATTGGCCGAAAGAATAGAGCCCAGAAGTAAACCTGTACATAGTATGTTCAAATGATTTTTGACAAGGGTGTCAAGAGTATTCAATGGAGAAAGGCTATCTTTTCAACAACTAATGCTGAGAAATTAGATATCCACATGACAGAGAATAAAACTGGACCCTTATCTAACAATATATACATAACTTTAATCAAAATGGATCAAAGCTTCATGGCATTGTATATGGCATTCACAACATTGTTGTATATGACAACAAAGACACAAGCAACAAAAGAAAAAATAAACTAATTGGACTACATAAAAGTTGAAAATTTTTGTACATCAAAAGGCAGAGTAAAAGGGAAATTCACAGAATGAGGGAAAATATTTTAAAAGTATAGCTCCTGATACAAGATTAATATTTAGAATATATACATAATTACTAAAATTCAACAACAAAAACAAATAGACCAATTCAAAAACAGACAAAGAATTTAAATAGACATTTCTCCAGAGAAGATACACAAATGGCCAATAAGCACATGAGAAGATGTTCAACATCACTAGATCATTAGGAAAATGCAAATGGAAATTACCATGAGTTAACACCTCACACCTGTTAGGATGGCTAATATATTCTTAAAAAACATTAAATAACAAATGTTGGTAAAAATGTAGAGAAATTGGTGCACTGTTGGTAGGAATGTGAAATGGTACAGCTGCTGTACAAAACATTATGGAGTTCCTAAAAATAATTAAAATAGAACTACTATATGATCCAATAATTCCACTTCTAGGTATATATAGAAAATAACTTAAAGCAGCATCTCATGCTCATAATAGCATTATTCACAATATCTCAAACATGGAAGCAACTCAAGTGTCCATTAACAAATGAGTGGATAAGCAAAGTGTGGAATATACAGATAATGGAACATTATTCAGCCCGAAGAAGAAAGGCAATTCTGACATCTGCTACAACATGAATAAACCTTGAAGACGTAATACAATTAAGCCATCACAAAAAGACAAATGCCATATGGCTTCATTTAAAGAAGGTGCTTAGAATGGTTAAAGCCACAGAGATGGAGAATAGAATTGTAGCTGCTAGGGGCTGAGGGCAGAAGGAAATGGGAACTTTTTGCTTAATGAGTATAGTATTCTAATTTTACCCAATGCAAGATATTCTGTAGATGGATGGTGGTGATACTTGCTCAACAGTATGACTGCATTTAATGTCACTGAAGTGTATACAAAAAATGGTTAAGATGCTAAATTTTATATTATGCAGATTTTAATATAATAAAAAACTATTTACAAAAACAAAAACTCTAGAATTAAAACTACAATATCTGAGACTATTTTTAAAACTAAATTTACTACAAAGTAGAATGGAGATGGCAGAAAAGTCATTGAATTTAAAGAAAAATCAATATGATGTAATATATAATGTGGAAACAAAGAAAATTGTAAAAACATGAACATGTTTTGGTTTTTGTGTAAAAACACAAGGTCTAATATACATATAAGTGCAGCCCCAGAAAAAAAAAAATGAAAAAAATGAAGAAAAAATATTTAAGTAAATAATGTCTAAAATTTTCCCAAAATTGGTAAAAGATAAACTTATAGATTCAAGAAGCTCAGTGAACCCAAAGTAACATAAGTGTGAAAAGAACCATGCCCAAAAACATCACAGTCAAAGTTGTGGGACAAAAATCTTGAAAGCAGTGGAACAATAATCTAAAAGGCCCAAATTCTTCATCAGGAACTGCTGAGGTCAAGAAACACTGGAATGCCGTCATTAAAGTACTAAAAGAGAAAAAACTGCCAACCTGGAATTCTATATTCAGTGAAAATATTCTTAAGAATAAAAGTAAAACAAAAATATTCTAAGATAGAGTAAAACTAAGATCATTTATTGGCAGCAGAAATTCACTATTACAGAAAATGTTAAAGGGATTCCATCAGGCTGAAGACAAATAATACCATGAAGATCAGATCTTTGGGAAGGAATAAAAAACCTTAAGAGGTTTTGTTGTTTTGTTTTTCATTTTTTGTTTTTAAGTGGAGGAGGCAAATATAAAAGGCTCTATTTCCTTATAATGTCATTAAAATCTATAGAACTATTTTTAAAAAATACTATGTGCCCTGGCTGGTGGCATAGTGTATAAGGCGCTGGCCTGTGAACTCAAAGGTCGCTGGTTCGATTCCCAGCCAGGGCACATAACCAGGTTGCAAGCCAGGTCTCCAGCAAGGTCCGTAGCTGGAGGTAGGTGAAAGGCAACCATACATTGATGTTTCTCTCCCTCTCTGCCTCTCTCCCTTCCTCTTTGTCTAAAAAATAATAAATATAATCTTTAAAAAACAAAACAAATATTTCTTTAATAAAAAAGAAAATACTGTGTTATCTTGTGGGATTATCATGTACGTAAGTGTGACACATGACAGCCATAGCATAGATGATAAAGAGAGGGAGGAGAAAGAGCCATATTTAGTTTTAAGTTTACTATATTTTACATTAAGTGATACAGTATTATTTTTAAAATAAATGTATATGCAATCTCTAGAAAGATCACAAAATATAATGTTAGAGATATAGCTAAAAAGTCATAGTTAAAATAGTATACAAAAATTATTCAAGTAATCCAGAGAAGGCAGGAAAAAGTAGAGGGACAAAAAAGTGATAAATAGAAACAAATGGATGGAAAATGCTAATTAAAAGGCAGATATTATCAGAATTAATTGTTTTATAAAGAGCAAGACCAAGCATATGCTATGTATGGACATACGTTAATATAAAAGCATTTATATTTAGGCTGAAATATTTAGGCTGAAAGGTATACATGAAAAAATATACCATGCAAACAATAAACATAAGAAAGCTGGCATGGTTATCTTAATATCAGACAAAATAACTACAAGATAAAAATACTACCAGAGAGAAGACTAACATTTTATGAAAGAAGAAAGGGCCAATTCATCAGGAAGACATAACAATCTTAAGTATATATGTGCCTAAAATTAGAGCTTCAACATACATGAAGCCCAAAGACATCAAACAAGTCTCAGATTTTGCAAAATGATGAACCATTGATCTGGAAATCAAGACATGCCAGTTCAGCCATTGACCAAATGACTGACCTAGCACCATTCACGCTATCTCTCTGAGAAGCTGTTTACTTGATCACCTTGAGAAAACAGTACTATCACCAATGTTTGTTTTGAGGGTTGAAGACCCTAGGACAGCATCTGATACCCCATGGTAACCTAAAAGAATGTTTCTTACATTTCTTGAACCTGAATTCTATTCCCATCAGTGCCAAAATCAAAGAGAGACATGGGCACTTAATAAACAGTGAGTGAGCGGCATGTTAAACAGCAATGCTGCTGAAACACTGTCACCGTAGGGCAGAGGGATCCATGGTTGAACAGTGTTTCAGGAGCAACACAGCCCTTTGCATCTATTCCTCTGCTCAGATACCAACATGGCAGGTACTTTTCCTGCGCAATGGATCCTCTTGGTCACATCCATTAAAAGCTAACAAAAAACACACATTTAAGAAAGAGTGAAAGCTGCCAGACCTGACCGACAGAAGCTGGTTCTGAAAACCAGGCAGTCAGCATTCTGCAGAGCATATTAGCAGGGAGCTAATTCATTGTAGAATTTACCTAAATTATGAGTCAAGTTTGAGCACTTGTTAATACAAAAAATTGGGAGTTTTTGGCAACTAATTATACAAATAATAACTAGCACAGTATCACAATGTAGTGTAAGAATGACATGGGGTGCATAAGTGAAATGAGCAATTCATCCTAAAAATAAGAGTTTATGATCCTGACAGTAACATATTTGAAAGTTAAGAGAATAACTGCGCACTGATGTCAGAAAGCACTCATAGTTTAATGCAGATCTTCTCATAGGTATCAATGAATATTAAAGATTATGTGGTGTATTTCCTAAATATATGCATGTAATCAACAACTATTTTTGTTCTTTTAAGACTTTCCAAGGTGGAAAACTGAGATTATTGATATATCTGGATTATCTGGTTTGGGTGAACCTATACCTGAAAATAGTAGGTTGAATGATGTTCAGAGTGGTCAGAGTGGTAAAAGATAGAATAGAGCATCTTCACAATGTTTCTTTCTTTCTGAAGGTGCTACACGTGGTAACTACATTTCTCAAACACAAGGTATACAGTGTATATTCCTATTCCGTAATCATGCCTGATGTTTCCTACTGGAGCAAAAAAATGAAAATCCAGGATTAATAACAAGACCCTGAGGCTGACATGATAACTAAATGTTCCTGGTGTGTCTTAAAATTTTTATAAGGCAGTTTCTAATTTTCTATAGAAAAGATAATTACCTAGGATACATACAACCTCTGGAAGACCTCAGGAAAGAAACACACGCATCAACCTGTCATACTTTATTTCTTGACAGGTCAAATTTCACTCCCAATGGTTTGCAAGGTGCTGAGCATATTACCTACCGCCCGCTATACAAATGTACAATAACGTTAGCTTCAGTACTCATTCAGGCTCTTCTTATGACATTGTGGGAAATCAAGGCCATGACTTTTTCAAGAATCTGAGTTATTTATTCAATGGGAAAATTATAATTCTATCATAATAATACTACCATTACTAGTAATGATTTTCTTCCTGATAGCTGAAAATAATACATGCTTAAGTGAATAGCTATAAGAAAAAAAAAGAATACATTTCTAGCATTCATGCCCACATTGTGTAGGTACTATATGTCAGCAAAAATAAAATTACTTTGGCCCTGGCTGGTGGCACAGTGGATAAGGCACTGGCCTGCAAACCCAAAGGTCATTGGTTAGATTCCCAGCCAGGGCACATAACCAGGTTGCAAGCCAGGTCTCCAGCCAGGTCTGTAGCTGGAGGCAGGTGAAAGGCAACCATACATTGATGTTTCTCTCTCCCTCTCTGCCTCTCTCCCTACCCCTCTCTGTGCAAATAACAAATTTAAAATATTTTAAAAATAAATAAATTTTTAAAAAGAAAATAAAAATAAAATTGCTTTGAAAATAATCAGAGAATTTCCATCTAGTACATGCCTAGTCTAGTTTGGTTTTCTGCATCATTGTTAAATCCAAAATAATAAAAAATTCCCTTAGATACACTAATGTAAGGCAAAAGGACTGTAATGCTATGCCATTAACCTACTGAGTGACAAATTAAAGAGAATCACCCTAAGTGTGTTCAATGGAGAAATTTTATTTCTGCTGAGCTTAAAAGCCCACCCAAAAAACAAACCAAAAAAATCACTTGATCCCATTAAGGTAGCTGCTAGAAAATTAATAAAAAGTGGCACTAATAGACCACAAATGCAAGCAGTAACCATAGATTGGGTAACTCTGACCATAAATATCAGGTAACCTAAGGGGCAGAATCAATGCCATGTTAATAAGGACTCTGGAGGTAAGAGCAACATTTACTAAGCAAAGGGCTAGATTCTGGGTCAATCACTGACCACTTTAGACAGATCACAGAAAGAAGCATTAGTAGGGGCATTTCTATATGAAATAGCACAGTGTAAGCATAGATAAAATGCTATGGAGTTTTATAACTGCCATTTGCAGCATTGGAGAATTGGAAGAAGGAACATTAAAGATTTGTCAAATTTTACACAGCAAGGCAGTTATGAACCTGAAACTAACCCACAGGAGAGAAAATTTAAAAGCTTTCAAATTGCTGAAATATATCTGATGTGGTATATATTGTTGCTTCATGCTGAGCTGCCATTTTCTTCTTATTGTGGGGCAGAAAAAAAAAAAACCACCAAATACATTACAGTCTGGATTTTCTTAAGAACTTAACCACTGGAAGTGTGTATTTCAGCAATAAACATGGCACTTTTCTCCCATGTTCCTACTGCTTTTGTTTTGGGAAAAAAAGCATACATTTTTTCCATACGTGAGCACTTAAATGAAGGAAAATGCACGCATCTTCCTTTGATACTTTAGTTCAAGTGGCACTTGGTATATAATTACTCTAAACTAAAATACACTGGTTTAGCACATTCTCCAGTAATGCTCTTAAATTTTTCCTTAAAAAAATCTATGCAGCATTTTATATTTCAAAAATGAAAAAATTTTTTAGAAAGTTAACCAATAGTTTTTAATCTATAATGAAAATAGTTAAACCACTTAGATTTAAACTGAATTACATACCCTAACACTCTAAATCCACTTTTTATATTGTTTGAATACACTACACTTTAAAAATAAGTAAAATAGTCAAAAGTAATTGACTTAGAAAATAGAAGAAAAAATTTTCTTAATAAAATAGCAGCACTGTATTAAATAGCCAGATTATTTCAGGCATAAAAATTAGACTGTCTCCTACACCTTCCATATACATAGACTTATACAGTACAACATGGATTCAAACAGTATTTACCCTTTAAATTAGTGCCTTAATGAAAATTATTTGCAATATTTTATTTTACCTAATGTGGCAAATAATATTACTTGCATATTTACAAAATAAAAACCCATTGACTATTTTCAAAGAAAAATCATTTTAATAAAAGTATGTAATAGAAGCATGAATTATTTTTGTAGTTATGATGATCTATTAAAGTATATTTTTAATTATCAGTAATGTACATTATATTATGTATGACATATATAATAATATAACTACATCAGTTATTATATATAAAATTTATAATTATTTCCAGGATGAATATGTAATCCAGATTCTTTTTAAATATATCATTGAGTTGATATCTCTAAACATTACATTTAATTCTTTAGAAACAACTGATGATAATTACTGATGCAAATACTTTACAAATAAAGATTATGGAAATATGCTCAGCATTTTGAAAATATTAGTAGTAAAGTTTGACCTATTAAGAAAGCAAAATATGAGAAATTCTATATGTCATTTTTCTTGAATCGGTATTTATTTTATTACAATTAGATAAATGCTATTCATGACTGATATATATACTGTATCTATTTTCCTTTCTTCAAAAACTGTTTCTATTAGTCTAATATATTCTATATATTTATACTATTTATCCCCCCAAATGCTTAATTATATAAATCCCCACTAAATATATCTAAACAGAAATCCTAACAAGTTCATCTTCAAACAGACATCTCTCCCATCTAACTTGCTCAATCTGGCCAACTGCTCTGTAGTTTTCTTCCTCATAAACTTTTTTGCCATCTTCTGCAAACCCAAAGGTCACTGGTTCAATTCCCAGCCAGGGCACATAACCAGGTTGCAAGCCAGGTCTTCAGGCAGGTCCATGGCTGGATGCAGGTGAAAGGCAACCATACATTGATGTTTCTCTCCCTCTGTGCCTCTCTCCCTTCCCCTATCTCTAAAATAATAAATAAATCTTTAAAAAATTTTCTCTTTATCTTTAATGTTTGGAATTATTTATTCAAACAAGTTTTCAATTTCTTATTCTTCCTCTTTTTCTTCTGATACCCCTATGATTTGAATGTTGGCATGTTTAACGTTGTCCCAGAGATTCCTAAGCCTCTCTTCAGTTTTTTCAATTCTTATTTCTTCATTCTGTACTGGTTGTTTATTTCTTATGTTCCAAATCATTTGGACCCCAGTTTTCTTCCCTTCATCACTGGTTTCATGTGGATTTTCCTTCACTTCACTTAGCATAGCCTTCACATCTTCCCTTCAGTGTTTGCCATACTCAAACATATCTGTCATGTCTGTGAGCATCTTTATCACTAGTGTTTTGAACTCTTCATCTGTTAGGTTGGCTATCTCCTCATGGCTTAGTTCTCCCACTGAAACCTTGATCTGTTCCTTCTTTTGGGCCATACTTCTCAGCCTCTTCAACTTGTCAGGCTCCTATGTTTGCCTCTGCATCTTAGGTAGTTCGGCCATACCTGCTACATTGTCAAGGGTGGAGCCTTAGGTATTTAGTGAGTCCTGGGCAACCCCTTTCACCATGTTGTGGTGCTGTATGTAGGGGAGGGATCTGAGAGGGAACAATGCCACTTGCTCAGCACTCATCCCTTTTCCAGGCACTTCTCTCACGTCCCATAAGAGACTGGGTGCCTCTCTAGCTGTTACCCTGGCCTTGGTTCCCAGAGTGGGTGGGTCTGTGAATGTTCCAGGAACAATTGGGGGGCCTCTAAACAAACAAACTCTTCTGAGAGTTTCTTCCTCTGCCCCAACCCCCATTAGTTTTCACAGTCAGAACCAACGTGGCTTTATTTTCTCCCTGGTGATGGAACCATGAGCCACAGAGTATGGTCTTGTGCTAGGAGCACTCCCCAGGTATCCCTACATTTTTAAAATATGCGACTGCACTTTCCAATAGCCAGCCACAGCTACTGGCCCACCACAGCTACCTCACCACCAAAGTGTGCTGCCAAACCATGTCCTCTCTGAACCTGTCCTGAGTCTGTCCCTCCTATGTGTCTGAATGAGTATTTTTTCTTTATATCTTTGTTTGGCAGACTTCCATGCAATTTTCTGGAATTTCTAGTTGTCTCCAGTTTTGAGGTAGTTGTATTCCTTCTTAGTTATGAAGGGAGGCAACAAATCTACCTAAGCCTCCATCTTGGCCGAAAGTCCTCATCTTTGTTTTTATTCACTCAATATTTATTACATTATAATAAAATGTGCCAGAAATTATATTAGATATATTAATATAAGTATATTAAGATAGCACATAAATAACTATGTGATTTCAATAAATTATTAACATAAGAACTCCAATTAGAAATGCACAGATGATGGTGGTCATGAATGTCATGTTATGGGTGTAGAGGCTATGTACTTCTACTCAGTTTAGCTTCTAGGCAACATGTGATAAAGTAAGGATTAATTACCTAAATTAACCTATCTTCCCAGATAAGACAATTTATATCCCAATAGGAATAGTAGAGTCCCAAGTTGAGAACAAAGAAGATAACAAACATCAGAGCAGAAGTAAATGAAATAGAGTCTAAAAAATATAAAAGATCAGCAAAACCAAGTGTTGGTTCTTTGAAAAGATAAGCAAGACTGACAAACTTTTAACCAGACTCAACAAGAAGAAAAGTTAAAAGAACCCAAATAAATAAAATAAAAAATGAAAGAGGAGTAATAACAGCTGACAGCAAAGAAATATAAAAGGTTGTTAAAAATATTTAAAAAACAATTATATGCCAACAAATTGGAAACTCTGGACAAAATGGATCATTCCTGGAAACTTACAATCTTCCAAAACCAAATCAATAAGAATGAGAACATCTGAACAGAGCAATTATGACTACAAAATTGAAGCAGTAACCAAGAAGCTTCCAACAAACAAGTCCTGGACTGACTGGCTTTACTAGCGAAGTTTGCCAAATATTCAAAGATCTAACACCTATATTCCTGAACTATTCCAAGAAATTCAAGAGGCAGAAAGACTCCCAAGCTCATTGTATGAGGCCGGTATTATACTAAATCTAAAACCACATTAAAACATCACAAAGAAAGAAAATTATAGGCCAGTATCCCTGATGAACATATGTGCTAAAATCTACAAAATATATTAGCAAATTGAATACAGCAATACATCCAAAAGATCATACACCATGATCAAGTAGAATTTATTTCAGGAATGCCAGGTTGGGACATTATCTACAAATTCATAAATGTGATACACCAGATAAACAAAATGAAAGATAAAAATTACATGATCACATCAATAGATCCAGAAATAGTACTTGATAAAATACAGCTCTCAGTTATGATAAAAACTCTTTGCTAAGTGGGAATAGAGGGAACATACCTAAACATAATAAATACCATATATGACAAATTCACAGCCAACATCATAGTCAACGGACAAAATATTAAAATGGTTCCCTTAAGATCACAAACCAAAAAGGGATCTCCACTTTCACCACTCAGATAAGAAGAAATAAGAACCCAAATTAGAAAGGAAAAATTAAAACTATTATTATTTGCATTTGAAATGTTAGTATATGTATATAGAAAATCCTGATGAACCCAGGAAACAAAAACTACTAGGAATGAAAAATGAATTCAGTAAAGTAGCAGGATATAAAATAAATATCCCGAAATAAATTGCATCTTTATATTACCAATAATGAAGTATCAGAAAGGAAAAGTAAGAAAACAATCCAATTTACAGTTGCATAAAAAATATCTAGGAAAAAAATTAATCAAGGATGAAGAAAACCTGTACTTGGAAAATTATAAGACATTGAAGAAGATACTAATAAGTAGAATCAAATACCATGTTTATGAATAGGAAGTGAATTAAAAAGCTGTGGTACATTTACACAATGGAACACTACTCAGCCATAAAAATGAAGGCACTCTTATCATTGGTGGCACCATGGACAGACCTGGAGAATATTATGCTAAGTGAAGTAAGCCAGTCAGAGAAAGACAGATAACATGTAATTTCATTTATGAGAAATCTAATGAACAAAATAAACTAATAGACAAAATAGAAACAGACTCATAGATACAGAGAACAGACTGACAGCTGTTAGAGTGAAGGGGGTTGGAAGGTAGAGTGAAGGGGGTTGGAAGGCTGAGTGAAAAAGTTGAAGGGATTAAGAAAAAAAGAAGTCATAGACTTAGACAACAGTGTGGTGATTACCAGAGGAAAGGAGGGTGGGAGGAGATAAAGATGGTAAAGATGAGGATGAAACTTGGAAGGTGATTTAACTTTTAATTGGCAACCCCATAATATATAGATGATATATTATAGAATTGTACACTTGAAACCTACATAACCTTCTTAATTCATGTCAACCCCAATAAATTCAATAATTTTTGTTAAATAAAGTGGTGAACCAGGTAATTCAAATAAGATTCAGATGTTTGTATCCAGATATTCTAATGAAATACAAATATCAAACCAATCATCAGTAATAGTTGTGAGGTGTCACTAGTAGCTCAATATTTCAATAAATTCCTGGGAGAGGGAAAGCAAATTGATATAAAGAGGAGAACATAATATATAGGAACCATAGATTCAGAGTTGTCCAATCTGCTTAGCTAAACCCCAAGGGGATGTAATGGAGCAGGTGTAATGAAGGGTAGGATGAAATGTACGTCTGAAAACAGTGAAATTAGTGAGGATCTGTGTGCAAAAGAATTGGGGCAGATACCCCTCATTCTTCTACCCTATTTTAACTGAGAACACAGGCATCCGGCATTTACCTCTAGCCGTACCACTATTCTAAATGGCCTCTCTCTCAAGGAATTATCAAGAAAGCTAGTTTAAATATCAACTTTCCAGAATAATATTCTCCCCATGCTATTTTTGAGTACTGGTAGCCCAGTGACTGGCCCACTTGTTCATTCTGCAAGTCAAGAACAGGCACGGGAACTAGAAACCACTCTGATTGAGCTTTATTTGTTTTTCTGAGCACCACAGGGTTAACTAAAGGAAATTAGGTGACTATACAATTAATTCCAAGTGATAGAACAGCAGGACCTGCAGTCAGCTTTCAGACATAGCTCTCAGACAACTGAGGACTAACCCATAAGGACAGTGGCCCCTGCAAAACAACAGAAATAGGAAAACTACTGACTTCATGAACATACAGAATTTTAACAAGTGATCAGGAAAGAGCTGCCACCTATATCCTGATAGGCTACAGAAATATGGAGAAGAGACTAGAACATTCCTACAGACATGCATCTCCAATACCCTTTATTGCTTGCAAAAACAGTCGAATGACAGGAGTCTGTTGAATGTGCAGAACATACTTCAGTAGAATTTCGGCTGCTGGGGAGTATAGGGTAGATACAGTTTCTAGCTTTCTAATCAGTGAAAAAATAACGCTCACCAAAGGAAGGTAGATCTTGATAATAAAAGCAAAATCACCCCTAAGGAATAGCATCACAGAGAGCTCCCAATCAGAGGACCAATCGGGACAGAGATCCGAAAATAAAATACATCTATTTACACAATCAAAAAGAAACTCCCACACTATTGACTCATTCCTCCTTGTGATTTTCATTAATGATAACCAAGAATAGGAGAAAAAAAACATTGTAAAAGAGAATCATGACCAAAATAAGAAAATAGGAATTTTAACATCACTCAGGAAGCAAAAGAGGAGCTGTTAAAATGATCAGATAGATTAAATAAAGGGTAGAGAAGAAAATATGGACAGAAAATATGAAAGGCAACAGGCAAGTTCCAGAAGAATTGCAAAAGAGATCAATAGAATACAATAATTAAGCTATAAATATTTATGAGGAAGAGGAGAAAAGGTGAGCCACATACTGATCTTTCAGAGGAGTCAATAGATGTTTATTAGCTACCTACTCTGTGCCAGGCACATGCCAAGTGCAGAGGACACAATAGTGCACATAACAGGGGGAGGGGAAAATGATGCTGAAAGTCATCTCACTGTTGTTCATCTCCTCTCTTCTGCCTAGAATATTTTATTATTATTATTATTATTATTATTATTATTATTTGGTAAAGGTCTATCCCTCCAACACAAATCAATGCTTACAACTGAGGGATCTAACCATGATTGGGAAACAGGTGAAAAATATAATCTAGAGCTTTGTGGGTAACCACTAGAAAATGGTAAAGCAGAAACTACAGAACCGGGTTGCCTGTGGATAACAGTACTGGTGATGGGTGTGGGGGGAAGAAGGGGACTGCTCTGTTTCTTGAAATTTTCCTTGTATTATCTGACAGGCCACTATGGCAGAAGCAGGTATGTGGCCCTTTCAGTGACAGATTTGTTGCCCTGGCTGCTTCGATTGCTGTTGACAGTCTTCATCAGCCCCTTCAGCAATTATTTCAGCAGCAGAAAGCTGTTTCTGCCAAAGTAATGAAGATTGCCAGGTGGTCCTCATTTAATGATTGAATAAATCTGAATGAATTGGCTTGCCCATTTCAACCCAACACGGGACAGATAATTCTTAAGGGCTGTTGCATATGTATATGTACTGTTCCATATTATCCAATAGTCACGACAAAGTAGTGGTAGAAATTGGAAGGACAGCCAAATTTGAAAGGAAGAGAACCCACTTTGTTGTAGGTTCCAGAAAGCAAACATTTCAAAGTATATCCATATTGTTTCATTTGGTTCTTCCACCAATCCTGTGATGCAAGTATAACTTCATCATTGTCCTCATTAGAATTCTGAAGACAGACACGGAAATATTAAATTGTTCTCATGGCTTCCTTTCATTATGAAATAGAACTAGTACTAGAAACCAGGTTCTATGGCTTTTTTCTACTGTTAAATATTCTTTCCACTACCCAAAGTTCTCACATATGGATATGGGATGTTAGATCAAAGCCTTAAAAAGCTCTTTCCTGAATCAAGCTTGAATGACCTAGATGGTCATTGGGGTATCAGTTATCTGAAAGAATGGGTGATATAGTCTCTCCATCAAGACACCACAGAGTTCCATAGGAGGGATGATGTGGGAAAATGTGTTAGCAGGAAAAGGGTGAGTTGCTACCCCTCCAGCCCCCTCTACCAACTCAATCAGCCAATCAGCAGCATGTATTAGACCAATCATGTACTCAAAATCTAAGATACTGAGCCTAATCTTAACTAGCCTGTAATTTAATTGAATGCCAAGGTCCTGCCCATTAAAATGAAGATTGATTTTTCTTCTTTAGGTTCTTCCCATTAAAATGAAGACTGCTTTTTCTGCTTTAGGGTCTTAGACCCAAATTCCTTATTGTAGTAACATTTAATTCCCAGAGTTGTTGTGAGAACTTGTTGAGATACCATCAGAAAATCACTAGCATTCCTAAAACAGGAGCTCAGTATATAGTGATGTAGTGCTGTGGGTGATGAGAAAAGCATCTATCCTAGTAGACAGCTAAATTTTGAATAGTTCAAACCTAGGGGCCCAAATGGGAATGACATGTTCATGGAAGCATTTATCTACATTAGTTTGATGCCTGTTTTCAGAGGTAGAGCAAGCATCAGGTTCTCTTTTTTCTAAATAAGTGAGCCATTTATAGTCATTTTCTAGGGCCACCATGACAAGCGATCACAGACTGCGGGGTTTATACAACAGAAGCTTATTCTGTCACAGTTCTGGAAGCTAGTTATGAAACATCAAGGTGTTAGCAGATTTTGGTTTCTTCTGAAACCTCTTTACTGGCTTGCAGGTAGCTGCCTTCTCAGGTGTTCACTTGCTTGTTACATGCATGCTCTTGTCTAGTGTCTTCCTGCGTGTCCAGAGTTCCTCTTCTTTAAGGGCTCCAGTCATACTGGAGTATGGCCCAATCTAAAGACCTGATTTTAACATAATCACACCTTTAAAAACCTTATTTTTAAGTATGGTTACATACTGAGGTACTGGGGGAGTATGTATTAACCCCAATATATTAAACTGGGAAAGACCCAATTTAGCCCATAATATTTTTGCTTGGAGATACAGACTTACAAAGATGGATTATGTACAATAAGTTTTACTATTACCTTGTGTAAGGACCCCAGTAGAGAAGAAAGAAAAGTATCTTCAGCCAAAATAAGGAAGATAGGTAACAGTCTCTCACCATTGCAGAAGAAGTTGGCAAACACTACAAGTACAGGAGGGTGAACTGACACTCTATGGATAGATCTGCAGGAGATTCAGCCTGATTTTAGCAGAAGGAGAAATGGAATTTACATCAGTAGGTTTCAGAAAGAGTATCTGCATGACATAGAAAAAGTGCATGTCCTGATGCCTTCATGTCTGGAGGGATGACATTGGAACGAGCCATATTCCTTCTCAAAGGACAGCACTGTTTTCTTTCCTGAATCATCAGGCAAGAAAGGAAAGTGTGCCTAATATTTGTGGTGTCCATGCCCTCAGGACCTAGAAATGCCTAGGCAAAATAAATATGCTGATACTTTAGATATATACTTCCTCTGGTAAGGATGCATGATTATGCACGTGTCATCTTAGGTGTCTATCAAGTGTTATTCTCAGGAGCAATCTCATGCATGAGTAATATGTAATGATTGCTGTAATGCACAGGAGCTATATATGTAATGATTAAGACTCCTGACTGGCTTCAAAGTTGCAGGCTCCTAGTCTGAAATGATACTTATAATACTTACTAGCTGGTTAACTTTGAGAACTTTCTTGAGCTTTGCATCTCAACAACTTTGTACCTAAAATGGGAATAACAATGATTCTTGTATCAGGCCCTGGCTGGTGGCACAGCGCATAAGGAGCCAGCCTGTGAAGTGAAAGGTTGCTGGTTCAATTCCCAGCCAGGGCACATAACCAGGTTGCAAGCCAGGTCTCCAGCCAGCTCTGTATCTGGAGGCAGGTGAAATCTCTCTCCCTACCCCTCTCTCTAAAAAGAATAAATAAAATCTTTTTTAAAAAGATGTACAAAGTGCTAAGGATATTGTGTTACTAGAAAATCCAGAATGAAAGTCAATCTCACTAGAGAGAAGGAAAATTCCAAAGTATCCTTTGTGAAATATAGCAAATACAAATACAGGATACCCAGTTAAGTTTTATTACCATGTAAAAAATGAATTTTTTAGTATAAGTATGTCCTAAATATTGCATGGGCACTTATGCTAAAATTTTATTGCTTATCCAAAATTTAAACTAACCATGCACCCTAAATTTTATCTGGCAACCCTAAAGGAAATACTGAGTGACACTGGGAACGCATATCAGAGAGCAAAATATCCTGAGTGTCATAGGAGTTTAATAAACACATATCTTATGACTGACTGAAAAATGTGGTAGAGCCAGGGGCTATAGCAGTGATTTTCAACTGGTGTGCCACAAGAATTTTTTAAAATATACACTACCTATTTAGTCAGGGGCACTGACCTCTTTTCCCTTAGATTATCAAACAAATAAATAACAACATCTAACACAACTGTAGCCATCAGTATGAATTAGTAAAATTATACCTATTTTTGTCCTATCAGCAATTTTTGGTATACTGCAGAAATCTTAGTAATTAGTTTAAATGTTCCATAAGATGAAAAGGTTTGAGAATCGCTGACCTATAGGGTAGAAAACGCTGGTAGAAATGGAAACATTTAGATTGACTTGATGCATTAGGAAAACTGTGCATAAGATTAGAGCAAGAAAATGAATTACTAAACTGCATGAAAATAACAACTAAATTATCGTTTATTTTCCTAGCAGAATTTACAGCATTTGGAGGAATTCAATAGAAGTTTGATCATGATAAATTAATGAATGATCAAACAAAGAACAAACAAGTGTTTGAATGGATAAAATGCTTGAAAATTGTAAAGTATGGGTTTAATGAAAGGGATTGTGAGTTCAAGGAAATAAATTAGTAATGATCTATGTTAATCCAGCTGGAGGGAATGGGGAACAATCTAGAATAGAAAGAGTTGAAATGGAAAGGAGAAACAGTTTTGAAAATATTTCAAGGAAAAAGTCACAGGATAAGGGAACTATGTATAAACTTTATTGCCATCATTTAGCTGTGAACTATCCTCAGGGATGCCTTCATTAAGTTGCACTAGGCTTTGTATAAAATATATATATTCTAAGGAGTAAAACCCTCAATGTGAATTCACTAAGGCTTTCATTTCAAGGAATCTGTCTGGAGTAAAACAACTAAAGTTGTTACTGTTGTTGTTCACTTGTTTTCTTAAGATCAAAAGAAGAAAGTTGAATCATAATTTAAAATAAATACTAATTAGACAGTGAAGAATCTCAAGAGGACTTGCAAAAGTAAAGAATAGGATATGTATAAGCAGGTGTTCGAGAGCCCTATATAAATTAACTTCACTGAGATTGCTGTCCCAGTATTCGGATCTATACACATGCTAGAATAACCCCAAACATTCACTCCTCTTGAATACAAGAGAATGATAGAATTCAATCTACTCAAAGTGGCAATAACAAAAGATTTTCTTTTCTAATAAATACACAGGTAGTGCTTATTGTTGCTATATCAACTGCGATTGCATGAACCAACAAAGGAATGAAAAGAATTGAAACAAAGCCATAAGGTTTATTATAAATGACATATGTCTCCTGCGGGCACAAGGTGTTGAGTTTTTCAAATTATGTGTAAAATTCTTTAACCTTCACAGCAATGGAAAACCTGCAGTGGGAATAATTTATATTATTTGTATTAAAAATAAGTATAATCAATATAATTGAGTATTATAGAATTCATGGAGTAAGTGCAATGATTCATTTTTCTAATATCTGATGGTTTTGAAACATCAAAAATAATTTTTAAAGCACTATTCTATAATTTTCAAACTCATTTATTTTAAAATAAATGTAATCATGAGTTTCTGATGCAATTAATCCTAGCTCAAATTTCTAAACTCTAATTGATCTCATCAGCACAGATCTGTTTTTTCTCACTCAGAGGGGATATAAGCTATTCCAAAAATTCCCCAAATGGTTATAGGGTAGAACTTTGCTAATTTTTCCCTGGAATTCTAACAGTGAAACAGGTTGTCCAATACAGTTTTAGTTGAATGGTATAGAAATACCACTACAATCCCCCACATAACAGGGCCTTACATTTGCACGGTCTCACTCTCATGCCCCCTCCAGTTTTGCCAATGAATGCTGCTCTCTCACTGTCACATATCTAAAAGCCTAATGATATATTTTCTGAATAATCCATAAGCCAGAATTTTACTAGTCATTGCAGTAAGGGTAGAGCAGAATTAGCAGAGAGCCATAACAACATATCCACTACTAGCTGTCCCTCAAAATTAAGGGCAAATTAAAAGCCTCTGGCATTGATATGAAAGTAGGACATTCAAGTTCAGTCTACATTCCACAATGAAATTAAATATAGGGTGTAATTTTAACCCACAAATCTTAGAAATATTTAAAATAATTTGAAGAAAAAATAGTTTTAAACCTTACTTTCGTTATAATCTTCCACATAATTGGACCCCACAAAATGTTGAATTCCCTCAAAAAGATGATTCATAATGTTGCTGCAAGTGATTCAAAAGGTAATATTGGCAATTAATTAAACTTTGTTTTTATTTATCAAATATTTATTAAAGCATAATTTGATATGCCAGGAATTATACAGGGTATGGCAAAAGTAAGTTTACACTTGTTCATATGGAAAATAATACAATAACTAATAAATAATATAAGAATAAATTGTTTCATGTACTCATAACCATAAATCTACTTTTATTCCACCAGTATTAACTTTAGCAATATAAGCATATTAATATATAAGTATGGAGGGCACAGAAATAATTCTCTGTGTGGTTTCAAGAAGCTATTAACATTAAGAACTCCATTTAAAAGTGCACACTTGGTGGTAGTCACGAATTCCATGCTATGAGTTCTCAATGGCTGTGTACTTCTACCAAATTTAGCTCTTAGCATGTGATAGAGTAAAAATTAGTTACCTGAATCAACACATCTTCCCAGATTAAACAATTTATCTTCTAATAGAAATATGAGAGTCCTATGATATTAAGAAGGAAAGGCAAATATTAATAAAGCATAGAAGAAAATAGAAAAAAAAAGGAAAGAGAGAGAGAGAAAAAGGTCTTCATCTTGCAAAAAAAAAAAAGGTGGTATCATTCAGTATTACCTTAAATCAACATCTTAAACCTTGCTTCAAATTAATATACAGTTTGTTAGGAAAAATGATACCTAAATAGCTATAATGCAGACAGAACATAATTAAATGCCATAAAGGAGGACCAGAGTATAAGATGGTATGCAAAGAAGGAAAAAAATATCCAAATAGAGAAGCTGCCACATTCCATGGGGGAGAAAGTATCTGAGTTGTGTGTTGAGGTATTTGGAAGGATTAGGACTCGTGGAGCTAGGTAGAGCATTCTTTCTATGTATACAGAAGAAATATCAGAGGCAAAACTGTAGAAGTGAGAAATTCTGAGATATACAAGAAGTCCAGCAAATAATTCTCTTGGCAAAACATGCTCTATATGAAGCAAAACTTGAGTGATAAATTGTGAACAGTAAGAGCATGTGAGAAAACAAAATTTTCCTAGATTTCTCAGGGCTCCTAGGAAAAACCCTAACCTTCCAGAATATGAAAATATAAAAATATTTGCTTTTATTTTCCCTAGAAATATTTTTACTTTCCATGTACCATGAGGTTTAGATCTGTACTTATTTGTACAGTTAATTGCTTTGATCCAAAAGTATGATAAAATGTCTCATTTCCCCTAGAACACCAAAGTATTACAGCCTGGATTACCCCTAGGTTAAGCAATCAGGGTACAAGAAGATAGTCTGCCAGAAATTTATCATTCAAAAGGGATGAAGCCCAGACCTTGGGTCATAAAAACTGAGGCCCAGAGTTTATTTATTCATTGGAAATAATCCCTACATCCTATTTCAGTAGAGCTAAGGGATTTTCTCCTTTTAAAGGGAATCCAGTAGTCTTTCCCCTGAACAAATCCATTGTTCTCCATCTCTTCCCTATGGAGTGAAACTCACCACTTGCTTAGAAAGTTCCCATAGGAAATCAGTGTGTTGCCTCTAGTCCAGCTGGGGTTGGGATGGAAGGACCAGTGCTGCAATATTACTGTTGATCCAGTGTGAGCATCAGTACAAAGCTCTTTTCCCTGAACCCAGATACCTTGTCTCTCTCTCTCTCACACACACACACACACACACACACATTCATGAGAGGTATAATATCTCAGAACCATCAAAGTTTTTGACAAAACAAAGCCAGGTTACAAAGAACTTTCACCGGTAAGTGAAAGGTTTTAATTTTAAAATCTTTCTTTTTCAATTATGTCTACACCATTCAAAAGCTGCAGAAAATCAACGCCTTATCCCTGCAGGTATTACAACTGCTGTCAGCAGAACAGCATCCCAGTAAAGTAGCAATTCTATAAAATGTTGCTGCCACTCACAAAAAGAGAAGGGAGAAGCAGGTGAAATTCTGAACAGAGGTGGAAACCTGGAACAATTTTGTTCAACAAAGCTTACATTTTCTTCAGTTAACTCCCGTCTTGGGAATTGGATACTAAAGAAAAATCTTGATCTGGATGGCGACCTTCAAAAACCTGACAGCGTTTTCTAATTAGACAAGACAAATATACACCCAACTAAACTAGTGCTAAGATTTTTAGTTCAGGTTATAGTTGCTAATATAGTTAGGAAGGAAAAATTCCATATTTCAGAAAGAGGCGTGTTCACAAAGACTTCCTACTTTGTTCCTTCCTACTTTGAAATTAATAATTTCATTATTTTGTAATTCCACAAGTAGAACTGATAGTAGCATAAGTACCTGCCTGCCATCCTCAACACTGTTCCAGAACACCAGGTGTCAAAAAATACAAGGACAGGAAAGGCTGAGTTGACCACGTGTAGAAATCATATATAAGAACATCTAGAATTTTCTTGCTTCTTCTCATTGAAGATACTTGCACCACCTAGCTTTAGAAGCAGATAAACTTGAATTTGATCTTGAACAACTTATTTAACCTCTCTTTGACAGTGTTGTCTTTTGTGAAATACTGACATTATGAGGATGAAATAAGATACTGGGGGTAAAATACCCATCATGTCATCTGAGTCATAGTCACTCAATAAATATTTGTCCTTGCCCTCCAGGGGCCACTCCTACCACGTACCCTTGATTTTGGAAATGTTTGTAAAGTGAAATGTGGGATGATAGGGATGTCATTGTGTTGAGCAGGAGTGGATAGTAATATGTAAGAACATAAAATTACATGTCATAAATATGCATAAATATGCAGTCATAAATATAGAGGGTGACAGACACAGGGAAAATATTGAGTGAGTCCCCCCACAGTATTGCAAGTTGTCAAATCAGGGAAAATATAAAAACCAAGTGTTTGAATTGTTTCTCCTCAATGAGGAAGTAGTAACAATGACAGTCATGCATACAGGGAAAGATAGGGATCTAGTTAAATCTTTGAAATATGTTAGCAGACAAGAATGTATTCAGTTTTAGGAAAATATTACCATCATATAGAATGATCAAAATGTGTCCAAGTTAAAGGGCAAAAATATTAAGAATAAATCATGGTCTCTTAAATCTATTTTTAAAATTGTAATAACTTAGCTCTAATTTTCAATAAATTGCAAGATTTTACAGAGGAAAAGAACACAGAATAGCAATTAATCAAATAAAAAAGGAAAAAATTATATTTAGTTGAACAACAACATTAAACCTGAAAATATGCTGAAAGATCAGGGAAGTCTGATTCACTATTAAACTTGTGACTGATTAAACCTGAGTTAATAGCCTCCTTTTGTTATGTTCCTACATCTTTTACTTTTCAGATCATCATTTCGTGGAAAACAAGTTTTTAACTGTAATAAATCAGTGTTTTCATGGTGCTACCTGGTTGTCATATCTTAGTGACAGTGAAAGGGGTTTCTTTATAAACGTTAAAGTTTAGGACAGGGAAAGATCTAAATAAATCTGAATACCATTTTTTTTTTCTTCAAGAGAAACTCTTGCCATTAAAGTTTCTGTTTATTTAATTTATATAGGGGTCTTCTAAAACTCTCTTGGCCTACTGATTTGATTCCAATATTTTGCTTTCTGCATAGGAAATTTCTAAGGTTATAGTTTTGCCTGTTGGGGACAGGAATTCTGTACCTCACACTTTTCCTTTGTATACTATCTATATATATCCAGTTCAATAAGTTTCTTAATAAATGTCACTTCTATGGCTTCAAGTCCCCTTAATACCAGATTAAATTCACTGTTTCCCTCTAGCTACCTTGAAAAGGTAGAAACGGGTTGAGGACATTCCTTTATTTTTCTTAGTTTATTTTTCTTACAATTCCATTGTAGCCATAGCTTGTATTTTGTAGGATTATCATTTACTTATAATTAATCTCTCAAAATAGTCAATCTTCTTGAATATTTCATTTTCAAAAATTTTCTCACATCTCTACCTCTTTGCATAAATTTCGCAGAAAAATAAGTTCTACATTATTTTAATAACCTTGCAAAGTTCCAATTAAAAATAATTTGCCAAAAAATGGTGCTAGGTAGCTTTTAAATGGAATTACTATAGTGTAAAGAGGATCCTACCCATTGAACTTGCTTCAAATGAGGTAATAGAATTATAATTAAATACAACCAATAGCAAAGGAGGCCATGAGAAAGGTTATAACAATTTTTCCCACCTCTACCATGTTTGAATCTTTTTTGTTTTTTAACTCAAAGTATAACATGTACAAGGTCTGTCCCAAAAATACTGGCCCCACAAGCTGTTTTAATTATATTGACATTGGCTCAGTACTCTTGGGACAGACCTCATAGACAGAAAAATACAGTCATTACTATATAATTCAACAAATTGCCATAATTTTTTGACTTTCCTGTGCAATACCAAGGCAGAGAAAATGACCAGCACCTCAGTAGTCCCTTGTGAATTACTGTTCTGGTCAGTACCATTAAATCTCTAGCCACCTCCACCTCCACTTTGTTTGGTCCCTGCATTTCTTTTTTTTTTTTCCCCTAGAAATGTAGTCATATGTTCTGAAGATTTTATCACAATATATTATTAATGCTTGCCTTCTCTTGGTTTCAATTTTTATTTTTAGTACATTAGCTGGTTGTTTTACTAATTTGCATATTTCCTCCAAAGAAAACAGAAAGTACATTTATTCATTAGTTCTATTGTTTTTATGTTTCCCAACTCAACTTCTGTTTTCTTTTTATTAACTCTTCTTTTAGTTTTTTCTCCTCCCAGCTCACTGACCTGAATGTTTAAATCTTTTGTTTTGTTTTGTCTTACTTATATAGGTATTTCTACTGTATATTTTCCATGATAGTTGTTCTCCTTTTATCTCATATATTTTATTTTTAGAGAGAGGGGAAGGGAGAGAGGCAGAGAGGGAGAGAGACATCAATGTATGGTTGCCTTTTACCTGCCTCCAGCTATGGACCTGGCTGGAGACCTGGCTTGCAACCTGGTTATGTGCCCTGGCTGGGAATTGAACCAATGACCTTTGGGTTCGCAGGCTGGCACCTTATCCACTGTGCCACCAGCCAGGGCAACCATAGATTTTTATATATTTTACTATGTCATTAGTTTGAAAGAATTTTGTAATTTTATTTTTCAATTTAGACCCAAAAATTTAACGTTTTTTTTCTTATTTCCAATTGGAACAGTCTACTTGTTTTTGTTGTTTCACTTGCTAGTTATTTTATTTTATCCTATTCTATTTTATTTTATTTGCTCTTATTCTTTTGTGTAATAAGGGTATCCTGCATGTTTTCCTTTGACTCCTTGCATTTTTTGCTTTGTGAGAATTGTTGCTATGTTAGTGTACACATAAATATTAATATCTGTTAAGCATCTTATAGTTTATGGCCTTTAAGATTATAAAATGTACTTGTCTTTTTTATGATATTTCATCTGACTTTGGCCTTGAGAGGTATGATTTGTGAGCCTACTTTCTTTAGACTTGTATTCACCTAATTTATCTCTGTTAATCTTTTATTATTTTTAAGTAAGTTTGTTGAGACATAATTTACATACAGCAAAATTCATCCTTTTCAGGTGTATGAACTATGAACTTGAACAACCATAAATGGTCATGTTGCTGCCACAACAGTCAAGATATAGAATAGTCCCATTACCATAAAAAGGGTATTTTTTAATCAAGTCTTTAACTACCTCCATCCTGTCAATTAATGATCTGACTTCATCCCCTGAAAGATTTCTTTTTCCTTGTTTTCATAATTTAGCATAACAGTTTAGAAAGTTATACCTGTTCTTGTATGGGTCTCTGGTTCCCTGGTTTTTGTGATGTACTGTATCTGTTGTATGGATGTGCCACATGTGTTCCTACATTCACCAGCAGAGGACAACTGTGCAGGTTCCATACTGGGCAATTTGAGTAATGCTTCTATAAGTATTTGTAAAAAGCTTTTGGGTAAATAACTATCTTCATTTTCCTTAAGTAATTCATAGGAATGAAATAGCTGGCTCATATAGTAAATGTTTAGTTTTACAGGAAACTATCCACTGTCTTCTAGAGTGCCTATACCACTAAGCATTCTCATCAACAATGAATCAGATTTATTTCTTGTTTTCTCTTTTTTTCTTCCTTTCCTTTCCCTTCCCTCCTTTGTCCCTTTCCTATCTCCCTCTCCTCCCTCCCTGCCTCCTTTTGCAATTCTAATAGGTGTATAATATAATCAAACTGTGGTTTTAATTGGCACTTCCTTTCTAATAAATGATGGTGATGATCTTTTCATGTGCTTATTCATTATTAATAGCTCTATTTGATTAAGTAAAAAACAAAGCCTGTGCTTAAATATGAGCTCTTGTGTCATTTCATGTGAACTTGTGAGAGTTCTTTAGTATTTCAGATACCAGGTCTCAGATATGTTTTGCAAATATTTTCTTCTAGCATGTGGCTTGTTTTAATTTCTTAACAGTGAATTTAGAACTGCATGTGCTTTTAATTTTGATGTCTTATTTAGCATTTTATTTTCTTTAATTGTATTCAATTTTGTTCTATTCAAAAATCTATGCTGAATCTCATGATTTTCTTATATTTTCTTCTAGAAGATTTTAAGCTTAATTTTCACATGTAGTTCTATGATTGATTTTGAGTTACTTTTTTATATGGTGCATATTGATGTCAGATTGTTCCATCACCATTTACAGTATTAAAAGGCCATTCTTTTTCCATTGTGTTGCCTTGGTAATTTGTCAGATACTTGGCTATATATTAGGGTCAGCAAAATTATAGTTACAGTTATTCATATGGAAAAAGATATTCAGGTTATGATTATTACAGTAGCTTTATTAACTCAAAAGACAGTCACAATGCTGCAACGTAAACCTGCTTTTGCCAACCCCTGTATATGTGGGTCTATTTCTGGATGGTCCATTTTCTTCCATTGTGTCTATCTTTTTACTAATACCTCACTTTCTTCATTATTGTTGCCTAAAACATTTGAAGCAAAAACCAAGCATCCAGAGTTAAAAAAATAAACATTAAAATAATTATATTAAATATATTTAAATACTTTTCATTTTCACATATTAATTTTATATAAATTGTAGTAATGTTGATAAATTATTTTTCAAATACTAATTAAGTAATACATACAAATTAATATTAAGAGATCTTTATACAATTTTGCATTTTTAAATAGGTAGCTGGTAAGGGGACTTAGAAATCAATAGAATTAGCTGAGGTTTTCTCAAAATAATTATTAAGAAGAATGGATAGAAATGTCCAAAATACATTTCTGTGTCAAGAAAATTAAACTTGTGTTACAAAACATAGATTCTGTCCTGGCTCTTTATAATATGTATTTCTGCAGGTCACTGTTTCCTGTGTAGGTGATGAGTCAGGGTGCAAATTAATCAGCTATGCTTATTATATATCTCACATAATCTGAAATGTCTTCCTCCTGTCTCAAAAGTTGCATATATGTGCAAGGGGTGTTTATGAGCTTTCTCCCATCTTGGAGTGGTTGGTTAATTTATTTCCATACATTAACACAGGTAAGAAAGTATACTATAGAATCCCTTGGTCTTCCGCTTTTTTAAAAAAATATTTTCTTTATTATTTTGAGAGAGAGGGGAAGGGAGAGAGGCAGAGAGGGAGAGAGACATCAATGTATGGATAGCCTTTCACCTGCCTCCAGCTACAGACCTGTCTGGAGGCCTGGCTTGCAACCTGGTTATGTGCCCTGGCTGGGAATCATATCAGCAACCTTTGGGTTCGCAGGCCGGCACCTTACCCACTCTGCCACCAGCCCAGGCTTGTTTTGCTCATTTTTATTAGAATGTTAGTGCTTCTGTGTTACACACACACACAACTCTAACCGTGTATACACATAGCTGCCTCCCAGTTTCCAGGTAAACCCACTGCAATGCCTTTCTCCATCCTCAGGCCGAACAAACATTTACTTCAGTCTTAATTTTTAACTTAATTCCAAATATCTGCCAGGAATTTTGGACTGTGACCCTTGGACTTGGGGCTATGAAAGTGTTGCAGTCTCTTCCAGTCTAAGTCTTCCCTCCTTCTCCCCAAAATGCTTATTCCATTTGACCTCCCAGGTACATACTGATTTACAAACCAGTCCATCTACCTACACCTGAGAGAGACATATCACTGGTCTGCCTTGGTAGTTTCTTTAGGTAGGCAAACTTGAACAAAAGATTTGAAAAAAAAAAAAAAATTCAAACAGCCATCTCTAGAGAAAAGAAGAGGAATGGTATTTTAATAAATGTTCAATCAACAACCACCTTTGGGGAAAATAAAAGTCCTGATTTGTTGTGTTTTCCTATACCTGTGATATAAATACTCCCACCTGGACCAAGTTTAAGCTACAAAAGTGATGTAAACCAGCTCACAAAATTTCTGAAAAATGTAACAGCAGAGAATTTTAAAATTCTGTGCTGGAAACTATTTCATTATGTTTATAAATCCTTATATCAGTACCAAAATCATACCATTACTACTGTACAAGTAATTTCAACTTTTCCTTCCTTTTCTTCCATTTTACAGAGCATTCCTGGATAAACAAGAAACTGAATTGACCCACTACTAACTTTTCTAATTTCAAATGGACACCTACCCACCTAACACCCAACTCCCTCTACTTAGAATAATTTTACTTTTGTATAATTGATCATCTCTTGTTAATCTATCAACTAATCAAAATCCTTTCTAATTAAGTTAAGTCTCAGTCCCTATTCCATACAAACCATTGATTTTGGATGGTTACCTTACCACCTAAATAAGTAAAATATAATTAAATTAAATCAAGTTAGAGAAGGTGAAAGCTGACATGTGTTTTCTTTGTTGTCATCAATTCCATTACAAACTATTTTCTTTCTCTCATTGTCCATTTGAATATCAGAAACATGGGTGTGCCTCTTACCATGTACACATGACTACTTGTACTATTGATCCCTATCATCAATTATTTCCTTCTTCTGTCATTCTATTTTCTTATTTCAATCTCCTCTTCTCTACTGGTACATTTTACTCTTTTTTTTTTTTTTTTAAATTTTTTAATTTTATTGTTGTATTACGTCCATCCCCTTTTTACTCCCCACTGTCCCCCTCCCCACCCACCCATTTCCCCCAAAGTCAATCCCACCTGTTGTCCATGTCCATAGTACTTTTTACTCTTAACCAAGTATACACATATCTCTCAAATTTTAAAAATTATTTTATATCCAGTTCCAAATCTCAGTTTCTAATACTATTCTCTGTTTAAAGGACTAGAGTTCCTTGGTTAAGTGTAGGATAAAACAATGAAACAAGTTGAGCCTAGAATGCCCCAAAGTACCAGAAAATTAAAAAGTGCTCAAAAACAATCTGGTAGGACCATGTCAACAGGACAGAGGGGCAAACATTGAAAGAGCTTTTAATGGAAAAAACTGGAACAACAAAATAAATTCTGCAGTACTGTTGCAGGGTGGGAGAAAGCCAGAATCCCCCTCTCTGAGGTTTGGGGTTAGGGGTGGGATGAGGCCAGGTGGACGAGCCTTTGTCTTTTTGAGCCAAGGAATAGGAGAGGCCTTACCCAGAGGGTAGTGATGAAAAGGCTGACAGGACTATGCAAAACTCTGTCAGCGGTCAGAACTGTTTACTGTGCACATTATATCAAAGGGGATTTAAAATAGGGGGCAGCCATCAATCCCGCTTTCCCCAAGATGGACATGCAGACAGAGACTTTCTCCCTCTCCTGGATGATCCCCAGACAGACATGTGGCCTGAGAAATAGGAAAGAGCTCATCTGGTTTGGGAGAGGGAAGTGAAGGGGCAGAAACTGGGTTTAGCAGCTCCCGGGAACTTTAAATTTATAACTGGAATACTAACTGTGAACTGTTGTTGTGTGTCTGAAAAATGGCACCTTGTGCTTGCCTGTTTTAAAGCTAGCCTAATCGGGCAGGACTGTGTATTTTGGGTGTTTTCATTTTATTTTTTAATTTACTTTTTTAAAGATTTTATTACTTTTAGAGAGAGGAGGAGAGAGAGAAGCAGAGAGGGAGAGAGACCTCAATGTATGGTTGCCTTTCACCTGCCTCCAGATATGGACCTGGCTGGAGACCTGGCTTGCAACCTGGTTATGTGCCGTGGCTGGGAATCGAACCAGCGACCTTTGGATTCATAGGCCAGCACCTTATCCACTGTGCCACCAGCCAGGGCTATGTTGGGGTAATTTTAAAGGGAGTGGGATTTAACAGCACAATTACACCTTTAAAATAATTCGTGTAACATTCAAATAAACAAAACATCTTTCCTTTTCACCAACCTCTGTTATTAAGAGGCATCTCTGGTGGTGGGCAAATCAGGCCAATTAAAATTGAGGACCCTCCCCACCACAAAGGGTTCTATTACAGTACTGGAGTATAACCTGAAGTATAAAATAAATATACAGGAGTCTATATTGATTAAATATATAATTGATTGCATAAATAGGGAGAAAGAGAAACAGAGTTTCCTTACAAGATGCGACTTAATTCTTCCAGTCCCCACTCTTAATGGGTGTGAGCATTAATGGCTCACCTCCCAAGAATAGAATCTGGAAAGGGAAAATAGCAACTTCAGGGTGAAAAAACCTAGCAAACACAGCCTTAACCAAGTGATGAAGATTAACATAACCAATAATGTCATGTGGCTATCATGCATCCCTGATATAAAATGACGAAAAAAGCTAACAACCCTAATCATTACATTGGAGTAAGCTTCCCTTTCTAAAAACTCACCCCAATATAATCATGAGAAACATATCAAACACAAGTTTCAGGAAACTCTACAGACTGGTACTTCTGAAAACTGCCAAGGTACTCAAATATAAGAAAAGTCTGAGAAACTCGTCTGCCAATTAGAGAACAAGATAACTAAATGGGATATGATGGAGTAGATTAGATTGCAGAAGAGAAAATATAGGCATTAATGGAAAAACTGGTTAAATTGAAATAAAATGAAGTATTTAATTAACAGCAATGTACCAATGCCTGTTTCTTAGTTTTGACAAACATGAGATAATATAAGCTGGTAATATTGAAAAAAACTAAAACTGGATGAGAATATGTAGCAACTTTCTATCTATGCAGTTCTTCTATAAATCTTAAATTACCCCCAAAATAAAAAGTTTAAGTGTCAATTTTTCCCACTTTCTCCTATAGCTATTATCCCTACTCTCCATTTGACAAATACATCATAACAATATTTTTTATTGTTTATAATTAATTTATTGTTGTTGTATTACAGTTGTCCCATTTTTCCCCATTGTTCTCCCTTCCTCACCTACTATTAAGTGTTTTCTATCTTTGATATGGCAAATTTCATGTTAATACTCTTTTTCAACAAAAACTATTGAGATAACTGTAACACACAAAGAAATGCTGTTCAAGGTTAAGAATTAAAAATGTGGGACAAGGAGAAAACCTTCGTGTTACCAAGTACACAGCTGATAGCAACTAGAAAAATACGGTACAGACCTTTTCAAACTGACATCTCAAAAATATTTTTGTATGACTAACTGCCTTGATAACCTAAAATTACATTTGTAGCAAAAGAGCCTGGAGAGGAAAGGTATTGATTGACCCAGTGAAAATGAAAAAATCCCCACTCCCACAGTCAATTCCATGTCCATGGGTCATTTATACTAGTTCCTTGACTAGACCCTTTCACTTCTTTCCTTCCTTCCTTTCCTTCACCCTCCCCTCTGGTCACTGTCAGTCTGTTCCTTGTTTCCATGCCGCTAGTTCTATTTTGCCCATTTATTTGTGGTGTTCATTAGTCTCCTGTATTAGGTGAGATCATATGATATTTGTCTTTCACTGCCTGGCTAATGTCACTAAGCATAATACTTGATAATGACATATTTTAAAATGAAATTTTCTCAAAAGATTTTAATAACATCTAAACAACTGAATGGGAATAGAAATCGTAATGTAAAAATTATTAAATTATGCAGAAAAATAATATATCACTGGTAGAAACAAACTAAAACTTTTATCCTCAAGAGCCCCTAAAATAGCCTATCAATTCTCTTAGCTACAGAAAAAAAGAGCATTTATGCAAGAAGCAATAGGTTCCATACAGATAATAACATCAATCAGCAACAAATTTTGAAAATTCCTTTTTTACTATTAAGTGTTTTCCATCTTTGATGTGGCAAATTTCATATTAATACTCTTTTTCAACAAAAGCTATTGAGATAACTGTAACACACAAAGAAGTGCTGTTCAAGGTTAAGAATTAAAAATGTGGGACAAGGAGAAAACCTTCATGTCACCAAGCTACACAGCTGATAGCAACTAGAAAAATACGGTACCGACCTTTTCAAACTGACATCTCAGAAATATTTTTGTATGACTAACTGCCTTGATAACCTAAAATTACATTTGTAGCAAAAGGGCCTGGAGAGGAAAGGTATTGACCCAGTGAAATGAAAAAATCCCAACACACTCTTTGAAGGTTGTTGATGGCCACTTAAATGATTCTACTATAACCCCACTCCTTTAACCATCTAGCTCTTGAATTCATTTTTTTGAACCACAGGTATATAATGTAGGTTATATATATTATAGCAAGAGCATATACATTTAGTAAGAGCATAGCAAATAATTCAGGAACAGTAAAATCAAAGTGTTATGTAAAGATACTGCACCATTGCAAACTCTAAGGTTAATGTAACTTATTGGATAAATGCTAAACAGTTAGCCTCCTTTTTTTGTGACAGGGGAGTTTATAGTTGGTCATTTATATTTTTAATTCAAAGTTCACTTTTTTCCAAGTTCCACATGTACATAATTCCAAGAGTCAAGTAGAAACATAAGGCTTTTTGTAAGAAATAGCAGTTTCCTGCTATTTCCCAGTTTTGTAATAACAAAATTCAATGGTTTTAAATGATTCTTTAGTATATAATTCTGAAAAGTTATTATATCTATATGTATTTATTTTACTCTAACAGTAAACATTAGGTTTCTGTAATGGAGGCAGATCTCTTAGTAACTTACAGAAATTCTTACCTTAGTTCTCCATGGTCATGCACAGGTTGATATGTGGTGGAAAATAGCACTTCACATGCAGGGGCTTGGGAGATGGTGTAGAAGCTGTCACACCCACCCCTCCACTCCTCAGTAAGAGACTCAGGAAGAAAGGGATAGAGCCAGTGAGCTTTTCTTAGGGGAACAGGGGAAAGAGTCTATCTGCAAAGGTTTAGTGTTTGGCTCTGGGGGAGACAAGGAAGATTTTATTACCCTATTACCTTTTGAATGGCAGCAGATGGCTCCACAATGAAGGACAGTAGTGACAGGTCTAACACCATTAGGGGTGTGAAGAGAAAATGGATTTGGGAAAAAAGAAAACACTCTCTATCTTTATAGCATATTAACTTCCACCTTTCAGTAATCCTTGACCATGCAGAAACTTAAAAATATTCACATTGATTATTGATGCATCCAACATTTCTAAGTGATACACTGCTACTTCTAACTAGAACTTAGGCACCCTTATGTTCATAGTGGTGCTATTTACAATAAGCAAGTGCTGGAAACAGCCTAAGTGCCCATCAGTGGATGAATAGATCAAAAAACCTTGGTACATTTACACAATGGAATATTACACAACAGAAAAAGAAAGAACTCTTCCTACCTTTTGTGACAGCATGGTTGGAACTGGAGAGTATTATGCTTAGTGAAATAAGCCAGGCAGTGAAAGACAAATACCATATGATCTCACCTCTAAGAGGAATCCAATGAACAAAATAAACTAACAAAATAGAACCACAGGAATGGAAACATGGAACAGACTGACAGTGACCAGAGAGGAGGGGCTAGAAGGATAAGGTTGAAAAGAAGGGGAAGGGACTTGTGAAGAACATGTATGAATAACCCACAGACATGGACAACTGTGAGGGAAATGACTGTGGGAGCAGGGAGTGGGATGGGCAGAGGAGGGCAAAGGGGGGAAATTGGGGCAACTAATAGAATAACAATAAAAATTATTTAAAACCTATACTAAAAATTTTAGTCACTACTATTGGCACCTCACTCTTTCCCACACCCCCAAATGAATATTCCCTGCACCCACAACTTTCAATGTAGTTATAATTTTAGGCAGCTCAGTATTCAATATTTATATTAGTATTACAATGTAAATGATGTTTACTATTGAGGCACATAATAAACTATGGTATTTTTCCTTTATTGCTCAATAGTAGTCATCCTTGGAGTTAATAATGTTCTTTTATCCTTTTTTCTAAAGATTTTATTTATTATTTCCAGAGAGATGGGAAGGGAGAGAGGCAGAGAGGGAGAGAAATCTTTTTATCCTTATTACTTACTATTCTACTTACTTATCACTAATTTAAACCCACTCTCCCCATCTGTGTTTTCATTTATTAAAAAGCCAGGAGGGTCCAACTAGTCCATCTTCCTAAAGAACACTTCTGAGGATTTACAACTTTGCTGCAACCTCAGACAATACACATGAAACTTAGGGATCTGTGCTCTCTGCCTGTGCTATCTCTCCTTAAATTCTCTCAACTTCTCTAATTTCAACTAAAGCTGGAGCACACTGTGCCCTGTGATCTGACTTTCCTTGCTCAGGCATCATCCCATTTCAAGCTGTGTATGTTTTCCTGCCCTCTTACTTGGTGCCTTGGCCGATGCCCAAATGTAGCCCAGCAATGAGCATTTAACCTTCCAGGGGTAGTATTGAACTGGAATGGTAGCCCCTGGGTTAGTGTGGCTGCTTCCTTTCCTGCAAGGGACTGATTCTTGGGGCTTATTTATAGTTGTCTCCTCTGGAAACTGGGCCCTGGTTGCTTACAATGTGATCTTGACAAAGGTGGCCTCACATACGGGATATTCCCTCTTTCTTTGTCTGCCTCATTCCTTCCCCACTCCTGCTCCCTGGAATTAGCTCTCACATGCACTGAACCCAAGTCCCTGAGGCAGGCTCTGCTTTGAGGAACACAAAGCAAGATCTCCCTTCACCATCATCCTGGAAATTTTCTCCTCCTTTCCCTTGGGTTGGAGTTTCTGCTTTATGGATTGATTTCTTGGCTTTCCCTCATAATTATGTAATCATAATTATGGACACATCCTTTGATAGTCCCCTAAGAAACTTTTCTTTAGAGTTTTGAAAACATTTTCCAGTGTTTTCTGGCTTTTGATAATGCTGCTAAGACTTCTAATGCAATCCTAATACTTAATATCTGCATTGATCTCTGGAAAGTGGCAGGATGTACCTTTTTCTTCAGTGTTCTAGAATATCACAATGATGTGTTTGATCATTACCCTCATCCCTTCATGTAAGAAATTGACCAAAGTTCTGGAATGTCATATTCCTATTCTAGAAAAATTACTTGAATAAAATTTTTAAATGATTTCTGTTCTCTGTCTTTCTCCACATCCCTCTAAAACTCATTTTTTCATAGATGCTGGATTTCATGGGGTAGTCTACTAGCTTCTTCATTGTTCTCTATTTTTCATATCTTTTTTAAAAGTTATTGTCTTGGAGTACTCTTCAACTTTTCTTGAAATTATTTTATTCGTTTCAGTTTTTACTACATAAGTTTTTAAAATATTTTTATAAGAGTTTATCTGAGCCAAACTAAAGATATACACCAGGGAGCAAGATCACAAATGCTCTCTTTACTGCACATTTTAAACTTCCAAAAGCTCTTCTTATTCTCTGAGTAATCCTTTTTTATTTCACCATGAATAAGATCTTATTCATGAGTTCTGTCTCATCTTTTATCTCTCTACATATAATGATAATGAGGGCAGAAGTGTTTTCTTCCTTGAAATTGCTTCTTCAAAGTTAGCTATTGTTGAGTATCTTTCTCTTTTATATTTAACTTTGAAGCACTAGAAAGTTGATTGGGTCCTGGTGTTTGCTGCCTCCAGAATTTTCTGCAACCTGCCAGGTAGCTCAGTTGGTTAGAGCATCATCCCAATGAGCCAAGATTGCAGGTTCAATCCCCAGTTAGGGCACAACAACAATAAAAATAAACAAGTTCTTGTTCTCTCCCTCTCTCCCTCTCTCTCTCTCCCTCCCTCCCTCCCTCTCTCTCTCTCTCTCTCTCTCTCTCTCTCTCTCTCTCTCTCTCTCTCTCCTTTCTCTCTCCAATGAACAAAAAAATTAAGAAAAAAATAATTTTCTGGAAAGTAACCAGGTTGGCATCTTGCCTTTGGCTGACCCCAGTTAGCTGTAAGAGAGTCAATCTACTGCCTGGAATGGCTAAGTCTGTCTGACAATGGTCTGAACTAGAGTAGGGTAAGAAAATCACTCAGACAGTGCAAAAATTCTTAGTTTTACCATCTCAAGAGATTAAAATTACTCTTTTCTGCTAAAATAGGAGAGGAATAGTGACCAGGTAGAGTAGAATGGGAGACAGGATCTTTCATAGCCAATGTCAACTGTTTCTTAAGGAGTCTTTTAACTAATCAGTGTGGGTTTAGCTTCTCCTCCATCTCTAGAACTAGAGATGACAAGTTGATAGGAAGAAGTAACCAAAACTTAAGCCTCCAAAAATGTTTATTTGTAAATCTGGTGTCTTCACCATGCTGGTATAGAATGCAGCTATCCTGGGTCTGCTAGGTCATTTGGCATTTGTCTACCTACTTTCTTCTCCCATCTCTGTCCATGTGCCTTATACTGTTTTTAAAATCCCGTTACTACCATTTTAGTTGCATTTTAGGACAAAGTGATATAAATGTATGTGCTCAGTGTAACAATTTAGATTGCTGTATTTTTTCTAAATTAACAAAATTTTCTTATACCTTTTGACAGAAATAGCTATTCTCTTTTATTTTCTTAACCAATGCTTACTCTAAACAACTTTACCTTTCTTTGATAATTTATCAATTATAGTATTTGACACAATAAATGATATCCTTGGGATTTTCTTATTACGTGAGGTTATTTATACTAAATAACCTGAAATGTTTCTAATTTTTCTGTTGTTTTATACACTTATCCTATAAGTATTTGTTTTATTTTTAACTTTTGTATCTCATTACTGACTTGATGAATTAGTGGTACATGATTAGTGGCTTCTAGTTTACAAAGGAAAAAGACTTTGATAGTTACTTTCTTGGAGGTCAATAGTTCTCAATGTTTCCTCTCTTGCTTATGGCTTGGCAACTGTTTTAATGTGACGGATATTATTATAACAAAGGTTTTTAATAAGTGAGGGCTTATTGTACCTTAATAAAAATAATAGAGATGATGGTCATCTTAACCGTGAAACACATAGAGCACATCAGCTAAAACCAGTGACATTGAGCATGTAAGTAATTTCTATAATTTATTAAGAACATAATGAATGTCAAGCATCATTTTAAGTGCCTTACGTTCACAGCTCACTGCAATTCTATAAGGTAGTTAGTGTTATTATGTCCTGTTGCCCAGAAAAGAAATCAGAGGGTGAGAAAAATAGTATTACTTGGTCCTGGAGTGATTTAATGTTAATCTGGGATTTTACTTTTAGTGTGACTGACTCCAAAGCCTGTTTTCCTATAACCATACTATGCTGACTCCATAAACCATCATAATAGGTGTCATGAATGGACAATGGAGATAATAAAATCATTTTTATGTAACTTACATAGTTTAATTCTTAATACTTAAGCTTATAGTCTGAGATTAATTTAGTGACAAGAAGCTGTACAAAAATAGACATTGCAGTCACAAGGTAAATGCATATGTACTGGCTGCCAATCCTTAGCTCTGTGGGTCACAATCTGCTCCTATGTGGTACATTGAATTTGATAGGAAAGCTGCTAAATATCCCCTGTCATACTTTTAAAATAAAATCAAAGCAATGTACATTTATTAACAATTCACAGCATGCTATGTGATGTAACTGAAAACTTGGAGAAAAAAGAGAAAAGAAGATATGTATTCTCTGCCTTCAAGAGACTTACAGTCTACTTGGAAATTGCAGGGGAAAACTCCTATGAAGATTTCAAGAACGTTACAGTGTAATACACGTTTAAACGATTTGAAATGTACACAACACAGCATTTCTGTGGAGGGAGATCAGTAGGGGACAGCTCAGGAAGCTTGTGGTGTGAAGGAGGCAGTTCTCAAATACAGTCCGAGAGTTACGCAGCTTTTCAATTGGCAAGTTTGAAGGTTTGCTTATCAGGTAGAGCTACGATTAAAAAGGCAGAAATCAGTCATGAAGACAGCTGCAGAGCAGAGAAGGAAGGAAACAGCCAAGAGGATCCCTTAGATCCTCTCAGAGCACAGAAGTGTGAGCAATACAGCTGGAGAAGCAAGGTGACAAAGCGAAAGGTATTGTACAGGGAGCCTTTGCATAATTACCAGTCAGAATTGAAGACACCTGGCAAATCAGGCTGAGGCAACTGGGCAGTATCCTTGGGTTAAGGGGGGATGCCGAAAGTCCTTTTTCCAAGGAATGACACAATGAATCCTGAGGCTTAGGAAGAATAACCAGGAAGTAATATACCGGAAGGAATTGGAAAGAAGTGCAGGGAGGGGCCTTCATGGTAAATAAGATCTCACTGAGAAGAAAACCACAGAAATCTGGGTTGGTGTTATGATGGAAGAAGGAAGAAAGGCAGCATGGGCACTGCTAATCCATAAAGAAGGAATTGATAGGTTCCATGGTTGGTAAAATAAAAGAATTAAAAAGTTAACAATAACTCTCAGGTTTTCAGATCATGTCCTCAGAAATATTCATGATGCTCCCAACACTCAGGATATATAACATCTCAGTCATCCCCACTAGACAAGCTCCACTTTGAATTGAATTAGTATTTTGATTTGCACCCAGCTTGTGGATTCTGGGACCTCTGCCAAAGGATCTGGAGACCAGTTTAATAATTACATGTTGATTAATACATGTAATTTAGGAAAATAATATTGAAAAACCAAACCCAAAACTGCTTAGAATGAAAGAAATCTTATTAAACACATAAATATATTTAATGTGTAAATTTAATTTTACCACAGAAAAGAGAATAAGCTGTCAAAATATATTATTTAGAAAATTTAATGATTCTTTATTTAATTACTCACTCATTTAAGCAAATAACATTCACTCAGCAACTATTACATGGAGTGCCTACTACATGCAAGGCTTTATACTTAGTTTGAGGATAGAAATAATAGTGGGACATATCCCTTTCCAAGAGGCTCACAGATTGGTCAAAAGAATAACTCAGGATACTGAAGAATCACAAAGGGGTCGCATTTCTCTGTTTCCTCAGAATGTGGCTGGTCCAAAAGGGGGTAAAACTCTGATGCAAAAAAGCAAAAAGAAGTGTTGTATCATTTATTTTTTTCTAGTTAAATTTATTGGGGTGACATTAGCTAATAAAATTATATAGCTTTCAAGCATACAGTTCAATGATACATCTGTATATTGCATTGGGTGTTGACCACTCAAAGCCAAATCTCCCTCTGTAACCAAATATTTGTCCTTCTACCTTCGCCTTTCCCTCTGGTAATCAACATACTGTTGCCTGTGTCTATGAGATGTGCTTGTTTGTTTTGTTTGTTCATTTGTTGCTTTCAGTTTTATATACCACATGAGTGAAATATTGTGATTCTTTACTTTTTTTTTGTCAACTTACTTTGCTTAGCATGGCATTCTCAAGATCTAATCATGCTGTCACAAATTAAATGAAATTATCTTTGCTCTTTTGATCTTGTTACAGGAGTCATGTTTGACTTCCTTCTCTCTTTATAACTAACATCCAATCCATTTCTAAATTTTATTAGGCCTACCTTCAAAATCTCTCCCAAATTTGCTTCTTTCTCATGATTTCTGCTATGTTTTAACCTAGTTGAACTTCCAGCTATTTCACATGTTGACTATTATAATCGTCTTCCCACTGACCTTTCTGCCTCCATCCTTGCCTTCCTAGCTTCTCTTCTCCACCCAACATGCAGAATGAGCCTTCTGAAGTTAACTCAGACCATGTCATTCCACTGGTCTAAATCTATACTCACTCATTTGGAAATATCCAGGGTGCATGCAATGAAGTAGCAACATTTTAGTAAAATAAACTGCATGCCACAAAAGTGTTATATTTTTAAATAAATTCCTTATTCATAAATATATAAACATAGTCATTATTTTTTTTATCATTCAAAAAAGTCTCCACTTGCTCCAATAATAAACTTATTTTGACTTGGGAACCTTGAGCACACTTTAATTAACTTTTCTTCATCCATGGACATCATAATGTTTTCAATCTTAGCTTTAGCAGCCTCTATTGGAATAAGGTTGCTTATAACTTCTCTCTCACAAATGCTGCATACGTAATAGTCTAAAGAATTTCCAGCCTTGGCTGGCAGCACAGTGGATAAGGTGCCAGCCTGCAAACCCAAAGGTCACTGGTTCAATTTCCAGCCAGGGCACATAACCAGGTCCATAGCTGGAGGCCAGTGAAAGGCAACCATACATTGATGTCTCTCTCCCTCTCTGCCACTCTTCCTTCCTCTCTCTGAAAAATAGTAAATAAAATCTTAAATGAAAAAAACAAAGATTAAAAAAAAAAAAAAGAATTTTCATCTGGTGAACTAGGCGGCCAGATTTCGTTTGACCAGAATTCAGGAACACTGACACCGAGAAACTCTTGAACCCTTTTGGCATTATGTGCTGGTGCACCATCTTGTTAGACGATGAAATAACATCCATTTGTGACTTCCGTCATCCACGGTACAACTACTCTCAAAGCATCAAGGTAAACATCAGCAGTCACCTTCAAGTCTTCAAAAATGCGGGGTCATGATATCTCCTTCATTTCTGACAACATCTAACAGCATCACTGTAGGAGGAAACTTTGTTTTCATGACAATTGGAACTTCATTAAGATTCTCACAGAGCTACCTGTTGTTTCTTCTGTTGATTCTTTGGTCCTGCTGAGAATTCTTTTCATCTGAGAAGAAAATCAGAGGGTTTTTTTTCTCTGGGATTTTTCCATTTTGTTAGCAGTTTCTTTGCTTCTTCAAAGCACCTTTCCTTTGTCTGCTGTGTCATAAACTGGCCTCTCTAAGAACATATGATCTGTATCTGATATCTTCAGCAATAATCTTGTGAACCATTGCATCCAACATCTGCAGTTCTGTTGCTATGGGTCACATTGACTTTCCTGGATCTTCATTGATGATCTCCTGGACTCTGTGTACAATATCCAGACTTGTGCTATCCTTGTGTACCTTATACATTTTCCTTGTTGGTGTGGCAATAGCAGGATCAGCATCGTACACCTTATTCGCATTGTAAACTGTATGTAAAGAGATGTTATTGAAGTTGGCAATGTCCTTAACAGTTCGCCCCGCACGCAGTCCAGAAATTATGGTTGCTCTAACCTCATATTCCTTTGACATGATGGTTATTCTCAGAATGTAATACTTTATATCTGAAACAATGATGTTAAATGATAACCTCAGAAACATAGTTTTTCAAAATCAATTAGAAGCATGTGAAATAAGGAGAGTCAATGTTATTGCCAATTTATTGTGCGCACCCTCTAGAAAGCATTTGTTTCCAACCTTTCCCTGACTCCTCATTCAGATTCACATGTGCCATGTCACCTGCTCTTTGTTCCCCAGCACACCAAGCACACTCCCACCCAAGGGTTCATGCTTGTTATCTCTGCATATAACGCTCTTCCCCAAATACCTTCTTCTCTTCTTTCTGTCTTTGCATGCCTTTTTCTAACTATCCTAATAAAATAGCATTCCCATAATACTCTAGTCCTATTATTTTATTCTCTATCACATATTTGTTCATTGATTTTCCCTCCCTGCTTGAATAAACATGCTACAAAAACAGAATTTTTTATATTCATTGTTTGCTGCAATATCTCTAGGAGACCCTCTGGTGCATGGAATGCCCACAGTTAGTATTCGTTGAATTTGTGAGTCAAATGTAGCTGACAGGGGCTTAGGACTTTTTCTTTTCAGCCAACTGAAGTAAGTAAAGAAAGGACAAGTATTCTCCTTCTTTCACAGTCAGTGAGTCTTTAACCTGCAACCCCTCTCAAGTTTAAGGAGTCCATGTGTTACTATTTTCTTAATATAGGATTTTACAGAGATTTTGGACTAAAATGTCATGCAAGACCTTTTAGGAAATGTTTAAAACATAGAAAAGTATGTTTTAGAAAATTGCCTAGGAACTTATTTCTCCATGGTATTCATGTTCAACATCTTCATTTGAAGTGTCATCCTATAGGTAAAATTTTATTATCTGATTTTTGCTACCTAATATTTAAGTTTTCTTTGTGTTATATAAATACAGTTCTTTGAAACTATAATGTGTGTGCATGTATGTGTTTGTATACAAATTGTCTCCCAGAAATAAGGCATCAATATAGGCCTTGATGAGTACGCACAGTGCCCTGTTCATTGTCCTTGCTGGCCAACACTGAAGCCAGGCTGCCAACTCTCCAGACCCTGTTTCACCACTTCGCAGCTTTGTGACTTGGGCAAACTTATATAATCGCTTGGTGCCTCAGGGGATAGCAATGACAGCAAGCTCTTAGGTTTATGCACTAAGCATTAAGTAGGTAAATGTAGGCAAAGTGCTTAGATTAGTGCCTAGCAAATTAGCATGTGTAAACATTAACTGTGACTATGAAAAAGTAAAATCCAATATGGTATATAAACACTTCAAGTATTTACCAATGTGGAGGAAAATGATAATATCCCACTTATTTCTTCAATTGTATATTGTACTGAATAATTATAGGTTTTCTGACCATTTTCATACATTTTATAACTAACTTATTTAAGTCCTTTGCTCATTACTTATTCATAATGCTAAGGGTTATTTATACATTGAAATTAACTGCACATACTTACTCAAAATATTTCTCTAATTACATTATTTATTCATTAATATTATCTGTATTTATATTGTGCAGAAAAGTTTGAAATTTATATTGTCAGACATACCAATTTATCTTAAATTTTAATCATTACTTTCTGCTCCTAAGTTTTCTCCAGTATTTTATTATATACAATTTTATATTTAGCCCTTTAATTTATCTAGAAATTAGTGTATAGTGATATGAGAATCTGAGTTTCTCTGGAGCAGATTTTTCTCAATATCATTTATTTAAAAATTCATGCACTGCACTCTTCTATACTTCCTTTATATTGTTTATTAATTACATATATAGAAACTTGTACATGTGTATATCATATCAAAATTAAATTCCATATCTTAAAGATAATTTTAATACCTGTGGAATAAATTAATGAATTTGAGTTGGGTAGATAGTAAGAATAAAAACTGCATTGGTATTTTTTTCTTTTGTCTGTCAGATGGATGTCAAATATTTCCCTCACAGAAAACTTCTAATACAAAATTCCAATTAAAGAAAGAAAGCCACATACGAGAACCTCCTGCAGTATTTGCTGCATGTGGATGACTAGGCAATGTTAACAGCTTCATATACTCAGTGTAATTGTGCATGAGCCTGTTACTAATCAGCCCACACAAATAAGCTAGCTAATACATAGCACAATAAATAGAACAATTATAACGGTCCCAGTGTCAACCAAAGTATTTGTGAGATTCTAACCTTTGTTCTAACCACTTGGGCTTGTTTTCCTGCTGTGGCTTTTAAAGCCCATACTTTCCTTAACACTGAAAGGAACAGAAGTTTTCAAAAAAGTTATGTAGACAGCCTGCTGATGATCATTTGCCCTCGTTTTTTAATGAACCTGAATATTTGAAATTAAAAGAAGTTTAAGGCCAGTTTCTTGAAATAATTTCAAAATGAGTATGCAGATCTTACTTTTAGTCCTTCCAACCTGAGAAACAGGTGAGTAAATGAGTGAATGCATGATTAGTTCAAATGAATAAATAATCAATGAAAAGGCCATCCATTGCCTCCTTTTACAGCTAGACTAGACGACTGCAGGCAAATGTTGGATGCTTCCCCATTAAGACTATAACACAGCTTGCCTCTGTGCAGCCAGGAGGAAAGTTGCCAGGGACAAGGCTAGAATGCTTTTGGAACTGGAAGAAGACTCAGTGAGATAAGCAATAAAGTCGATAGCTCTTGCATCTCCATCTTATTATCCTTTTTGATTAACTTTTGGCCACATTTTCCTGGTCAAAGTTGCCACAGTAAGGTCAGCCTGTCTCCTACGTGATTTTGTATGAAATACGAAAGCCAAACCTAATGCTCATTTTTATTTTATGGTACAATATCTTCACAGTTTTTAGTAAATTTAGGCATATCAGTAGGCAATATTGTTTTGTTTTGTTTTTTCTGGTTTCACTTATTTTTTGCAAATATTGGTAACAGATTTTTCCCAAAGGAATGTTGTAGCAATAAAGGACTTTGTTAAAATCTTGGGCTGTGTTCTTTGTCATAATTCAGCACATCATCTCATAACATGAATAGATTCCAATTAGGGAAAAACATGGAGAAAATTTTTAGAAGTCAGGTATACACTGTATAAGTTGATGCCAATATTCAACTTGCTGTTCAGGAATATAGTCTCAAAGGTCGACTTAGAGAGAGGCTTTTGACATTCAAAAGTCCTTACAAAATGTAGATACAGTCATGGCATTGTATCACATTTAATCATGAGATGACAAAGTCTTTTCACAGTGAAGTGATGCACAGGGGCAACACAAATGGTCCAGAGCAAGCCCTAACAGAAAACTGGACATCTGCAGATGTGGCCAACAATGGCCAGGAGAAAGAAGGTCAAAGCCATATAAAGTTGTGATTGTGGAGCCTCCTAATCCTGTGTTCTTTCCAGATATTGTCACATCGCAGCTACAAGGGGAAGATACAGTGAAGGCTTTGAGTGAACTTCAAATAATACTCCTAAAGTGTGAGCTATATTCACAGGCTATAATCAATCAAGTAGTCTATTTTCCAGGGGAGAAATGTATTTAAATTATTAATCAGTCACAGACTCCTTTTTCAGCTTACTACATCAGGAATCCAAGTGAAAAGAAAGAAATTAGGATATCAGACCTTTCAATGGAATTTTCCCAGTTAACCTCATCAGTGCTGCTATGGTTCAGAAAATGTGCAAGATACACAGTGATATATGCCTCTATCAACGCATAGGGTTAACTGTCATAAGATTAACAACTCAAGACCATAAGGATCCTCTGATCTCTCATTGCTATCCCATAGAGAGAGGCAATTGGCCTGCAAACCTGGACAAGCTAGAGGGGGAAACACAGCCCCCCACCACTTTATATGCTAAAGGACTAGCTAAGGAGTGGGGATGGGACATACCATACTTTACATAACAAGGGATCTCAGATCTCTGACCCAGGAAATAGCCAAGATGTTACTCAGGATCTCATGATGCCCACACTTCTGACATCAGCCAAAACCTTTGTTTTACTCCATAAACATCACTCTCAAGCCAGCAAAATTAAGTGATGGGAAGGGACACCAATGGTCAATGAAATTGAAGATGAATCTTTCCTCAGGAACATAAAAATCCCTAACTTTACCACCTCACATTAAAATGAAAACAACAAAAATACATGTTCAGGCTCTTCAATTTCAACACTGTTCAACTGCTGTATTGACCTCAGAGAAAGTTCTTTCTTGATGTCGGTGTCTTTCATAGAAAGACATTTTTCATAAAGCTCAGAGGCTATGAACTTTTGAGTACATTTATTGCACTGTGTGCAGTAAATAATGACCACTGCATTCTGCCCCTGATGCTTCATCTTACAGCAGCCTTCACAAACAGCTTTCCTCCATGGCACATAGAAGAAATGACATCTGTAGTACACACTGGACCAAACTGGGACAAGTTTAGAATAGGTGGAAGGAGCTTGGTATAAAAATTAATTATATGTTCTTAATATTATATAACAAAAATAACAAAAATAACTAATGAATAAGTTAACCTTTGAATTTATATACAACTTGAGGAGAACATCTTAAAAGAAACTCAATTTTATTGAAAAAGTGGAGTTTGCTTTCATGTTGAAACCTTTGTTAAGGTGTGGAATGTCCATACACAATTCTTGATGAATATATTTTAGTAATGATATCTTCAAATTCCTGGTAGTCAACATTGATGAGAAAGGTTGTTTTTTTTTTGTTTTGTTTTGTTTTGTTTTTGTACAGATGATGGCTATTACAGAAGTATATTTATTTGTTTACTGACTTGTTAATGAATACCCTTTTGCTTTACCAACCTTATCATTGCAATTTAGACTGTAATTATTCTTCAAATTTAATAGTTCTTCCTTCTTTTTCATTGATGTATGAAATGTTAGGAAAACTTGAGATAATTAAAAATGGATTTTTATGCTAATAGTTTTTCATATTAAATATTCAGAACAATAATGATGAAACTTCCAAGGTCAGCTTTGACATGTAAAGGGATTGCAAGCCATTCCTTTCATTCTTAACAATAATAAACAGCCAGGCAAACTGAGCATCAATGCTTATTTTAGACCCATTTGAGAACTGGCATTACAAGACAAATGAAAACCACATTGTCTGAAAAGATGAGTATACTCAGAGACACAGGTTAGACCTTCTTACTTAGAACAGAAGATTCTGGAGCCATTTATCAATAACTGATGAGTTGCTGAAGGCTGAATAGTCCTAGTTTGTCTTTTAAGATAACAAAAAGTAATAAAATTCATAGTTTTAAAATAAACCCATTTTTACTCCAATATAGGATGATTATTAATTTTTGTAGAAAAGCCCAAATAATCTGCAAACAAAACACTCTCAGATTGAATAAACAAGAATACAAAGTTAACAAAAAAGTCAATTGCTCTCCTATACACCAGCATTGAACACTGGAATTTGAAATTTAAAAAGCAAGATCATTTAGAGTAGCATCCAAACACTGGGATACTTTGGTGTAAGTCTATAAAGTATGTACAGGAGCTTAGAGAAAACTTAAAAATAAAGCACTGAACAATGAAATTAAGAGAGAGCCAAAGAAATGGAGGCATATTCTATGTTTATGGATTGGAAACTAAGTATTGTTAAGATATCACATCATAGCTATAATTTATGTAGCTGTTTTTTCCCACTTGCCCTATAGACTCAATTCAATCCCAATCAAAATTCCAGTAGGCTATGTAGATATTGACAAATATTCAAAAATGTATATGGAAAGGCAGAGTATCTGGAATAGCCAATACAAAACTGAAAAACAACAAAGTTGGAGAACTTAGACCACTCAATTTTAATACATACTATAACCAGCAGAATCAAAATGTTGGAGAAACAAATAAATACTTAAATCAATGGAACACAAGAGGAAGCCCAGAAATAAAACTACAATTCAATGTAGAAAAGAGAAGCTTTTTTCAGCAAACAATGCTGGAACAACTGGACACTTGTATATAAATAAATTAAATAAATAAATAAATATTTTAATTAAAAAAACCCAAGTCCCAGAACTTACACAAAAATTAACTCAAAATGAATTTTAGACCTAATTGTAAAACACAAAATTATAAAATTTCTAGAAGCATAAAAAAAATCTGTTACTTTGATTTTGATAAGGAGTTTTTAGATAATATATCAAAAGCACAATCCAATTAAGAAGATATTGTCATGCTCAACTTTAATAAAACTAATGTCTCTGCTGTGTAAAAGACAATGTTAGGCTATGAAAATACAAACCACAGACTCGCAGAAAATATTTGCAAAATGTATATCTGATAAAAGACATAAAATTATTAAAAACACTTAAAACTCAACCTTAAAAAACCAATTAAAAACAGGCAAAAAGATCATCATGGACATCTCACCAAAGAACAGACACAAAAATAATCATTTGCCATGAGAGAAATGCAAACTAAAATAACAAGGTAGTACTAAACTATTTACTAAACTATTTAAATAGTTAAAATTCAAAATTTGATAATACAAATTGCTGGAAAGGATGTAAAACAACAAGAGCCCTCATTCCTTGCTAGTGGAATGCAAAAGGCTACAGTTACTTTGAAACGTCATTTAACAGTTTTTTACAAAACTAAACATACTCTGATTATATGGTCAAGCAACTGTGCTCCTAGTTATTCACCCAACTGGCTTGAACAGTTATTTCCAAATAAAAATCCTGCTCTAGAATATTTATCTCTGCTTCATTCATAGTTGTCAAGAAGTTCTTCAAAAGATGAACAAACTATTATATATATATATATATATATATATATATATGAATATTAGTGATTTAAATCAATGTGCTATCAAGCTATGTAAATAACAAAGATAAATCTTAACTGTATGTTTCTAGTGAAAGATGCCAGTCTACAAAGGCTACATACTGTATGATTCCACTTATATGACATTCTGGAAAAAGCAAAATACATACAGAGACAGTAAAGAAATCAGTGCTTGTGGGGGTTGGTGGGATGGGGAAAGAATATATAGGTGGGACTCGGGGCATTTTTAAGGCAATGAAATTCTGCGTGCTACTGTAATGGTAGTTACAGTCACCATGATTTTGTCAAAACCCATAGAACTTTGCAACACAGAGTAAATCTTAATGGATGTCTATTTTTTAAAATATCACTTAGGAGAACAGGTATCCCAAAATGAAATACAGACAGTTACAAAAGAATCTAACTGTATCACTAGTGTATAAAACAATCTCATTGAAATGTATTGGAGCAAAGATTGCTCACCTAAGTAATTTTGGAAAACTAAAGTCAAAGGGACAGTATGCAAGTACTAATTATAGTTGAGAAAATTTTTCACCTTCACTGGAATACAGATGAACAGTTATGAAACCACTACAAATATATACTTCAGTTTAATAAGTAAGTGGATGATGGATGGTGGGAGCCAGGTTTCTCAGTGTGGGAATGGAAGGTTACAAACAGACAAAGATGAAGGCTAGAACAATCTATGTAATATTGGATTCAAGGTGGAGACATTAGCATGAACTCGTGTTTAACTTAATATAGATACAGTAAGATACATAACAACATAATTATACATACACATAAATACATGGGTTAGGAAAGAAAATACAATGATGAGGGTATTAATGAGACATGGGAGCCAAGATACTCCTCCTAATAATCAAAGATGGAATAATTGTTGCCATAAATAAACTACTATTGTTACTATTAGATTATAACTCACAGAGTAAAGTAAGTATCTATGAGCCCATACTAATAAAATAAATAACTAAAAATAAATGGGGGATAATGACTATTATAAATAAACACAAGTAACTTGTGTAGATACTGTGCCCTCAGGGAGTTGGAGCACAACACCTACTCCTTAAGTGTGAGCTGTACAGTTACTTTCCTCCAAAAATTACAGTGTAGAAAAAGGAGGAAATGTAACATTTCACTCAACACTATGAAAGAGTCTACAAAAGGCCTGACTCACAATCCTCAAATTGTCAAAGTCTTCAAAAAGAGGGAATGCCTAAGAAACTGTCAGCCATGGGGGCCTAAGGAGACACGATGACTAACTTCAATGTGGTATCCTACATGAGCTCCTGGAACAGGAATATGCACATGAAGTAAAAAATAAGAAAAACTGAACAAAGTACGCACTTTAGTTCATGATAATGTGCAAAACTAGTTAATTAATTGTGACAAACAGCATACTAACTTAAGATGTTACTAACAGAAAAACTGGGTATGAGGTATCTAAGAATTTTCTATACGGTTGCCTAAGTTTTCTATAAATCTAAAATTATTCTAAAATTTAAGAAGTACTAATATATTTTAGATATCAACCCCTTATTCTACATGTGGTTTACAATTATTTTTCTCCTATTCTTTAGGTTGTCATGTTGTTGACTGTTTCTTTTGCTATACAGAAGATTTTACTTTGATGTATTTGTTTTTTGGTTTTTGTCTTTGTTGCTTGTGCAAGGACAGTACACAAACACACAGGCATATATGTTCCAAAATTTCTATCTGGGAAGTCATTTTTGGAAACCAGTAACTCTCCTTCAATAATTCCCCTAAATCAGAATCACACAGAGACACCCACACTTCTCCCTATATACACTAGAGTTCTTTTAATTTACAAATTCTTGACAAGTCTCTTTCTTTTTATAATCAGCATATTTCAGCATGAATCAGTCAAGTGTAGTGTTCTGCTTCTATTTCTTTAAGTAAAGCTGAAAATAAAAGTAGAGTGTAGAGGCTTGGATTTTAATAGATTTATCCTTCTGACAACATTACTGATGTGGAATCCAGAACTCCAGGCAAACCTCTACATACAGGAGATTCTCTGTGAATACAAAAATGTATTACTTCAATTTCAGAGTTTTCAAATTGAATTTAATGTGTAAAGCTTTTGAACCTTCCTGTCATTATTGCTGCACCATCCATAGATAAAATTCTGCAGTGTTTCAAAATAATCTTATTTATTACAGAGGATTCATCTACCATGTGAATGTCATCTCCAAAGTTTGGTTTTCTGTTTCTTTCAAAGGACATGTGTCTTAGCATCGCTCTTCAGACATTCCAGATGAGAGGTAAGCAGTTATTTTTCCAAGGCTGGACCCCTGCAGGCAGGTCTTCCTGAGAAGGTGTTGGCTGTTTGCAAAGTAGCACCAACTGGGAATTCAACATGCTCAGAAGAAAGAGGTAAGACAAGACTAAGGACCTAAACTTGCTGAGTATGACGAGGCAGTGATGGGACAGGGCTGAAAGCCAGGGATTTGCTCGGTCATATATCTATAACTTCAAGGCATGAACTCTGCAAGTTGTTAAATGTAATAGACAGGGGCTTGTGTTCTCCTAATGAAAACTACTGCTGTGGCAGAGCAGGGCTGACTGCCAAAGTCCCATCATGTCACACAGCTATGACTACGATACTCTGCCCACAGTCCAGGTCATGTGGTGGTGTTTCCTCAGTGGGAGCTTTCTCCTCAAGCCTGGAATCTAGCCACCTTATATTCTAGTGTGCTTCACCAGAGTGCCTCATCAGGGCGAACTGCAAATCTTCTGCTCCTCCCATGTGAGAAGAGTTTCATGATAAGCATTATTACAGGCCTGATATGTATGTTGTTGGGTCATTTGGCCTCATTTGTTTGGCAGTTTGGTGCCAAAAGCAAGACACCTTGTCCCCAAATCTACCATGGCCTTTAGGAAGGGCACCAAGGAACTAAAGATTGAAAGTAGCCTCCTGGCACGGTCAAGTCACTTAATGTAAGGATTTGAATTGCAGGTTATTAATTTGTCACCTCTTCTGTTGGCTCCACCATGAATCAGAGGGCAAAGTAACATTCTTTGTTATTATTAATGGTCTTGAAGAGAGTTTCCCAGAAGTGAGTAGGCTCCTTGACAGAGAGAATGTATTTATTTATTTATTTAAAGATTTTATTTATTATTTTTAGAGAAAGGGGAAGGGAGAGAGGCAGAGAGGGAGAGAGACATCAATGTACGGTTGCCTTTCACCTGCCTACAGCTACGAACCTGGCTGGAGACCTGGCCTGCAACCAGGTTATCTGCCCTGGCTGGGAATCAAAGGGAGAATGAATTTAGAGTAACAATTTGCTAACCTATCTGGGAAGAATGAGGCTCTTCTGATTCCATTCTTGATCTTCCTCTAAAACTAAGTACATTTGTCCTAGACATGATAGTGTTGCTAGTATTACATGTTTGGTATAAGCAGAAATGAAAAAAAAAAAAAAAAAAAATGCCCAAAAGGTATGGCATATGTAACTAACCTACCCCATCCTAGAAAAGCAGATAACGCTCAAGGGCACCAAGTATCCTAACAGAGTCACTAGGTAGACTTTTCTATGGAATCTCCCTCTAATAAAGTAACTTGTAGAAAAAGAAGTCAGATATGATGAAATTGATGGTGTTTCCAACACTAATTTATGTGAAATAAAACAAAGTAAAATACTGTGAGATGGGAACAGAGCTTCCTAGGTGGGTGTTACTGAACTGATTGCTTAATACCTAAGATACAGGGTATATGAGGAATGGCCTACAAATCCCAGACATGGAGACAAAGGGTCTAGAAAATGGTAGCCTTTCCCTATGAGATTATGCTTAGAAAATGATGGGGTAGCCCCTGAAGTGACACTAGCCAGGGGCCTCTTATTTGCAGAAGTACTGCCTATCCAATTATAGATATAACCCAATGCAGTTCAAGCATTAGAGAGACAGTTCTATCTACCATTGGAATATCCAGACATCATTAAAATAAGAAATTAAAAAAAAAAAAAAAAAAAAAAAACACTCTTCATTGACCTGGAAGCACATTAGTCTAGTTCTGGTAGAAGATCTATTATAATACTCTTTAAGGGCCACAGAATGCAGCACAATGGAGAAACTTACCCACAACCCTGGGAGTCTGCATTACAATGGTTTTGGGATGAAGCAGAGGCTCTGCACGGCATTCTTTTCCATCCTTAGGTGTAATTGGATGTACTGGGTCAAAGCAGCCTGGCCTGAATCTCTACCTATTGCAGGTCCATCTCTTGTTCTAGGTGCCTTTCAAAATATGTAGTTTACTCAATAAATAGTTAAAAGAGCATCACCACATAAGAAATATATCAACTTTAATATTCAGAGAAGCCAACCAATTGTGATTCTTTCTTTGTGTGAAGCATTACAAGGTAGTACAACCTCTTTCTTACATTCAAGGACATTCCCGAGGCCACTCAATCCTTAGAAACTTCACCAATGTGGCTGCTCCCAGAAATGTTATTTCCCATCCTCTGGTTTAGATGTTTCTTACTAAGGCATCGAGTTGTTTGCTTATTCCTCGTCAAAAATCCAATTAGCATAATGTCACACAAATAATGACCTGCAGCCTTTTATGACTATATTGGAACAAAATAAGGAGTATTTACTATTCCATAGGCAAGATAATAAAAGTGTACTATTGATCTCACTAAGCAAGGACAAACTGCTTCTGATTGTCTTTACTGATTAGTATAAACGTTTTGTTTTTTGTCTTTTGCTAAGATAATTGTTATATAAAGGTGTCTGGGTCTGTGTTAAACAGATACAATAAAGAAGCGATAAAGATTACAATGGAATTGGATTCACTGGTAGGTTAATAATATACATTCTACAGCACTTATGTGGCTTTTTCAACAACCAAAGAGGAGACCTAAATATGGATGTCTTTTAAAAAGCCACCATCTATGTATCTTTCTAGTATTAAGCCAATTATTCCTACTGAAATTAGAAAACTTGTTCCATGGTAACATCTTTCATCATATTTTTATTTACCCTCTACAGAGGGTAACTAGTGCAAAACTTTTCAAGGATTATGGTGCTCCATTTGCCAATGTATTTCTTACTGTCTTGATGAAGGGCCTGTACTCCAGATCTTCCTAGATGTGTAGTTATGGAATGAGTGAACTAGTTGTACATAAATACATCTATTGCAATATTTCTATTTCACTAATCCTTAGGACTCTGCCTTCTAAAATATATGAATATAGAAAATTCTTGCATCTCATCTTCCTCTAATATAAGCAATAGTTGTGTTCAAGTTTCAATGAACCAACCCCACTCTAAGTTACTACAGCCAACAAACCCTGAGTTCCAGTATCATCAGTGATCAATTCAACCTGATATATGTATGTAAATATAATATGTATGTGTATATATATCATATTCTGTATATATATCATATTGTTTGGGTTTTTGGTTCAAGACTATTAGAATCTCTTTGCATATGTGCTCCCAAGTTACAACAGAGTTGGCAGGAATCTACAACTTCTTTGGTATACAAGCTACTTTTTGTTGGACTATGCTTTGCAATTATCCTTATAAGATATAACAGTATCAAATATTTGCTATTGGCCTAGACAGAAATGAATGAAAAATAATGACTAATCTTTATAAAATTATAATAAAAAAAGTGGGACCAATATTTTAGAAATAACTAATAAGGAAAATGAAAACACTTGGTTGGGAAGAACAGTGATGTTGTAAACAAATGTAGAGTTTAAGAGAACCCTGAAACATCAATTCATAAGAACCTATGTACCCCTATGTTCATAGCAGCACTATTTACAATAGCCAAGTGCTGGAAACAGCCTAAGTGTCCATCAGTAGATGATTGGATCAAAAAACTTTGATACATTTACCCAATGGAATACTACACAGCAGAAAGAAGGGACTCCTACCGTTTGCAACAACATGGATGGAACTGGAAAGTATTACACTTAGTGAAATAAGCCAGTCAGTGGAAGACAAATACCATATGATCTCACCCATTAAAGGACAATAATGAACAAAACAAACAAGCAAGCAAAACAGAACCAGATACATGAATACAATGAATAGACCTTCAGTGGGCAGAGGGGAGGGAGGAGCGGGGAGGTGGAAGGGCAAAGCAAAGAAGGGGAGCAGTTTAGTCAAGGAACTAGCATGGAAGAACCATGGAAAGGGACAACAAGTGGGATTGACTTTGGGGGTGAGTGGGTGGGTGAGGAAGGGGACAGAGGGGAGTAAAAAGGGGGTAGATGTAATACAACAACAATAAAATTAAATTCAAAAAAATTTTTTTTTAAAGAGAGAATACTATTTTCAACCTGAAAATGAAAATAATTTAAGGGTAACTACAAAAGATACTATCTGTAGCATCTAACCAGCAGAAGAAATTAAAAGTTTAAATAAGGAAAGGATCATTGGCATAAGGGAAGGCAGGAAAGAAGATGAAATCAAGTTAAGAAAGCCCATGGTAAACAAACAAAACATGGTGGAAATAAGCCTGTGTGTGTAAATATAAAGATAAATTAAATGGACTAATATTAGCTATGAAAGGACAAAAAACCATTCAAGTGGAAAATTGATCATTGAATTTCTGAAATCTTTGGTTTTCTGATCTCTCTACTGAAGGTTTCTTAAAATGGAGACATGACAGACACTATGTTTCACTTACGTTAAACTAGGAGGGGGTCTCTGTGTTGTGCAAGTCACAGCCATTCTGGTTCAATATAAATAATATAAATATAAATTGTGATGTTTTGGGTTGGGTTTGCCTAGGGAAACCCTTTTTGCAGAAAAAAATTTAACATAGAAACACTATTCACCAAAGGCTCATTATCTCCTTTTCAATTAATGGGAGCCAATAAAATTCATAATTAAATTATTTAATTGTAATGCTGTTTAATGACAGTTGCTATATAAATTTGAGTTCTGAACTAACTTGATTACAATATTCCCTAATAATAAGTTTACTAGATCCAACTGCAGTGTTTTCTCTTCTCACCCAGTCTTTGTTTTTCATACCTCCTCAGTTGCTGAGCCCTGTGGTTGTTGTCTGTGCCTTAATACTAATACACATACACACATTAGCCTCTTAGGCTCATTAATTATTTTGTTCCTTGGAGTCTGAGAACACATTTATTTTCCTTTCTAGCACAGAGCTTTGTTCATAATGGATGCTTTTTGCTGTTTCTAGAAGTGAATAACAGCAATGGTACCAACATTGTTTGTGTGGTGTCCACTAGAGAACCTCATGGTCCTTTAAGAATTGCTTTACTTCACATGAGCAAGTACCACCATCACAAGGATGTATTTACCATGCCTCTACATGGGATTACACCCTGTGGGAATGAGTATGCATTAAAAATCCTAAACAATGGCAGTGTGTTTGCCTAGAAATTATGCATGAGGGCTGTATAATGTTTTGGCATGCCTCAAATTCATCATAATGGGTTTGGATACCTCCTCACAGTAATTTACTTAGAAAAATGCATTCATATTTTCACATCCTCAGATAATGTAATTCACGTCAAGAGAAGAATTAGTAATTCCCTTAATGATTCATTCTATACTAAACTACAGAGAATGCAGAAGTGTAAAAGAAGGTACCATTTTTTAATAAATGTCAAAAACAGGTTTTATCTAAATAGCTCAACATACAGTACTGACAAAATTTAGTTAGAGATAATTTATACCCTTCAGCGGCCAAAGTAATCTATGGGTTTCTTCAAATTGCTTTTGTCCATAAAATAAACTCAATTTGCTTTACTGCATGAAGCACAAATTTAAAGCCTTATTTCATAAATCTCTGTCACTGAAGATTAAAGTAATCTTTAATTTACAAATATTGCTACCAGTATTCATGTTGCTAGGGTTTGGAAATTGAGTAAGACAACATAAAGTTGATTTTCAACCTCACCTGATAGTAGTGAAGGCAAGGTTAATAATAAAATAAAAAGAGATAAGACATTATTAAATGTCCCTAAACATCTCATATGTGTATTAATAGGTTTATAAACTCTTGTTTGACTGAATAAGATTGTTTGAATAGAGCATTAGGGATGAGGCATTTAAGTATGTCCACAGGTATCTGTCATAGTAATTCCATTGGGTAAATTTCACACAATGTTCACATTTGCTGCATAAGGGTCAAGGAATTGCATGAGGTCCTTCAGCCCTTGTTGGAAAAACACATTACCAACTGTTAAATCTACTGGTAAGCAGATTTTCTTACTTAAAATGATTGTTTTCACATTATATGAGCCAGTCACAAGCCCAATGTAAAATTTAATGAAATTAAACTCTATACTATTATACAGGGGTGTGAAAAAGTAGCTTTACAATTAATGCAATACAAAAATTGTACAATAGTTAATAAATAAATGATATAAGAATAAACTTTCATATCCTAACAACTGTAAGCCAACTTTTGCCCACGCTTGTATATATTAAATTTTGAACAGGCTGTCTAGCTATATCAAAAGCTTCCCTTTGAAAAACAAATGCACATACATGACATCTATGAAATTCTAACTTCTCTTTGAATAATTAGCCACATATTTGAATAGCAGCTAAGTATGAGACAATGTGCTAAGCAATTTGTATGTGTCACCATGATAAATTCCTACATAACCCTTTAAAGTAGTTGCATTGTTACTTCCTGTTTACAGAAAGCTGAGGCACAGGAAAGCTGTATCATCCAAGGACATACAACTGGTAAAGGTCGGAGTGCATTTTGCTTAGCTGACTTTAGTTTTTAAGGAGGTCCAAGTTTACCAAAGAATTGAGCAGAGAGTACACAGAACTCCCATATACCCTTGCTCCCCCTCCCTTCTCCCTGCATACAGTTTGCCCTGTTATTAACATCTTGCTATTTGGGTACATTAGTTACAGCTTGTTATACTTTATTATTAACTAAAATCCATAGCTGACATGATGATTCACCCTGTGTTCTGTGGTTTCAAGGGTTTTGACACATTCACAATGTCATGTATCTGCCACTATAATACTATACAAAATAGCTTCACTGCCCTGATAATCACCTACGCTCCCCCTGTTCATCCCATGTTCTCTCCTGCCAAGCCCCGGGCAACCACTGATCATTTCACTTTCTCTATGACTGGGCCTTTGCCCAGTATATTTCAGACTGGTTTCTTTCACTCAGGAATATGCATTTAAAGTTACTCCATGTCTATGACATGCTCGCTTCTTTGTTTTTTATCACTAAATAACTTTCCCTCACCTGGATATAGCAGAGTTTATGTATTCGTTCACCTATTGAAGGATATGTCAGTTGATTTCAAGTTTGCCAATTATGGACAAAGCTGCTATAAACGTGTATATACATATAGGTTGTTGTGGGCATAACTCTTCAATTTATTAAAGTTAATACCCAGCAGTTCTGTATTAGTTTCTTAGAGCTGGCATAACAAAGTATCACAAACTGGGTAGCTGAGAACACCAGAAATTTATTGTCCCACAGTTGTAGATGCTAGGCATCTGAAATCAAGATGTCAGCAGGGTAGGTTCCTTCTGAGGGCTGCAAGGGAACACCTGGGCCATGTTCCTGTCCTAGCTTCCTGTCATTTGCTGGCAATCTTTGCTGATTCTTGGCTTAGAGAAGTGTTACTCCAACCTCTGCCTTCTTCATGTGGTGTTTTCCTCTGTGTTACCTATCACTTCACTTTCCTCTGTGAGTGTTGGTCTCTTGAGTCCAATTTTCCCCTTTTTATAAGGACACTGGTCATATTCAACTAGGGTCCACCTTCATGGCTTCATTTTAACTCGATAACCTCTATAGAGACCCTGTTTCTGGAAAGGTCATGTTCTAGAGTACTGGGAGTTAGGATTTCACCATATTTCAGGGACAATACAAATAAACCCATAATAAGTGAAACTGCTAGATCATATGGTAAGACTATGTTTAGCTTTCATAAAAAACCATCAGGCCAGCTTTCAAGGTGGCTGTACTATTTCACATTCCCATCAGCAATGGATGAGAGCTCCTGTTGACCCAAATGCTCAGCAGCACTTGAGGTTGTCCATGTCTTGCATTGGAGTCATTCTACTAGGTGCACAGTGGTATCTTATTATTGTCTCAATTTGCAATTTCCTGGTAAAATATGATGTTGAGAATCTTCTTATGTGCTTTGGCTACCTGCGTACTCCATTTGCTGAGTACCTTGTTCATATAATTTGCCCATTTTTAATATTGTTTTGTTGTTATTTTCCTATTACTGAGTTTTTAAGTGTTTCTTGTATATTTGGGAAAAGTCTCTCATTGGATATGTGCTTTACAAGGATATTCTCCAAGTCTGTGGCTTGCATTTTCATTCCCTTAATAATGTCTTTCATAGAGCAGGAGTTTTTAAATTTAATAAAGTCCAACTTATCACTTTTTCTTTCTTGAATCATGATTTTGGCTTGATATAAAGTCATCGCTAAACCCAAGGTGACCTAGATTTCATTATATGTTTTCATCTCATAGTTTTATAATTTTGTGTTTTAGACTTGGGTCTATGACCCATTTTTAGTAAACTTTGGTCAAAAGCATAAGATTTTATTTTTGGCATGTATCCAAATATCTGATAGTTATAACACCATGTATTAAAAAGACTATCCTTTCTCCATCAAATTTTTATCATGAATGGGTATTAGATTTTCTCATTGCCTTAGTTCTTTTATCAAAGATAAGTTAACTGATTTTTGTGGCTACATTTTGGGCTCTTTATTCTGTTCCATTGATCTGTTTATCTTTTTTTTTTTTTTTTTTTTACCACCACCACACAGTCTTGTTTATGTAGTTCCATAGTTAAGTCTTGAACTCAAATAGTGTCAATGTTTTGACATTACTATTTTCAGTATTATTTGGGATATTCTAGGTTTTTTGTATTCTCATATAAACTTTCAAATCAGTTTGTCATTACCCACAAAACAATTTGCTGGGATTTTAATGAGGATTTCATCAAATCTATAAAGTTAGAAAGAACTAACATTTTAACCATACTGGATCATTCTATTCATGAACACAGAACATTTCTCCATTTATTTAAATCTTTGATTTTCTTCATCAGAGTTTTCTAGTTTTCCTCATGTAGATCTTATATGAAATTTGTTAGATTTACATGTCAGTACTTCATTTTTTTGAGGAACAAATGGTTGTTGTGTTTTTAATTTCCATATAAAGAGTTGTCTTTTACATTTCAAATATAGTTGTTTACTACTGGTAAATAGGGAAGCAACTGGCTTTAAATTTTATTTTAGTATGGTAAGTATACAATATTACATTAGTTATATTACTCCCACAAATACAAAATAGTGATTTGACATTTTTAATGCCATACAATGTATATTAACCTTGTGTCCTGCAAACTGTGCTATAATTGCTTATTAGCTCCAGGACTGGTTTTGCTAATTTGGGGGATTTTCTGCATAAACAATGATGTCATCTATGAACAAAAACAGTTTTATTTCTCCCTTCCAAATATGTCTTTTTTTGTCTTACTGTATTATCTATGACCCCTAGTACAATGTCGAACAGGAGTAGTGTGAGAGGATATCCTTCCTTTATTCCTAATCACACAGTAGAAGTTCAGTGTCTCATTAAGTATGATGTTACCTGAAGGGTTTGTTTGTATCTGTTGTTTATCTAGTTAAAGAAATTCCCTACTTCCTAGTTTGCAGAAAGTATTTGCCCTGAATAGGTGTTAGATTTTTTTACCTCTACTAGTATGATTATATTACTTTTTTCTTTTTTAGCTTACAAATTATTTTTGGAATTTTGAACCAGCCTGGAATACTTAGGATAAATTCCACTTGGTCATGGTGTAGAATTCTTTTCATACATTGTTAAATTTGATTTGCTAATGTTTCCTTTAAGGTGTTGGCATGTAAGTTTATAGGAGATATTGATTTTATAATATCTTTGTCTGATTTTGGTATTGGGATGCATTTTGTAACCATAGTCTGATTTCTACTCTCTGAATGAGTTGAGTTTCAACACTTGAGCTTTCACCATAAACCAGGTATTGCTAGATGTTTTGAGCATATGTCACAGTTATGAACCATATAGGAAAAGATAATTCAGGCAGAAAAAAGAAAATTTGTCTCATTTATAAAATTAATAAAAATAATAGTGTCTGCTTTATGAAGCTTTTGTGAGAAATAAACTATGCACTAAATAATAAACACTTAATACCGTACTTAAGCATTTCACAAACGTATGATGTTTCCTTTAGGTGATAGTCTTATCACAATTGAATTTTTGTGCTCTAACCAACATTTATGCTACCATTAGATATCTCTGCTGAGATGATCCATTTGTTTTTCAAAGCCAGGCTCTCCAGAATTAATTCTCTATTTCTATGCCTAAAACATTCTTTTTATGTTTTTCACCTGTAATAGTTTCAAAGTTGACCTAGGCACCAATTGATAAAATGTGAAGTTATCTGTTTTTAATTTCCCTTTACTCCAAACCATTGCTCAAATCCTGCCCAAGTTTTCCGGTTTGTTTTTTGTTTGTTTTTTCCAAATGCCCTGGGATCCTACTCATTTCCTCTACTGCGGTATTATTTATTTATTTATTTATTTATTATTTTTTTCAATGTATGGCTGCTTTTCAACTGCCTCCAGGCACAGACCTGACTGGAGACCTGGTTTGCAACCTGGTTATATGCCCTGGCTGGGGTTTTGAACCTGCGACCTTTGGGTTCACAGGCCGGTGCCTTATCCACTGTGCTACCAGCCAGGGCTACTTTATGTTCTCCATACTCCATACTTCTTCCCTTAACTGTGAAAAGAACTTCCTAGTGCTCTTTCTACCGTCATTTTTTCATACAATTCATTTTATATCCTGTTTCCAGAATTGTATTTCTAAGATCAACATTATGCTTAATTTTGCCTTATTACCTATTTTATTACAGCACTTGATAACTTTTAGCAGGCTATATAGATTAATCACCTATCCAATTACCTTTCCTTCACACCTTCTATACAAGCCAAATTATACTACCCAGTCTTCTCAGTACTCATTCAAAATATGTACTACATATATTGAGTAGCACTATTTAATATATGTTTTTAGCTCTCTCACTTCCAAAATATCCTATTCATCCATAAAAGTCCAAAAGAGATGCTTCTCTTTTGAAGGTTTTATAGCTATTATACTAATATAGCTCTTTGTTCCAGGCTTCCAAGTATTTTTCTGGAACAATCGATATAGCATTTCATACACTGCTTTACAAGATAATGTGCCAGCCTTCCTGCTACACGTGAGTTCCCTGAGATCAGGAATCGCATCACTGACTTTTGCTTCCACAGTGGTTAGCATAGCACTTGGCAGTATTTGATATTCAACAAATCTTGTTGAATACATAAATCTTTAAAATAATTCTCCTAAAATTTGCTTTGCTGTTTTTAAGCAAGTTAAGATTTAGAACCTCGAAGTTACCATTACAAATTGTAATGGCTAAAGGAGAAATGTGCAATCAAATACTTTAAAATGTAATAGTAAATAATAATAGATGATATTTTATAATGCAAAATACATATATGAATTTTAATCACTGTAAAAACAAGTATCTTTTTAAATGAACATAAATACTCTACAAAAGATTCCACTTCACCATATTAAAATTTTAAAGGATGTCTTTTTAGATTAATTATGGGACTGTAACAGAGCACAGAGACATTTCATCAATACATATTTTCAGTAACTTTCTCATGTAAAATTACCTGAAGAGATTGATGCTTCCACAGCAATCATGTTATTATTATAATACAGCTTCTCAACTTCCACCCTCCGGGATCATTAAAATAAGAGATGTGACCCTGCTCACCAGAACATAGTAGGGGAACTCTGCAGATCCAATCATATTCCTTTGTAGAGGCAGAAAGGGACTTAGGCACTGTTCTTACTGAAATTTCCACAAGATATAAAGACCTATATTAGGACCAAGCAAATTTTTTACCCATGAACCTACTTCTGACTTCCTCTCTTGCTGGTCATCAGAAGGAAGGGATGAAATGTTCTAGAGTGGAGGTAAACCAATTATACCCAGCCTGCCGTCTCTGAACAATCAATGAGTTAAGATAGGTTGTTGTATTTTTAAAGGGTTGCTTAAAAATGAGATATAGACCACACATGCTCATTAAATTTAGAATATTTACTATATGGCCCTATGGAAAAAGTTTGCCAACCCTTATTTAAAGTAGCATTGCCCAGTAGAGCTTTCTACAGTGATAGACATGTTCTCTATCTCTGCTGTCCAAGACGGTAGTAACAAAACTCATGTAGCATTTGAATACTTAAAATATGGCTAGTGCAACTGAGGAAATAGATTTTAATTTCATTTAATTTTAATTAATTCAAGCGTAAATAGCCATCTCTGTGATGGCTACCATTGGACAGCACATCTCTAGAATACCATTTCTTCTGTTCTGATAGTTCTTCAAATGTCAAGAAGAGTAAACAGAATACAAGCTAAGCTGTTAACACCTTATCTGTACCTAATTATTCAGGTAGTCTAACACCTTCAAAAACATTTTCCCTTCCTTCCATATTGTATCCTCTACTATTTCATCATGCTCATTTCTTTCCAAGGCATCTTCAGCCACCTTGCTGTCCCATCGTCTTGTGAGCTAAATAGAAGAGCAGAATGCAAGGACAGTCTACAAGACATGGATATACGAGGAGGGACTCAAAAAAAAAAAAAAAAAAAAAGAATTATCTTCTGAAAGGCAGGCACCTTGTAGTACAGTCTTCCCCAACTAGGTGAGTGTTCTAGGAAGCTATTTGTATCAGTGTACTAGCTGGCATTGTTGTGAGAGGCTGTGTTCAGCTTCAGTGAATTTTTTGGAAAACTCTCTCAATGTGTTTGCCCATTTCATAATGGGTGATTTACGGGTGCACTTGCCCACATTGAGCTGAGTGTGCAGCAGTTCTTGACCAAAAATAGCATGACACCCACCCTCCTCATTCACCCAATCTCACCCTGAGTGACGTGTGTATGTGCGTCTCCCTGGATGAAAAAAAGCCTCAAAGGGAATGTTTTGCTGAAATGGAAGAGGTAAAACAAACAAAGAAAATGGCAGAAGCACAAAAAGACATCAAAATCGACAAGTTCAAAAACTGTTTTTGAGTAGTGGAAAAAACATCCCTGTATGTGTATTGCATCAAATAGAGAGTACCTTGAAGGTGACTGAAATTTAAGTATATATGAACAAATACATATATTTTATAACTAACTTCCAAGTTTTGGGTCCCCCTCACATTTACTTAAGACTAAATTGAAACTTCATCTTTTTGTCTTGAATGAAGTGTGGTAGGTAAAGTTTAGATTTGTGTGTGTTTGTGTGTGTACACATGGGTGATTGATACAGTTCTCTCAGACACATTATGAAATGATCTAAAGATCTAACCATCATGTATAATATAATTTCTGTGGAAAATTTTATTCTGAGTTCAAAATACCTGACTTAAAAACTTGCCACAAACTTTCTGATAGATCAGGAATAAATTGTGTATGGTTTAACAGTAAAAATAACTTACAAGTTGTGCAGTATTATGAGTCATGAAAAATATTTACTTGGGAACTATGGAAATTTTCCCACAACTTTATATATGATATAAATACTCTGCATTTAGAACTAGCTAGTGCTATAGTAAGTGCTTGCCCTTGACAATCACCTCTAACCCAAGGCAGTTTTATTTTATAAGAGTGATACTTTCAAAATCAAACACATTTTCCTCAACCTAACAAATAAAAACCAGTCTATTATGAAAAATTAGAATACAATACTACCTTTATAACACATTTTCCAAAGCTGCATTATTTTTGATACACTATTTCGTTAATCACGTGGTTCATGACAGGAGTCTCTGTGTAATATAAATGCATTATTTCTTAGAACTTAGAATTACAGTTCCAGTTTACTGATTCCTAAATCAATTAAATCAGAAAATGAAAATTAGTTTTTGTGCCAAAGCTATTATTTCTGTTGGAGTTTCTTTTGAACTGTAAGATAGCCTATCTTAAATGTATTTGTCAAGCAAAGATATAAGATGGGCAATAGATAAATTTTGAGACTATCATTCAATTATTTTTTATGTAGCTGTCAAATCCTCCCTTTAGAAGGCTTCTCAAGGGGAAATGGCTACAGCTAGAGTAAATAATATACAACATCATTAAAAAACACCAAATAATCTTTATCTGTCAAAAATGGCTAATAAAGCCCTGGCCGGTGTGGCTCAGTTGGTTGGAGTATCATCCCATAGCTGAAAGGCTGTGGGTTTGATTCACAGTTGGGCACATGACTGGCACAGGCACATGTGACCCCCAGTGCAGACACACTGGGGTACCCCCAGGTACCCCCACCCAGGTACCCATCCCTAGTTAGGGTGCATATGGGAGGCAAACAATCGCTTCATTTATATTCTCATATTCTCTCTCTCTCTCTCATCAATGTTTCTCTCTCTCCTTTTCTCTTTCTCTAAAATCAATGAAATAAAATGTCCTCAGGTGAGTATTTCTAATAAATGGCTGGTAAAAAAAAAGGAGTACAGGTGGTCCTTGAGCCTGGGTCTGTGGAGCACAGCAGTCATGGCCAGTTGCATTCTGCTCCTCCAATGATGCTAAGATGCCCACCATGGGCCTGGGCCCCTGGAAGTCCCCTCCAGGCAATGTGAGGAAGGCTGTGAGGTGGAGATTAAACTCAGACTGGGATACCACCACATTGACTGTGCTCATGTGTACCAGAACAAGAATGAGGTGGAGGTGGCCATCAAGAAGCTCAAGGAGCACAAGGTGAAGTTTGAGGACCTCTTCATTATCAGTAAGCTGTGGTCCATGTACCAGAAGAAAAACCCAGTGAAAGGAGCCTGCCAGAAGATGCTCAGCAACCTGAAGCTGGACTACCTAGGCTTCTACCTTATTCACCGGCCCCTCAATTTCAAGCCCTGGAATGAATTTTTCCCCGCTAGAAGCGAAAGGTAATGTGATTCCCTCTAGCATCAACTTTTTGGCTATGTGGGAGGGAGGCCATGGAAGAGCTGGTGGATGAAGAGCTGGTGAAAGCTATTGGAATCTCCAATATCAACCATATCCAAATCCAGAAGATCTTAAACAAACTTGGCTAAAATATAAGCCAGCAGTTAACAAGATTGAGTGCCATCTGTACCTCACTCAGAAGTTAATCCAGTATTGCCATGCCTGTTGCTATGCCAAAGGCGTTGCTATGCCAAAGGCATTGCAATAACTGCCTACAGTCCCCTTGGCTCTCCTCACTGGCCCTGGGCCAAGCCTGAGGACCCTTCCCCACTGGAGGATCCCAGGATCAAAGCCATAGCTGACAGGCACAGTAAAACCACAGCCCAGGTTCTGATCCAGTTCCCCATGCAGAGAAATTTGCTCGTGATCCCCAAGCCTGTGACACCTGAACAAATTGCTGAGAACTTTCAGGGCTTCAACTTTGAACTGAGCAGCAAAAATAGGACCACGTTACTTGGCTACAACAGGAACTGAAGGGTCTGTGCCTTGGTGAGCTGTGCTTCCCATGAGAATCCCTTCAAGGAAGAGTTTTGAAGCTATGCCTACACTTCCCAAATGACGGGCAGCCATCCCTCCTGCCTCATTCTTCCTGTATGGAGTGTAGTGTGGTCCATGTCCCCCAGTGGCTGGGCAGCTGCCTGCAGAGGAACCAGTGAGGGCCCGGCTGGCCTGGCCTTGGGTCCAAAGAACTGTCTAAGTAGAAGCTTCTTTCAGTTTCCTTTGCCCTTTTTATCCAGAGGGACAGTACCATTCTGATATTTTTTCCTAAGTTGAATCTACAAAGTGAAAAATAGTGCTACTAACAATTGGGTTTTGGCTGTTCGGAACTGTAATTCTTGCAGCCAGCAAATAAAAAAGAAGAAAGAAGGGGGTGGTGGGGAGGAAGAAGAAAGAAAAGGAAATAAGAGGAAGGAAGGAAGGAAGGAAGGAAGGAAGGAAGGAAGGAAGGAAGGAAGGAAGGAAGGAAGGAAGGAAGGAAGGAAAAGAGAGAAAGAGAAAGAAAAAGAAGGAAGGAAAGGGAAGGGAAG
>PVIW01001768.1:0-152064 GCA_004026585.1 Noctilio leporinus
AGCAGCTTAGACAAGAACCTAGTATAAAGGAACCATGGACATGGACAACAGGTGGGATTGACTTTGGGGGGAAAGGGTGGGTGGGGAGGGGGACAGAGGGGAGTAAAAAAGGGATGGATGTAATACAACAACAATAAAATTAAAAAAAAAAGTTCAAATAAAAAAAAAAACATATCATTCAGGGAGGATAATAAAAAATGTTTACAAGAATGTATTTATATATCCATTATTCTTTACATGTAACCTTGTCAAACCTGGTCAAATCACCAATATAAAATATGAGATCTATTAAAGCATAACTTTGGAGTTTTTATTATAAAGTATAGGTTATATGAAATGGAAATTTTCACAAATCTACTCATTTTTTAGATGACCTCAAATTTATGCCTAAGAGATACCTAAACTCAGATTTTTCTCTCAGATTTCAGTAACGTCGAACTATCTCAAGAATGTTACTAAATTGAAGAGAAGAAATCTCTAGTAAGGAGGGAGAGTTGCTATAGACTAAACCATGTGCTCTTCCTTTTTCATGTATTTTTAGTTGTCCATTATCCAATTGATAGTTCAGATTCTGCTGTGCAAGAGATACAGAGCACCTTTAGAAAGATAGTGAAAAGCACCATCTGTTCATCTTGAAGAAAAAATTTTTAACTTATTAATCACAAAAATTGCTCTTCAAAGAAGTGTACTGGAAACATCCGGATGTAGGGTCATAATTAAAAATCACAGCAAAACAGCCTCCTTTAAAAGCAGTGAAGCTCTTAATTCAGACTTACTGAGAGCTGCTAATGAAAGGGAAAGTGCTGGCATCTATAGATACCGGGAAGTCTGGAGACTTGGATTTTATCACAGACCATCTGGTTATATTCATGCTTAGAGAAAAAATTTTACATAGCAAAAAATTCATTAATAGCCTAAAAGAAATTCATTATAACTGGGATGTTTTTATTAAACCTGTGCCCCCTTTTGATATGGATGGACTATGACAGTTTCCATTGGTGACATCATGTTAATGCATCAGGGGACAGATTGATGCGGACATATGAGGTCTGTCCTGAAGTATCAACCGCACAAACTGTTTTAATTATATTGACATTGGCTCGATACTTTTGAAACATACCTCATCTAGTACACTTGATCCAGTCCAGTCCACTTAACCAGGATCAAGGTAAGAAACATTAGATAAACATTTTTCATTAAGCCAGGACAGTGATAATTTAACAAGTAGCATTCTTTGATTCCCACTTACAGGAAAGCTGAGTCCCAAATAGTTAAATTACTTGCCCCTGGTCACATTTTTAGAGATTGGCAGAACAGGAATTAAAATCCAGATCTACCTATCTCGACCCCCTTTATTATTATTTTTGTTACAGAATACCACCATCTTTGGGGCTACGTAATGGGATTTATTTATCTTTCTGTTTCCTTACCATGACTGGTCAACTGGAATAACTAGTACCAATAATTATCCAGCTACATTTAACCATGCAAGGCTCTTCCTAGCAATCCAGCACCTCTGAGGCTGTCTCTGGGAAGTCAAAGACAGTTTCTCAGAAATAATATTATGAATATCCACAACCACACAACTACTGACTCCCTGATTTGTTCGTATTTTTCTTTGCTCTTTCCATTTAATTTTCTTCCTTTAATTGTAGGTTGATTATCAAACAAATGTTTATCTTGTTAATGCATTTTGATATTTTTGTACCTTTTTGAAATTTCAGGGATAAAGTTCTTTTTTATTTTAGCTTTCATCCTTCATCTCTCTCTCTCCATCTCCAAGAAAGATCAGCAACAATACTCCTTATCCTTTATCCTTTCTTTCCAAGAACATCAACTAATCTTGTGTGGTTTTCTTTCTTTCTTCCTTCCTTCCTTTCTTTCTTTCTTTCTTTTTTAAAGATTTTTAAAAATTTATTATTTTTATAGAGAGGAAAAGGGAGAGAGGCAGAGAGGAAGAGAGACATTAATGTATTGTTGCCTTTCACCTGCCTCCAGCTACAGACCTGGCAGGAGACCTGGCTAGCAACCTGGTTATGTACCCTGGCTGGAAATCGAACCAGCGACTAAAGCTTCAATTTTTGATACACTGGCCAAGCTTGCCTTAAACACAGCTGAAGAGCTTCTGAGATGCATCATCTGGATTTAGAGTTGACACTTGAACAATGTTGAGGGGAGGAGTGGTCACTCCCATCAGCTGAAAATCCACATATAACTTTTGATGCCCAAAAAGTTCAGTTGTTCCTCAGTATCTGCAAGGTATTTGTTTCAAGAACCCCCACACATACTGAAATGTGTGGATGCTCAAGTGCCCTCTATAAAAAGGTGTAGGTCAATGCATACAGTTGGCCCTTCAAAGCCATAAACTCCCAACATCAGATGGAAAACAGTAACAGTATTTATTGGAAAAAAATCTGTCTATAACTAGACCACCACAGCTCAAACCCATGTCCTTCAAGGGTCAACCACTATATTGTAAGAGTGACACAACTGAATTGTGATGTCTTCCTAGGGAAAGGACGGTTGGTGATCCATATGTTTTGTATTTCATATCCTTGGCTCAGAGACTCAAAAATCCTAATTAAAATTTAAAGGTTTTCTTTGAGAAAGAAAGACAAAGTTGGAGGAATCATGCTACCTAATATCCAATTATACCATAATATTAGGCCATAGTAATCAAAACAGCATAGTACTGACATAAAAATAGGCACATACAGTATATCAATGGAACAGAACAGAAAGCCTAGAAATAAACCCACACCTTTATTGTCAATTAATATTAGACAGAGGAATCAAGCACATACAATGGACCAAAGACATTCAACAAATGGTGCTGGGAAAATTAGACAGATACAAGCTGAAAAGTAAAACTAGACCACCCTCTTACACCACATACAAGAATGAATTCAAAATGGATTAAAGACGTAAATGTTGGAAATGGAACCATTAAGATCCTGAAAAAAACCACAGGCAGTAAAATCTCATACATTGCTTGTAGCGATATCTTTTTGCAATATATCTCATTAGGTAAGGGAAACAAAAGAAAAACAAAATACTTGGGACTATACCAAATGAAAGTTTCTGCATGGCAAAGTTTTTATCATTAAAATAAAATTAAATGGGAGAACATATTTGCTGGTACATCTGATACGGGGTTCATATCTAAAATGTATAAGAACCTATAAACTCAACACCAAAAACAAATAATTCAGTTAAAAATGGGCAAAAGAACTAAAAGACACTTCTCCAAAGAGGACATACAGATGGCCAACAGACATATGAAAAGATGTTCAACATTGCTCATCATCAGAGAAATGCAAATTAAAACCACAATGAGATATCACCTCACACCAGTTAGAATAACTACTGTCAATAAATCAATAAACAACAAGTGCTGGAGAGGATGTGGAGAAAGGACAACCATTTTGCACTGTTGGTGGGAATGCAGATGGGTGTAGCCACTATGGAAAACACTATGGAGATACTTCAAAAAATTAAAAATGGAATTGCCTTTTGATCCAGCTATCCCACTTCTGGGAATATATCTGAAGAAACTCAAAACAGTAATTTGAAAGAATATAAACACTCCTATGTTCATTGCAGAGTTATTTACAATCGCCAAGATATGGAAGCAGCCCAAGTGTCCATCAATTGATGAATGGATAAAACAATGATGGGACATTACACAATGAAATAATACTCTGCCAGGAAAAAAAAAAAAAAAAAAAAGGAAATTTGACCATTTGTGTCAGCATGGTTGGACCTGGAAAACATTATGCTAAGTGAAATAAGCTAGTCAGAGAAAGACAAGTACCATATGATTTCACTTATATGTGGAATACAATAAACAAACTGAACTAACAAGCAAAAAACAGACAAACTCATAGATAGAGAGCAGGCTGACAGTACAGGTGGGGAGGGGAAGGGTGGAGATTTCCAGCCAAAAAACAAACAAACAAACAAAAAATAGGACTCACAGACATGGACAACAGTGTGGTGATTGTGGGGGACAGAAGGATGGGTGGAGGTGAAAGAGGTTATTGGGGGAATAAATAGTAATAGAAAAAAGACAATAAAATTATTTTAAATGCAAAAGTTTTCAGGACCAAACCACTAGACACATTAAAACCTCTTATATTCAGGTCATGAATATTTATCTAGGCCTTACATAGGGTCTAACTGTCATGGTTTATCCTACAGACGTAGATCCTAATCTCATAGCTACTTAAAATGGCAAGGCAAATTCTACACTGTTATGGAGTCTAAGTGCCCAGCAGTAGCAAAGAGAACAAACGCTACTGGAATGCATCAGATGGAAGCATTACTGATGGCTATGGAAATCTGTGAAGGCATCATGATGACATGCCATTCGATAGGGCCTTACATGAGCCAAAAGACAAGCACTGGATATTCCGTACTGGAGCAGGCAGCTTTAGCAGAGTAGTGGTATGTGGAAAATGCTAATTGGTCAGTATTATAATCAACAACCATTATTATAGACAAAAAACAGAACCACAGAGAATAAAACAATCACCTTTAGTGGGAAGCAGCCCACCATTGGTACTGCTGGAGCAGAGCAGGGAAAATAAGGGATGATATTGTAATGATATTATAATGTTGGTGCTGGCTACTGATAGTCACAGCACTAATTTGATTATTTTTAAACTTATAATTAAAAACAATTATTATTTCTTTTTAGATAATAGAGCTCTGAAAAGTTAAATAACTCACCAAGGACATGTGGCTCACAAACCCTAAAAGCAATATTGGAAGAAAAACTAATGAATGGAGACCTTCTAAAGCAAAGCCCTTGTTAGCCATCATGCTGAGGGTAACTAGGGTGTTTAAAGGATGACAAGTCCATCTATCTCCTGCCTTTTGATTTATCCACCCCAGACTTAGGGAAAGGTCTAAATACCTATTCAAGACACCCACTTGCCAAGACAAACGGCAGAAGAAGGCATCAGGGCACTGTGGTTCCCTCAGGCAGTAGATTCTAATCTAGTCCTATACCTATCATTGCAACCTTGTAGGTATTTCATAAACTCAGTTTCCTCCTGGGTACAACAGGGGGAGTAAAATGAAGCAATACTATGTCATGGAATGAGCTAAGAGTCTGATGTACCTAGACTTAAATTCTAGATCTACTACTTACTAACTCTGTTATACTGGGGGAATTCTTTTATGAATTTACAAAGGGGAGAAAATGACTTCTCTATGGAATTGCTATGCAGATTAAATTGAGAAAAGAAGTCAGCTGCCCAGCTCAGTATCCAGTACATAGTACAGGCCCATAATCCCTCATCTGTAATTCTTACAGCCAGATGTATTTTAGAATTCAGAATTTTCTTGAATTTTAGAAAGATAAAGATTCATAGACCTTATATAACCTAATACCCCCAAAGAGTCAAAGACAGTACCCTATAACCAAATAATTAATAGATTTACAATGAAAAATAATGATATTCTCACCATAATAGAGTGACTAAAGATCTTATATGGCTACCTATTATTTAACTTATTTAGCCCTTTTTATTTTCTAGATAAATATGGAAAAATGCTAATAATTAATGGATCTACCTGAAGGGTATACAGAATTAATTGTACTATTCTTGCACCTTTTCTCAGATTCTTTTAAAAGAAGGACCCAAAAGAAAACTACTTTTAGTAATTTCTGGATATTGGACATATGGTTAAGAGATTAGAATCACATTAAAATTCAATAATTGGTAGTTTCCCACTCTTGTGCTCCAGAAAAAGTATGAAAGATACAAGTACCTCTCAGGTGTCAAACAAATAATTAATGGTGTTTTAGGGTGGTCAGGTCCTCCAGAACACCACATTTTGGGACACAATTAGTCTTACTCATAAAAGCATCAGAGTTTGTCATTTTCAACAGTTTGAGTAAGAAAGTCACAGTGCTAAATCTAAAGCAATCTGATGTTTATTTTCTGCCCAAAGAACAGACTTGGTTTACTTCTCCCTCTTGTACTCCAAACATTTCTACCCAAGGCCTGAATATGCCTGAAAAGACTTGTCATTTTGGCTTTTCCTGCTCTGAATCTAGACTTCTCCCACCCCGATCACACTGAAGCCAAGGACAGGAAAAGCCAATGACAGCCAGATCTTGACAGATCATGCCCAGCACAGTTTCACTGTCAGCCCCTGCCTGGGACTTGACAGAAAGGTTGGTCCCAGAGATGTCTGTCTTTTCCATCCGGGCTGCAGGCTGAGCTGAGAAGGTCAGGGGCATGTTCTACGGGCAGGACACATAGCTGGACTTCAGAGGCCAGTGTGCAGATTTGTCTAGCCATCCTCACAAACACTCAGCACCCGTCACCCTGTGGGGCAGAGCAGTGGGTGAGCTTTCTGGAGATCTCCCCCTGAAATGCTGGTTGCCTAGCAACAAAATTCTGCTTCTCTCCAACTCCAAATCTTAAGGCTGTGGCTTAGTTAGACATTTCTGATCCCCAGATTTTTCTTACCATTTGTCACTTCCTAGTGTCCCTGAAAATACAAGTGCTCCAAAGCTCTGTATAATGTGATTATGTCAGCTAGGTGGTAGCAGTATATATCCTAGATTTCCTTTTGGCATCTAATCTGTACATTTTACACACCAGCACTTCCCTAGTAGTTTTAAATATACTATATCTAGAACAGTATGCACTGTTGGTTTTTATTTTTGAACAAAAACACATGCAGTACATATGTAGGTATTAAAAAGAACTGAAAGGGTATCAGAAAATACAATGACAGCATGGGTTTTCTCCCATCATTTTTCATCATGGTAGGAAGATTCATAACAGTTTATTATTTTCCTTACCTGTATTTTTGTTATCTCCACTATGTGTCTTAACTTTGTACATAGGTTTAACATGACAGCTATTGAAATTATGCACTATTAATCAACATTAAAAATGTAAACTAAGTAATGGGAAAGAAAGAAATGCATGTACACATTCATACAATCCAATTTCAACCCCATGTATGAAAATACAAATGGGAGGAAAATATCAATGGATGAAGTGTTTCATTAGAATTCTCCAATTTTAGTTTTAAAATAACTAATCTTAATGAAAGATTATATATTATATATTTCTAACCATATGTTTACAAGTGCAGAGGAAAATTATCTCTATTGTGCTAAGGGTCCAATGGGCAATTTCAACAGTAGAAACTAAAATGTATTTTAAAGCCAGAGTTTATTCAGTCATTTTTCGTTCATGCACCGAAAAACCTCCTCCCTCTATCTATTATACTTGGTGCTAGATATTCGGAAAGTATTGTGGACAAAGACCTATGGCAGCAGGTCCTTGCCCTCAAAGAGGTCAAACTCAATTATAATTCAGAATGAGAAAGAAAATAGAAAGTATTTATTACAATATTTTCAAACCAGGTTTTGTGTCTTGGACTTCTCTAGAATACATTTTTTTTTAAGAATTTTTTCTTTTTTTTTAAACATTTTTATTCATTAGTTTTAGGCAGAGGGGCAGGGAGGGAGGAAGAAAAGGAGAGAAACATCAATGTATGGTTGTCATTCACCTGCCTCCAGCTACAGACCTGGCTGGAGACCTGGCTTGCAATCTGGTTATGTGCCCTGACTGGGGAATTGAACGAGCAACCTCTGGGTTTACAGGCTGGTGACAATCCACTGAGCCACCGGCCAGGGCTCTAGAATACATTTTTTCAATGTTGCATTTTATTTATATGATTCCTTAATCAAACAAATTTTTCAGGATCCTTTTAATGATGCCCTATAAATGATTTCAGGGTCAACATTTATGCTTGTGATTATAATTGCATAGCATCAAGTATTATTTAATTGTCATGGCTAATGAGAAATGAACTTATATTTAAATGCTACGCTTATGCTTCACGAAAGCCAAGTGGTACTGTGGGAGATTTCACAGTAATGTGAATAGTAACAAATGGTCAAAGAACTGAGTCATCTTAGGCTTACAGTATGGTATGGTCATGCCAAACTAAAAAGCTGTTAGATTTGTACCTATGTTGTGAGTAGACAGTTCCAGCAAATTGACATTCCCTTATATTAAATAAATGCTGTTAATATTTTACATGTTTTGTTAAAGTTTATTTTTCAATTATGGTTGACATACAATATTGTATTAGTTTTAGGTGTATAATAGCAATTAGGCATTTATATACCTTATGAAGCATTAAGGCTAGTACTCACCTGATACCACACATAGTTGTAACAATATAATTGACTATATTTTCTATGTATGGATAAAGAAGATGTGGTACAGAGACATACAATGTAATATTACTCAGCCATTAAAAAAGAATGAAAATTTACTATTTACAACTACATAGGTAGGCATAGAGGGTACTATGCTATGCCAAGTGAAATAAAGCTGATAAAGATTTAACTTATATGTGGAATCTAAACAACAAAATAAATGAACAAATAAAACAGATACAACATACATACAGAGAACAAATTGGTGGTTGTCAATGAAAGGTTGGGTTAAAGAGATAGATGCAAAGGTAAATGGGATTAAGAAGTGTAAATTACCAGTTAGAAAAATAGTCACAGGGACATTAATGTTCTTAATATTAATTTCATCCTACTAGAAGGCAACTCAATGAGAGAAGAAGCTGCATCGATCTTATTCCCACCTATATTTACAATGCCTGGCTCAAAATAACTATCTATTAAATACTTTTTGAATTGATGAATGAATGAATGGAGTAGCTTTGGTTTATATCTGTTTTCTAAATTAATGTTTGCTTTATGGTTGAATACAAATTATACCTGTTTTTATACTATGTATTTAAATCATCTCCTGTAATAAAAATAACATGAATGACTTGTTAAAAAGTTTGCCCCTTTAAAAGAGATCTAAATATTTAAAAGGTACTGCCAGTCCTTTAAAACCAAAGGGTTTATCCTAACTCTTCCCCATTTTGTGATATCACTTTCTTGACTCTTCCCCTTCTACTTTCTGTTCCCACCAATCTCAAATTCAAAACCCTGAACTGTTGGATCCCACTCTCACTCCTTCCCTTTCTGCACCTGCTACTTCCTGCTCCTTCCCTCACCTCACCATCACAACCTAAGTTCAAGGAATAGAAGAGAAGGCAAGAGCAGAGAATGAAGCTGGTTTTCCAGCACCTACAAAAACACACAAGTAAAGAAAAGAGACTCCAGAGTCTTACGGAGCAGGAGCAAAATCCTAGTTCTACCATTTATAGATTACCTGGCAGAGCTTGAGTAGGCCAGTTAAACAATGCTGGTGTCTAGCCTCATCAATAACATGTTCAAATGCTTAGCACCATACCTGGCAATAGCCCTGGGCAAGTGAGACTCCTGCCTCTGTCACAGGCTTTGGAAGGCCTTCTCCGCCCTGTTGGTAGGACCTCCTCCCCATGAGCAAGATGGAGTCCTAACTTGCAGCCAAGTGTCACCCCACCAGGAACTGGGACCCTGAATCTCCTGCCAAACTGCCTTGCTCCTAGATCTTACCTCGGTCCCTACTCTTCCTTCTGATGGTGGATCATCCCTTTGGAGTGCGCACCCTGAGTTTGAGGAATGGGTCTCCAACAGCATGGCTTGTAAGCATGTGGTGGAGTGTCCGTAATTCTAAGTGGTTGGATAAAGCCTGACAGGAGAGGGGAGAAAATGAGGCGCATCTCGACCCAAGGGTGCAGGTCCATTTTTCCTACATGGCTTCCTCAAGACTAGGAACTCAGAAAAGTCTGAGAATTCATTCACGTCTCGCTTTGAACCAGGCCTTCCAGGTTCGTTTTGAAGGAATATTTGCTGAAGTAGAAAGATTAAATGTATTCTGTAACAGTTGTTAGCTTGATTTAGAACTTTTAAATATTTAATGCAAGCCCTACAAATGGTGTGGGTGGATCTCCCTGGGACACAATAACTGTGTGCGAGTGGACACTATTCTAATTATCCCCTCGCAAGGTGAGAGCATGGTCAGTCAATATGCGTTTATTAGAAATGGCTAGCTTAGAGCACTGTCCTAAGCACATGTGGGCAACACAAAAGAAAGAAGAAACAGCTTAGGCTTCTGGGTATGCCTAAGCTCAACGAATACCTATAAATCATGTGCATAAGAAATTTAAGAATAATCTCAGAAGTGTCCAGAATTTTATGAAACCAATTTTCTGCGAGGCTTATAGAACACAGTCTCAATTGAATTATGGCCACTAGGTTCTATAAATCTATGTATGCAATGCCATCCTTTCTTTGCCTGATTAAATTTTCCCATCGTTCAAAGGCTCTCAAGCCTGGCCACCTGGGTAAAGCCTCCTCGGCTGCGGTCTCGTCCACCCCCATTGCTCTTCTCCCAACTCCTGGTACAGTCAAGGTCATCAACCAAGTTTTAGCTTCTAATTATTCCTTAAATGTTTCATATTAATTGGTCTGGGTTCCTATGGTGACGGTTTCTGAGAGGCAGAAATCTCGTCTTGCATTCCGCTCATACACTTGCGGGTCCATTGCCCCTCCCTTCCAGTTCCCCCTACCCGCCTCTCCCCACGCGGCCCCACACGCCCGTGCTGCATGAATTGGTCAGTCCCTCTGCTGATCTCCTGCAACGATCAGTCCAGCCCCTAATTATAGCACGTGATTTAGTCAACACACACACACATTTCCAGGTCTCCCACATTTAGTGGAATACTCAGTAATGATGGCTTCGAACAAATACACAAGAAAAAGTACTCTACATTCTTGTTCCCGGAGAGAGACCAATCAGCTCTGAGGATTGTTTGAGCAAACACGAGGTTGTCTGAAGAGGAAAGTAGCCATGTGGTTGGAAGGAGCCAGAGGAAACCATTGCTGAGAGGTAGACCCATTCACCTTTCACATTGCATGAGTGAGGCAAGGACAATTCTTTAACATTTGCCTCTCGGGAAAGAGGTGGAAGGCTCACTGCTAGAGCTACATGGTCAGGAATACTGGCCCCATTCCCTACCTCTGGACATACACAAATGGTATCCACAGCTTACATCGGGGTCTTGGGCCACAGCACAGCTGCTGGGACCTCTTGCAGACTCTGAGCTCCACACCTCAGCTATGCCAGCTTGGCTCTAGGACTGTCCTCAGAAGGCCAAAGGCTCCTTCGTTCTTGAATCCCTAGCACACAGAACAGTCTCTGGCAAAGAATGGGCACTCAGGGAAGAGCAGTGGTAGGTGCAAAACGCACAGGCTCTGCAGTCAGAAATATCATGCTCAATTTGAATATTGGTGCCATTGTTCTTAAGTCACATGGCTTTGGATAAATTATTTAAACCTTCTAATCTAAAAATATACCTGGGTCAGTGGCACAGTGGATAGGCACGGGCCTGCAAACCCAAAGGTCACTGGTTCAATTCCCAGCCAAGGCACACAACCAGGTTGTAAGCCAGATCTCCAGTCAGGTCTGTAGCTGGAGGCAGGTGAAAGGCAACCATACATTGATGTCTCTCACCCTCTCTCTAAAAATAATAAATAGAATATTTTTACAACTTCTATAAAAACTATATATATCAAATTGTGAAATTAAAAAATTATAATTACCCAACTTATTTTTCAGATCAGTCTTGTCCTAGAAGAAATTTAAGGTCACCTAAATATAACACAATTTTAAAAATAAAGATTACTTTCAATAAAGAGACACTATAAGTGGAGGTGATAAAATTGTACCACTGAGATACTACTTTGCACAAGGGAAGCAGTGAGTAGGGAAACTGCTCTGAAATCAAACAAGACCCTAAAAGTATTGCTCCCACAGGTTCTCATAAAGATAAATACAGGGACTGCCTGTTACAGCAGGAGGAGCAATGGTTTTACAGCTTAGCTTCATTTCCCATATTCACTTGTAACATCGTTCCAAACTATAGTTCAATAAAGTGCTTTGGGGGGCAGCGGGAAGCATCTGTGCTAGACTGAGAGTCAGATTTTAGATATTCTAGGAGGGTTCCTGCAGTTTTAAGGCAATCTTCCAAAATTACCACTTCTCTCAGCCAAACTTTAAATAGTTACTGATTATTGATCGATCTGAGGTTATAGTTTGAGATAAGTGGCTGAAGTTCATGTATCAAGTTAAAAGCAAAGGTATGCACTTTAATAGTCAGCTGAGAATGAGGAACTACTGACATCGTATAAAATCTGTCAAATTGGAGAGTGTATAAAAAATCTGGTAGGGCATGTAAGCACTTAACAGAGCATCTGTTACTTTTAAACTTGCAATAAATTACTATTATTAGTATTTTATTATATTAATGCATTAATAGATACATTGTATCCAATACATACTTATTAACTGGTTGATGGATTAATTAGAAATGAGCACAGAAAACAATGAAATTGAAAGTGGGGTTCAGTCAGGTTGTCTGTGAAAAGGAGGCATAGAAAGTGAAATACTGACAAACCAAAAATGTTTAAAGCACTAGCTTTATATACAATTTATAATCTTCCTCTGTCATTTCAGAAGGAAGATATGATTCACAACATTACTTATTATCCAAACTTGTATCCAAGCTCTACAAGTGTAGATCCTACCAAATTGTGCCAAATAGAGATGAAAATGAATAACTTAACCAATCATCCAAATGCTTCTGAATAGTTAAGTGCTCATTAAGTCCTAGATGCTTAAATGCTACACCTTTTTTAATCCCAAGATTTCTTGCTATAATGCCATGTCTTCACCGAGAGAAATCTGGGAAAATATAACAAATCTTTGATAGAAGAAGCTGTGACTCATTTAACAAGTATTTATTGAGCAGTAGTAGTAATAATAATAGTAATAATGATAGTAATCCTAGTAATGATAATACACTCCATTATTTACTGAGTTCTAACCTTATGCCATATTATTTCTTATTCTAAAATATATGCTGCATATTAAAAGGGCATAAACATATTCTTTAATTTTTCCTGTTTTGTAACTTTATGTAAATAGAGCCATATTATATATTTTCTTTGTTTTATACTCAATATTGCTATTAAATTCATCCATATGGTAGCCTCTATGGGTAGTTCATTCATTTTTACTACTATATAGTATCTTATTATATAAACAAGTCACAATGTATAGATACTTAGGTTAGTTCCAGTTTTTCCAATTATAAACAATAATGCCATTAGCAATATGTTTAAGCATATTTATTAATTTAGTAGTCATTAAATAACCTTATATAAATAACTAAATGACCCTAGGGACAGAATATACTCTTGTTTCTCTCATACTCTCGAAGGAAAATTTCCTTGAATTAAAATGTTTATAGTTCTTTCTTTAATTATCTCTTTTCCTAAGTTCTTTTAGGTCATATGTCTTCTAAAGTGAATATTCTTCTACTGAAAAATGCTCACTATCATATCTCCCTATAAGTCCCAGGAGGGTAGAAATATTACCTATGATCTCACAAAAAACTAAATAAATATTAGACACCAATGTCTAAAGAAAAAAGTTTACATATCAATCACGTATTTGGGAAGCAGGATTATAACATCATTGAAGTAAAGCACTTAAAATGATTTACACTGACTCGATAGTTGGTTGTGTGAAAAATATTGGGTAAAATGGTCCAGAGATAATGTAAAACACACAGTTTCTGGCCACATAAAGTGTAATTGTGGGGAAAATACATGAGTATATATGAAAAAAGGCTCACTTTTATTCCCCAATTAACCCTGCTTATCTACCTTCGACTAAATTTGGTAACTTGAAAGAATGAATCTTTATAATTATTCACTAATTAACTCAACTCTTGGTGTAACAAATAATTTTAAGATGGAACCATGAGTTTCAGGTTGCAAAGAGACCTACCACAAATGGTCTCTAAATATAATTAAAATGTACTTTGTTTGTTACCTAATTTTTATATGACTAACTCTGTTAAATAAGTCTATAATAGTCGAGCATAAAATTGAGAGGGGATGAGTAGATAAATATCTAATCAGCTGGAAGAGTCTACTAAATTATTAAACAAAATTAGCCTTTTTAAAATTGTATCTTCATATTTTTGCTTTGAAGATTTCTTTTCTTGGCCTCAAATATCAAATCTACCTACTCTTCACAGCCTTTTATAAATTGTGCTCCTTCCTCCAGCTACCAACCTATCAATCTTCTTCTTTGTAAACTTTCTTAAGAGCATTCAATACCTCCTACACCAGCTGCATCTAACAATGCCAGTACCTCACAGAAAAGCTATTTGCTGTCCCCGTCCTTCTACTGAAAATGCTCTATAACACCAGAGAACTCCTAAATGCCAGATTCAGAATAATTTCTTAATTATTACCTGACTTGACTTTTTTGGAGAATTGGACAATACTGATTACTCTTTCCTGGAAATACTTTTGATGACTTTCATTCCCAAATACAACAATTTCCCTACCCTCTTCTTCTGTTCTACTCTACATGGCATTTCCTCTTCCTAAAACTGCTCTCACCCTACCCCATTTTTCCTTTAAAAAAAAAAAAAAAATTTTTCCACCTACTTTCCATCACCCAACTAAAATGCTACCTCCTCTGTATACCCTTCAGCTACCACCAAGGCTTAGATTCAATTTAGTCATTTGTTCTTCTGAGTTTCTGTAGCACTTTCTGTATACCTTTATTATAACTGTTATTACACTGCATATTAACTACCTGTTCATATACCTGCCTCTCTCTACTAAAGTCTAAGAATTTGAGAGCTGTAATAGAGGTTGATTAATTTCTGTATCCCTAGCACTAGTTCAGAAGGTACATGGGGGTCATTTCATTAAATGTGTTGTGAATGAGTAAGAGAGTGGGTAAAAACAAAGTGGAATGAGATATCAGAAATGGCTTAAACTCTGGCCAATAGAATGGACCACTAGATAATCTCTTATTTGAAAGAAAAGAGAATTAAATGAATAAAACTACTGTTTCACTGAACAGAGAAAATATAAAAATCTATGGAAAATGTAAAAATGGATGTGTGATGGTTCTACAAATGGTAAAACCCATGTACTATCATGTTTCACTACTCTTTAATGAAATTACAATAGATCTGAGGAAGGTTTGCTGAAAGCAAAGTTTGAGCTGACTGTGGTTGACCTAAAGCAAATCTAATTGTGTAGCAAATGTTAAATCTGAGTCATTGCTACAATTATTGTGACAATGTTGCCTCCCAGCTAGTACACATGACTAAATTAAAAGATAAAGGACTAAAAATGTTGCTCATTTTGCTTGTATCTAGCAATTACTGGGGCCCAAGGGAGTTCACACTAAAACAAATATTGGTAACATTTAAAGTTACATGTGACCTTTTTCTTTCATAAGTTCTTCTCTTCTCTCCACCCCTAGCATCCCCTTCTGCCCTAAGAGAATTTCCAAAGTACCAGTATTATTAGACCATAGAAGCCATTATGTTATGTAGATTTTAGTTTTTAAACAAAGCTACACCGTAATCTTTTCTAATTCCCCTGTGAATAGCGTTGGACAAAAGAGCAGCCAGGATCATCTTCATCGTTCAGAAGTACATTTACACAAAGATGCCTGTGTATCTTACAAAGTAAAGCTGTGCAATAGCTATTTACTTTAAGTATCACCTTGGGAAAATATACACTGGAGCAGACTTTTTCCATGTTTAAACTGCTCTCTAGAAAGACATAGGCCCTTCTGGAAGTTTCAATAACTGTGTGAAACCTCTGGGGCACCCTTTGGTCAACTACAGCTTCAGTGCACCCAATGGTACCCTAGTGGCCTGAAAGAGTTAATGCAGCATCTAGTGGTACATGACTTACCTCCTTGGGGATTATTTCTAGACTAAGAGAATCTGTCTCAGATCATTAAGAACATTTCCTCCAAACGTTGGCTCCTTACAATGGCTAGAAATAAGAAATGTTCTTACCTGTTTTGTACAACTAAGAGATTAAATTAATAATGTGTACATTTTTATTAGAAGCAATAGTGACTATATTACTGAAATACATTGCTTATCTTCTCTGACAAGCCATACACTTCAAAGTTCTCTTTCTACAAATATTTTTGTTATCAAGAATGTTAATTATGTCATTTAAAAAGCTAGAACTGCATATAAAATCTAACTCAAACATCAAAACCACCCTTATTCTTTGCAAGTTAATCAGGTGATCTAGACATTAACGCAACGTACAAATATGGTGCTAAACTGTGGCAGGCATTGGGCATAAAATGGTAAGTAAAAGAGTCCCTATCTTCAGGATACCTTCACTCTATTGGGGGAATGAACAAGTAACTAGAGGATTATATTCATACAGTATATATTAACAATTTGAAAATCTCCATTAGTCAATTATTTTATTGATATCATAAAACTCAGTGGTTAAAATATAAAGAAAGCAGGTATAGATACAATACCTTAGATACCCACAGTATTAAATTTGGCAGTCATTTTCATAATAAGAAACAAAATTATGGTCATGCATTATTGGATCCCTGAAGATAAAACTAAATGAACTTAGCTCTTCAATTCACTTTTTACACATTTAAAAATAATCTTCTGCAACAGGAATTAAAATCTATTTTGGGGAGACTTCACCCTTTTATTGCTTATCTGGCTTCTTATCTATCCATGTTACTTAAGGTCTTAAATGATATATTATTTTAAAGCCTTGAAATCAAATCATCAACCCAAGGATTACTGTGCAATATACAGTATTCAAAGCCACTTATATTCACTGTAACAATTTACTCCAATCTCCAAAAGCTGGTGTTTTTCTTTCTATCCTTCTTCTCCCTTACTTAATAAGCCCTTGTATAAAATATATGATTAAATACAACATGGGTGTCGGCTGGTGTGGCTCAGAGGACTGAACACGAGCCTGCAACCTAAGGGTCACTGGTTTGATTCCCAGTCAGGGCACATGCCTGGGTTGCAGGCCAAATCTCCAGCCAGGAGATCTGCAAAAGCCAGGAGGAACACAAAAGGCAACCATACATTAATGCTTCTCTCCCTGTCTTCCTCTCTCCCTTCCCCTCTCTCTAAAAGTAATGAATAAAATTTTTTAATAAATAAAAATAAATACAAGATGGGATAAAAAGCTTCTAATGTAAAGAGAAAAGATCATTAATAAACCTTAAAAAATTAAAATGAAGACATGGCCCCCCAATGCCATGTTTTGAGCTTGGTAGAAAAGAGAACACCCTCACCAATAACCATAAAGCCTAATTTTATATGATAAATGCAATGGAAAAATCACAACTTTTACTGGGTATGATCAGAATGGAAGTCATTAACTATCTTCAAATAAACCCAAGGATGAGGGAGAGTCACCAATTGAGAGGGATGGGTGGGGGTGGGAGTGGATAATGAAACTGAGAGCTACTCTTTGCTCTCATGAGAGATGTCATGGCCAAGTTACCCATACCTTTCATTAAAGAGATGAGGCTGGCTTTGAGCTTTGATATCACAGCCAATATACAGCCATGGATTTTCCACATACTACTCTCTTGGAGACTTAGCAAAATGGATGTCTTTCAAAAACTTCAACATTTAGTAAAAGTTAATGTATCTTAAATTCTTTAATTCCATTGACCGAAATAAAATTTTTAAATTGAACCCTTTCTTTTGGAGTCATAACAGAGTTAACTATTATAATTTTATATTTAGATAGTCCCTAAGATTTTATAAAATGTTTTTTATTGCTTAAAATGGTCATGTTGTCACAATGTATTTTACTTTATTCAGCAGGCTTGTAAGTTAGCTGTTATTATTCCAATTTTGCAGATTAAGTTAACTGTAGATCATGGGAATAAAGTTCCACATCAACAAATATCAGAGTCAAATACAAACCCCTCATGGACTGTAATTCAATTTCTGCAGCTGTTTTCAGTGTATCACACAGTTTACTAAACAAGTATTTCCTTCGTTTCAAATTAAGGTACAAAGGAAGAGTCAATTTCCAATACAACATACAAAATATGAGTTTTGAAAGTATTCTGAGAGATGAACATGTAGGTGATTTTTTTTTTTCTTTTTAAAGCCTTAATAAAAATATCTTCAATGTTGCTAATTCAAGCAAAAGCCATGCACAAATTTTAGACCAGTCTGGTTCATGAAAATGTCTTGGGCTTTCTTAGAAGGCAGTTTTGTCAGATTCCTGAATGGAAATCTGGACCCAGGCCTTTGTTTCTCTGCACTCCATGGCTGGTGACTCAGTGGTAACATACTTGCTTACAGTTAGACTGCGAATTTCCAGATGGCAAATCCATGGAATGAGCAAAACTCAAAACTCTGGCTCCTATTTATTCCTGACAAAGGCTTCTTTTACCTCAGCATTTGAGATATTTTCATTAAAGAATTGCTTTGTAGATTTTTACAATGCCTCCCAGGTTGAAGTGGCAACAATCTGCCTCAGTGCATTACATGGTGGTACTTATATCTATCCTCTTATGGAAACTACAATTCTTAATGATTATAATAAGAATAAGAATAATCCCTTCTATCTAAAAAGTACATTACCAATCACAAAGTGCTTTCACGCACAGGATCTGATTTAATCTTCACAACAATGTCTCTACTCACCCACTGTGCTGGTACCTCTCCTGGGGTTCCATTCATAGCTCTTTATCTCTTTTCATTCTTCACCATTTCACAGGGGAATATTATCCTCACCTGTGGTTTCAACCACCATCCATGTGGTGATGATGCATAAATCTCTATTTTCAGCTTAATGTTCACACTGAAGATGCTGATGGGAACGTGTAGCTAACTGTCTACTGAACAATTCCCAGGGTTTATCATCAGCACCTCTACCCAACTGAATGCAAACTGGTGTTCTCCAAATCTCCTCTGTTCAAATTTGTTGAATAGCTAAATAACAAAATAATCTATCAGCTCTCCAAGCTGAAAATAACAAAGTCTTAGCTTCTCTCTCTTTCTCACTCACACACAAGTACTAAGTCTTGATGACTGTACCCTAAATATCTTTTCCCAAGGTATTTTCAGTTATGCCTTTACCTAAGTTGTAGGTAAAAGGATAAAACTAAGTTGTTTTTTTCCTTCATTTCCTCTCTGACTCCACATTCAGGCTTTCTTCCAATTCTCCGTCCAGAACTATCCTCTTAAAACCCAAAATTTAGTCACTTTAAATTCCCCCACTTTAAAACCAGAAAACCTAAACTGGTAGTGGTATAAAGCATGGCATAATAAAGTCCAAATTTCTTGAGAGCAAATACAAAGACCTTCACAATATTATCTCAAACCCTATCTTTTGAACCTCACCTTCCCCACACTAAGTATGCAGAAGATATATTTGCTATGCCCAAAACAAGATCACTAGCTTTTACCATTTCCATGCTTTATGTTCTAATTATCACAAATTTCCTGCTCCTACTCATCGTATTAATGTCTAGTTCAAGATTCACCCCAATTCTCCTAGGTGTAGTTATTCCCAGAATTTGCTTACAACATCGTAATGTTTTATGTGCATATATAACAGTAAGTCCCGCTACCACCATATGAGCTCCCCATAGGCAGGACTCTCTCTTATTCATCTTCTATCTATGGCACTTGGCATTCTACAAGAATTCAAATGAATCAGGTAACACATACATCTAGAAGATACACAGGAATATCTCCACTTTATAGAGATTTGAAAAAATTATGTAATTACACATGTAAAACTAGAGTTAAGTTACTAGATTTCAGCCCCTTCATATCAAATTTGGAGGGTATTAAAAGTATTTTACTTATTTTAAGCCATAATATATAGCAATTATCTATGCAAATGTACATCAAAATTCAGAGCCAATAAGATTAAAGGTAAGTTAAACCATACTCGGACAAAATATTTGCAACAGGTGATTGATAAAAATCATTAATATCCTTAACATGTAAAAAGGTTTTAAAAATAAATGAGAAAATAGTTCCTTTTTAAAATAGCATGATATAAAAGGTAATTCACAAATAAATACAGATGACTATAATCTTATGTAATGTTAAACATTATTGAGCAATATAAGAAATACATAAATGCTGGGATAAATTTTTAACCAAATTGGCAAATATTATAAAGAACATAAAAGTAGTCATTTTAAATAATTATTCTTTAAAACTGTCACTGTCATGTACATTTGATAAAAGTATAAAACCAATAACATCTTTCTGGCAGAACAACTAGACAACATGTAAATAAAACCTTAAAATATTACACCATTTCCTTTTGTACATAAAGGTACAAAATGCTGTATCTATTTTCTACCTACTGTTTAAAGAGGCAATTCATTTTCTTTATTTCAAAATTATCTTTTTCTAAGCTACATTTTAGTTGAAATTATATGCCTTTATCTAATTGTATTTCAGGATGTATCATAAACAAAGTAACATTCCATAATGTATTGTTTTTCTACTCAAAAACCTTGAATAACTTCCCATGATTTACAAAGTAAAGTAATAATACCTCACCTTGATATTTATAACTTACTATTTCTCATCTTGTTTTCTAATACAATTAGATTCCACCATTCCCCAAATGCTCCTCACATATTAGTACATGCTTATTCCTTTTGCTGGAAATGCCTTTTCCCATGCCCATAACAGAATTCAAGTACTATTCATCCTTTAAGTCTAAGCACCAAAACTATTTTCTTAATTTATTATTCCACATCTGTAAAAGGAGGATAATAAGCCAGTCTTAACTAGCCTTTAAGGAGTTTTAATAAAGCTGTGTCTAATATACCAAAGAGGCAAAATAAATATTTATGGGATGTGTGAAGTCCCCTCTCCACCACACCCATACACATACTTCACTGCTGCTACCCTAAACTAGTATGAGTAGACTTTACTCTTGCATTTTCATGATGCAAATAAGGAAGGAAGGAAGTGAGGGGATTTGTTTTAATGAGAACTTACAAGTTCTGTACTGTGTATCTCTCTAGAGCCAATTGGCTTGATTTGAGTTTTCATTTGTTTGAGAACAAATACTATTTTTCTATTACTTCTCTCTCCTTAAATGTTAAACACTGTTCTAAATGCAAAGAATTGTGTAAAATATAATGTTCAAATTAGCATTGAATGCATTCTCTCAATGCCATTGAAAGGCACCAACAGAGTCTGTTTCCCAAAACAATATTATGCTGGGCTCTTTTCATCTGAAAGCTGAAAAGAATGATAATACAATTTAGTTTCCCTTTTTTGTTCTGCATCTTAAAGTTTTTTATTGTAAAATAAAGCAAAGACGCAGATAATCATGGCAAATGATGAATTGTTGAAGGAAAACCCCCTGTAACCACCTCTCAGTTCAAGAACTAGAACTGTGCCAGGCCCCACAGAAATCTCCATGTACCTCAAGCCAATCTAAAGCTCTTTGCCTTGAAAGTAATCCTGGCTTTTGTCACACCCCACTTCTTGTATTTGCTATAGCCTGTTCACCCAAGTATGCGTTCCTGAAGACTTTGTGGACACCACAGTTTAGTTTTCTTCTAGGTCTTGTACTATAAAAATTTCCACCCCATCCCCCAACCTTTTTAATGATTTGTCTGTGAAAGAGGTTGATTGAGCCGTTTGACCTGTGAAGTTTCCCAGTCTGGATTGGCTGGTCACATACACATGATATAGTTTAAAGTGTCTCCAAAATAGATTCTTCCTATCACCTCTAGAGCTAAGGATTCTCTGAATTATCAGAAAATTAAATGAATGATAAAAACCTAATTCCTTCAAAGACTAAAAATGGCTTGTATAAATCTCATTTGGAATTTCAAGCTAGTCTAGGTTAAGACCCCACATTCAGCACACACACACACAAAAAAAAAAACAAAAAAAAACTATGCTATTGGAGTCATGTGGGATATCCAAGTATTTCAGCAAATATTATTCAAAATGTTAGCCTTAGGAATGTGAGTCCAATATTCTTTAATAACAGGTCTAAATTCCTTTCTTGCTTTTTTTCACCTTCATCTTGAACTAAAAATAAAATATGTTTTGTTTCATTTTTCATCCCTGAGAGATTAACTAACATATATCAACATATTGCAGGTGGGTCAGAGGTATGTGCTTGTGACAGACAAAAAAATAAAATAAAAACAGCTGGAGATTTGACACATCTGTTGCTCATTGACCATAACAAAGGTTACACATGCAGGTCCAAGGTATGGCAATAATTAGTGTGCTCCGGTCAAAAAAGAGGAGATGATGGAGATATTATCAAACAAAAATATATTATCTGAGACAGGAGACATGATAATTTTAAGAAAATAAACTGACAGCCCATAAAAAATGTTTGCTTCCTTCTGTCATTTATCATGGCCATAACTCCTTACAACTGAGCTATGGAACATTAAACAGAGAACATCAGCATTGGGTTTTTATGTACTCTTTGTAACAAATTATCGATGTGGTTCTTAAAATACCTCCATGATACTATCAATTTTTTCTATTTTACAGAGTAGAAGATAAAAGTCTAAGAGATTAAATAGCTTGCCTAGGAAGTATAGCCAGGGTCAGGGTATCAGGAGTTCCTAGAGGTACCGAAGAACAGCACAGAGCTACTAGGAATGTGGTTCACAGGCCAGGAGCAGTAGCACCACATTTCTGGTCCCCTCCCAAACCGAAAAGTCACTATGAGAGTAGAACGCAGGAATCTCTATAGTAACCAGCTATCCAAATGATCTTAACCACAATCAATTTTGAGCTACATTGATACAGAGGAAAGATCAAATGCTTTAGGGCCTGCAAAACTGAGTTTGAATGATAACTTCTATTGTTGGGAAGATGAAAAAATTGTTATGTATGTAAAGCATTGAAAATAGCATCCAGCAGGAAACAGACCCTCACTATACAATAATCACACCTTAGGACCACCAATGGATCTATTTACAATGCATGAAGACATCTGGACTTCTGGGAGGAGCAAGTAGGTACCTTCTCTTCTCACCAGAGTTAAGACCCACAAACAATGGAATGAGTTTCTTTAAGATTCCAGACCCATGTTGTGAGAAGGCAGGGAATTCATACTAAATTTGTGTGCTTTAACCATTTTTGGGAGACAGCACAAAAGTCATTTAATCACTCACTTATATAATGTATATGTAGGTCTTACTGTATATCAAGTACTCTGTCTAAGGCTGAAGATAGAATGTAGACAAAACTGATATGGTCCCTAACATCATGAATTTGCAATTGAGTTGGGAAACAGTAATCAAATAATCCAAGGAATACCTATATTTTATCAAAGTGTGGTAAGTTCTATAAAGGATGAATTCAAATGATATGAGAGTTTATACAGGGGGCCATATCTAGAATCAATGGGCAGGAATGGCGCTTACGAAAGACTGAGGTTTAAGATGAGATCAGAAAGATGAATAGGACTTAACCAGTTGAAGCATTGATGGAACATTCTAGCGAGGGAATACAGCAAAGGCTGGAATGGAGAGAAGGCTGACGTAATGGAACTGAAGTGAGGAAGGTGTAACTCACATGGGGGAAAACAGGGGTGTAACAGACAGTTACAGGGGAGGAGCCGGCTGGAGCCAGATTTCACCAGACCTTGTAGAACACATTAGGAGCAAAGGGAGGCTTTTAAACATTTTAAACAGGTGTGTGACATGATCAAAGTCATATCTGAAACTCTGTCTGTCTGCATTATGAAAAAGACTGGAATGGGTCAAGAATAAATGAAGGGACCCTCAGTTAGGACAGTGAGGTCTATCCTGAAGGTATCAAGCCAACGTCAATATAATTACAACAGTTTGCAAGGCCAATACTTTTTGGCACAGACCTCGTATATTATAGTAACCCCAGCAAGAAAGAAAAGGCACCTTGCAAAAGAATAGCAATAGTAGAGGTGGAAGGAAAATCAAGATATTTATAGCAGTGTTATGGACAGCAAGTAAAAATTTTACAGGGTAAAAGAATGTAATAAAAGAATTAGACTATTTCATGAGCCTCCAAAATTACATATCAATACATTGACAGGTCAAGTCACTAAAGCTAAAGTGCTGAGTGAAGGTCTTTCCACCTGGACCTACATGGTAGTGAGCTTTGGTAGAAATAGAGAAAGATGGCAATTTTTAAATTTATTTTAGATATTTATTTTTTAGAGAGAGGGGAAGGAAGGGGAAAAAAGAGGGAGAGAAACATCAATGTATGGTTGCCTCTCGTGAACCCCCAAGTAGGGACCTGACCTGTAATGCAGGCTTGTGCCCTGACTGAAAAAGAACTGGTGACCCTTTGGTTCCCAGGCTGGTGCTCAATCCACTGAGCCACACCAGCCAGGGCTCAGCGTGGCAAGGACCTAATCAAGCAAGCGTGCACAAGAGTGGGAGGTAGCGGGACCAAAGTTTCAGTTTACCACTACTGTAGATGGAAGGCTACACATCAGCTTTCATGTGTTTTCACCCTCTAAGGCTCCAACTACAACATTAATGAGAGACTCCTACTCGGACAGCTTCTACCGGGGAACAAATAGCTACTTATGGTAGTGAAGGAGAAATTCCAGGAGCTAGAATGGTATAATAAGAAGAAAATTGGACTTAAGCATATTTTTATTCTGATTCCAGCTCTACCCCTTATCAACTGTACTATCTTACATTTAAAAGTTTTAATTTCCTGCCCTGGCCAAGTGGCTCACTTGGTTGGAGAGTCATCTCCTACACCAAAAATGTCAGCTTGATCCTTAGGACACATACTTAGGTGACATGTTTAATCCTTGACTGGGGTGCATATTGGAGGCAACCGACTTTATTTATCTTGTCAATGTTTCTCTCTCTCTCTCTCAAATTAATAAACATATCCTCAGATGAAGATTTTTAAAAAGTTTCAGTTTCCTTGTCTATAAACATGAATAATACCATCTACCTCAGATTTTTTGTGAAAAGTAGAATTAATATAGTTAAGATATCTAATGTGGTAACTAACTCATAGTAAGCATTAAAAATTGGTAATAATTATCAAAAAGAGGCACAAATTCTTTTGATGATGATGATGAAATAATAACATTTATTTACTGAGCTCTTATTTTTTTAAAGATTTTATTTATTTTTAGAGATGGGAAGGGATGGAGAAAAAAAGAAAGAGAAGCATCGATATGTGATTGCCTCTCGTGCATCCACAACTGGGGGCCTAGCCCACAACCCAGGTATGTGCCCTGACTGGGAATCAAATCAGCGACCATTTGGTTCACAGGCCAGCACTCAGTCCTCTAAGCCACACCAACCAGTCCAAACTGAGCTCTTATTAATGATCAAGTACTCCACTAAAACCATTTTATGGATTAATTTAATTAATTCTCCATATAATCCCATAGAGTGAGAAACATAATTACCCACATTTTACAGATGATGAAATTAGAAACTCAGTGATGGTAAGTAAGTAATGCCCAAGATCAGAAGACTATCAAGTAGTAGAATCTGGACTTGAACCTAGGTAGTTCGACTCCAGAATTCCCCCACTCTTATTTTAAATTGATTATTGATTTGAGAGAGAGAGAGAGGAGAGAGAGAGAGAGAGAGAGATTTGTTGTTTCACCCAGTTCACCCAGTTCATTGGTTGACTCTTATGTGACCCAGCTGGGGACTGAGGAATCAAACAGCAACCTTGGCATATCAGGACAATGCTCTAATCAACTGAGCCACTTGGCCAGGGCCCTGATTTCCCCCATGTTTAAGCACTATGAGCTACAAGTTCTTTTATACTCTGGAGCAGTAGTGGGTGTTATAGAATGAGCACAAGTTTATCACATTATAAAGACTTCAGCTTTAAGTGCTTAATCTACTGTTTATAAGCAATGACTTGGGGAGGGGGGTGACATTGTCTGTTAGTTTTAGTTATCTCAGCTCTGAAAGAGATTTAAACAACCACCAAAAATAAAAATCTGAAGATGTCTGCTTCTGTGGCTAAAACAAAGTTTAGAAATGTATTTCTTTTTCATTGTTCTCACCTGAGGACTTCCTTCTTACTGCCTTTAGAGAGAAAAAAAGAGAGAGAAATATTGCTTGGTTGGTCATGTGCCCTGACCAGGAATCAAACCAGCCACCATTTGATCTATGAAATGATGCTCTGACCAACTGAGCCACATTAGCCAGACAAAGTTTATTTTCAATAAATGAAAGTTAAATAAGTGAATAAATGAGTTTCCATGATATGATTTTAAAATTTACTTATGTAAGTGGTCATGAATGTGAATGTGATAGACCCTTGTGAGTAGGTCTGTCCGTTACTCCCGCAGACTGGAAAATACATGTCAGCAGTGAGAACAAAATAGGAAGATCCAGGCCAAGGGGTGATAGGCAGGATTTCTACGTATTCAGATTGTCTCCTATCCTGACATAAATACATAGAAGGAAGGAAAGCAATTGAACCTAAAACATGGGAAACTAAAATATTCATTCCCTCCTTCTTTGAACTGGTGTAAAGGTTCAATGCTGAAATGAAGATTCATGAGGATTTATGTAAAATTATCATCAATTTTGGGGGGGAAATAGAGCCACTTATAAATCCCACCTCGAGAAAGCCAAAAGGCCAAAAGGAATGCATCACAGTCATTAGCAGGGCTACAAATTGTACTTCCTAGCACTAACTTCTGTGCATTTTTCTAACCCAAAGGGAATGCATCGCTCAATCTTGTTTTCATAGGAGAATAATTGCTGATTGAGATGTGGCACTGAAAGTACACACCATGGAAATGAGATTGTCTAAATCATGGACCCTGCAGGCCTACTCAATACCCCCCTGACTGACAGGGCCAACTTCATTTATATAGAGATCACTTTGATGAGGAAAATCAACATATGGCTAACTGGGAGATTTAGATAAGTGTTAAGGAATGGCATTCCAACGCATAACATTTTGTAAGTATGAGTGATTTAAACACACACACATACAAACACATGGACTCAAAATATGAACCATATATGTAATTTAAAGTTATCTAGTAGCCACATTGAATCAAGTAATAAGAAATTAGTAAAATTAATTTTAATACTCTTATTTTATTTAACACTATATATCTAAATTATAATCTTAACATGTAATCAAAAATTTATTAGAAGCCCTGGCTGGTGGCACAGTGGATAAGGTGCCAGCCTGTGAACCCAAAGGTCGCTGGTTTGATACCCAGCCAGGGCACATAACTAGGTTGCAAGTCAGGTCTCCAGCCAGGTAATAGCTGGAGGCAGGTGAATGGCAACCATACATTGATGTTTCTCTCCCTCTCTGCCTCTTTCCCTTCTCCTCTCTCTAAAAATAATTAATAGTAAAATCTTTTAAAAATTTATTAAATATTTTATATGTTTTCTCCCATGCTAAGTCTTCAAAAATATGATATGTCCTCCATATATATAATGCATCTCAATTCATAGTAGCCACATTTCAAGCTTCCTGTCCACATGAAGCTAGGAGCTATACAACTAGACACCACAGCCCTAAGATGTAGTTTTAGAAACTGTTACTCAGCCTTAGGGACACCAATACCCCTCTACTACACAAGGGTTTATCCTTGAAATTAATTTTATAGATAAATTTGACATTGATTGTTAACGCTTTGATTCCTATGCCATTTACCCTGGGAGTAGTAACATTTCCCTTACTTACACATCAACAGAAAAGGAAAAGGAAAATTAATTTTCACATTCTTTTAATTGGGAGTGGTGGTGGTAGACATTACTGAATAAAAAATGAATCCACCATTGGCTCAGTTTCCCTTATATAGAAGGAACTTGAAGGTCTAGACATATTAACACATGTAAATCATATGAGAAAATCTAGGCTTATGTGATAGGCATTAGCCTCCCATTCTAAGGATGAAAAAACCAAGGCTACATAACTAGCTCAGGCTCTCACACTGCTAGGGGGAGGAAGAGAAGGATTCAAACATAGAGCAGTGATATTTAAAAGGCAGGAATCCCAGAGCTAGCCCTGCCTGGTCCCATTACATTCCAGAATATCATAGTCCAATAGTCCAGAATACCTACGTTCTTCTTTAGACATCCAGGCACCTCTTTGCAATCTGGGGCCTGCACCACAGTTCAAGTGTCTCTCAGTCACTGCTCCCCTTGGCTAAGCAACAAAATTCTCTCATTCCTAACACTTTCCCTTTATCTTTAAGAGAGAGCCAATGTCTCCACTCTTTCTAATTAGCAAAGCTTTGGCACAAACTCTCAATAAGAAAAGTCAATGGCTCTGGATGGCAGTATGGTGCATATGTCCTCTTCCTACTATGTGACTCTGGGCACATGAATGTAGCCCTTAGTTTCCATTTTAGAGTCTGTTAAATTGGGGCAGAAATATTTACATGACAGGCTTGTTATAAGGATTAAAATAAATAAATGTTAAAGGGACCCATTTAAGAAAAAGAAGATCAAAACTATGAACAGTAAAATGACAACAAACTCACAAGACCAACACATGAATCTAAACAAACAAACAAATAAACAAACCAAAAAACCAAACTAAGCTAACAGCTAGAACAGGAACAGGAACAGGATCATAGATAGGGAGATCATATGGAGGTCTGTCACTTGGTGGGGAGTGGGGGTACAAAATAAACAGGGGGATGTTAAAAATAGTATAGGGAATAGAAAAGCCAAAGAACTTCTATGCACAACTCACAGACATGAACTAAAGGAGGGTGGGATTGCTGTGGAGGGAAGGGAGGTACTGGGCAGAAGGGGGCAAAGGGGAAAAACTTGGGACAACTGAAATAGCATAATCAATAAAATATACTTAAAATAAAACAAAGATTTTGACATTCCTAGCAGATTCCCCCTTTTCTTCTGCAACATACTATCAAGGGCCTTGTTATGTGTTACTTTGACTCATTCCTAATAGTTGGCCTCTTCCCCAGAAGTAGTATCTGTCTGTTTGAAGAGGTTCAGTTAAGAATGACACATGGAAACAGAACCTCAGGGCTTTTTCCCCTGCAGCCTACGCAGTGGAACTGCACTGAAGAAGGTAGACATTTTATATGCTCTTCCTCTCTGGAGAATACATTATCCCGTCACTTAAAATTGTGTCAAAAACTATTCTGCCCACAATGCTACTGTGGGATTTTAAGGCACTGACTGACCATCCCACCCAGCCAAAGACATACATCCTGCCTCTAGCCATTTCTGTCTTACAGGGTCTGCAGACTGTGGCCACACTAGGGAGTTTGACTTTGTTTAGCCCTGAAGGAGGGGATAATGAGGGAAGAGGTAAGAATCATCTAGTGCTGTAAAAATCAATGGTATTGACTGCTGGACTAGCAGGAAGGGGAAACAGGCTCGCTGACTGTGATGGACTGGAAGGAAGAGAAGCAATGGGAGGTGAGCTACAGTCCGCATGTGAGAATCTGCAGACAGCCTGACTGAGGGATTCTCATTAAACAAAGGTCTGTCTCAACCATCTACGCCCACCCCTAGCCCTGACTGCTCCAATCATTTGGTGAAACTATCTGCTAACTTGTTTATCTGAACTATAAAGGAATGCTTTAGACCTGAGAGGAAAAATAATGAGTGCTTTTTCCTATTTGGTCCAGGTCTTCATGTTTCTTGAATGTATTTTGAATTCTTCTTATCTCCTATTTGCATTAACTGAATTTTTCAAACTAACTGGTTGCCATTCTAAAAATTTTATTATAGAATATTCTTTAGGCAAAATGGTTTTTTATTTCATATTCAATTCAATTTAATAATGCACCACCTACTACACAAAGACAGATACCTTTTCTTCACAATGGCTCCGTTCCTTGCACAGGCACAGTGCTAAGTACATAAAGAAGACTCAATGTTTGCTTTCAAATGAAATAAACTAAAGAAGATATGGAATTATGTTCCAGTAAAGAAAACAAACATGAAGAAACATCTCTAACACAAAGGATACATTTGCTACAGTAGTAATACAAAGTGCCACACTACTAACATAAGGTATAATGAGTGTTACACTAGTCATACAAAGTAATATAAAGTAATGAAGGGATATGAAACAGAAAAGTTTCATCAGGGAGAAAATAATAACTGGTAGGGTCTGATAGATTGGACAATTATGTGGAAGAAGGATAAAAGATGAAAACTTTTCTAAGTTGAAATAACATCCTGAGAAGAAGCAATCAAAACAATTACAATTTTTTTTTACAATGTTCTAGAATTTACAGTACTTTCATACACATTATTCCTTGTATGCTTTCTAACAACCCTACAAGGTGCAATGTGTGTGCTTTGGTGCTGTTTTAAGCATATTTTGTTTGGAGATTTTTTGAAGTTTTCTTGGTTTACAAAATACGAAACCTAATTTTTAAAAATTATATGTTCTCAAGCCTATATTTCACTTAATTTTACTGTCCAATTTATAATTACAATCATACCTGAGTACTCACCAGCTTCAGAACTTGTCAAACCTTGGGCTCATCACATTTTTTTTTTTTTTTTTTAAGATTCTATTTCATTATTTTAGAAAGAGGGGAAGGGAGAGAGGCAGAGAGGGAGAAAGATGTACGGAAATGTATGGTTACGTTTCACCTGCCTCCAGCCACAGACCTGGACTGGAGACCTGGTTTGCAACCTGGTTATGTGCCCTGGCTGGGGCTCATCACATTTTGATGAGGAAAAATATGTTTCTGCACTCAGTACTTGCTGGGGACTCACTGCACTTGCTGTAACTTGTACGAGTCAGTTTCAGCACTTGTCAGTTTCAGCCCTCCTCACAAGTTCCAGAACAATTTAACAAAGAGTACTGAAGTACCCCTGTATAATGTCCTTTTTATAAATCTAGCAAAATTCTCACAGTGACCATGAAGCGCATTGTTATGACTTAAATTCTCCGTAAACAGTTTGAACTTCATTTATAAATTTAATATAACAAATTTTCTTTTAAAGTACTTTAGTTGAATTATAAACAAAATTTCCCAAGTATTTAAATAACTTTCCTACGTAAAAATAAAACTTAAAATATGGGGAGTTTTGAGCTTTCTTACACATTCTCACTTACAAATGGTAAGATGTTTTTTATCTTTCATCCTAAAATCACAGATCAAAATCAATTCTTTGACATTCTAACAGTAATCTGTTCAATATTTTGGTCTAGTGAATTCTCTTTAAAAATATGATGACAGCTAGTAAGGGAGATGAGGGGGTGCAGGGACTGAGCAAAAAAGAAAAAGGACACAGGCAACAGTGTGGTGATCGCCGGGGTCAGGGAGTACAGGGGGGCTAAATGGTAATGAAAGAACATATAATAAAGATTAAACTAAAGTTACAAATAAATATACTACCAAATATATACAATTATTACATAATCCCAAAAAATGTTAATTTAAAGATTTTATTTACTTCATTATGCTCTTATAATTTCTAAATCTTTTCAGGATTAGAGACCCTTGGCCACCAAGAAAATAATTTTGCAAATTTTATGGTTAGTTTCTCAAGAAATTTAGAGGGTTTTATATTAGGTAACCAAGGCTGTGTATCATGTACAGATCTTTGTTGGGAGATGTATAATTACAGATATTGTGATTTTTTTTACTTCTTCAACTATGAAGTTAAATGTTTTATAGTCATTTTCTCATGAACATCAAAATTTTAGAAAGGAGTTGTGTCCTAACCCATATTTCCTGGATTCAAAATATGCAGTAAGGGACTTTCCACCCCACAAGCAAGTTCACAACCACCAAGTTTAAAGCTAATCCTCTTCATTGTATTGGTTGGCATTTCCTTGGCTTTCTTAAAACATTGAAACATGTTTGGAATGGGCCCTGCATACTTCTGAAGGCTTGTCTAAAGCCATGTTCATGATATATGGATGGTATCATGATAATGAGATGTTATCATTATCATCTCAAGTAGGACATCTAGAAATCAAACAACAGAAAAACTGATTCACTCCACCTAAAAGTATCATAGGTTCTTTCATAAGAGGAAATGATGGACTTCGGACCCAGATTTTCTACCAAACTTCCTGTTGTCCCTGTTTCTCCCCTTTGGCATGAAGAGGGGATTGATACATGGCCATACTGGATTCTGGCCACATGTAAGTAGGGTCTGGCAGAAAGCAATGACGGAAGAAAGGTAGATGAAGCCAGAATGTGAGAAAGAAGACTTTTGAGGACAATAGGAACCACAGAAAGTTCTCGAGCACAAAAATGGATAGCCAGTACTTAGCTGTGATTTAGAGAAGTAAGTTTGATGTAACCCTTAGAAGGATAAATTTGAAGGGGCAACAAAGGGAGGCCAGGGGAGCCAACCAGGATGCCCCTGTGGTAATGCAGTGAGGAATAATAAAGAGGTGGAGGATGCAAGAGGTGGAAGAAATCATTCGGAGGTAGGTTCTACCACAGGGGTTGCCAACCCTTGGTTAGGGACTGGGTCACACAGCAGGAGGGGAGTGGCCAGTGAGCAAGGAAGCTTCATCTACATTCATAGCTGCTCCCCAGCGCTCGTGTAACCACCTGAGCTCCTCCTGGCATTAGATCAGCAACAGCTAGACCCCTACTGTAAACTGCACATGCGAGGATCCAGGGTGCAAGCTCCTTATGAGAACGTAATGCCTGATGATCTGAGGCGGTGATGCTAGCACTGGGGAGTGGCTGCAAGTGCAGGTTATTGCTGGCAGGGAGGTGCGAGTGCAGACTCATAGCAAAACCCTATCGATGAGGGACAAGTAGCAATTAAGCTGCACCCGGTGGCAGGCGTTATAGTGGCACATGAGTTGATGTACTTCAGTTGCACAGCTGCACCTGGTGGCAGGTGTAGAGCCAGAATCCAACACTTATTTCAGTCTGCACATAGGGCTTCCATTATTTTATCTCCCACCTCCCTTCGCGCCTTGTGCCCACATTGTGCACTTGCCTCAGTCAGTTTTGGTGAGTGCACACACTCACCCTGGCCAAAGCGAGTAAAAGATCAACACGGCTGGAGAGGTTCTTTGACAAAGGGGAAAGACCCAATCATGAGACAGCAGAAGACTGTAAGACTGCTAACAAAGAGAAAGCTGCATTTAAAAGAAAATACGACGTCCTACTTAAATGACAGGGTCATTGCAATAGGTGATTCACACTCTCCAAGTCCACTTTGTGTAATATGTGGTGATCGACTATCCAACAAAGCCATGAAATCTTCAAAACTGCTTCACCACATGGAGACTAAGCACCCTGCATCAAAGACAAGACCTAAGAGTTTTTCAAAAGAAAAACAGATGTGAACACAAAGAACAGAAGCAATTATTGAACACCACCACTTCATCAAATGTGTCTGCACCACGAGCACCATTCTTAGTGGTTAATGGCATTAATAAACTAAGAAGCCCTTCACTGTTGGTGAAGAATTGACCCTGCCTGCTACCAAGGACATTTGTCATGAACTTTTTTTTTTTTTTTTCTTAAGATTTTATTTAATTATTTTTAGAAAGAGGGGAAGGGAGAGAGGCAGAGAGGGAGAGAGACATCAATGTATGGTTGCTTTTCACCTGCCTCCAGCCACAGACCTGACTGGAGACCTGGTTTGCAACCTTGTTATGTGCACTGGCTGGGGAATCAAACCTATGACCTTTGGGTTCGCAGGCCGGCACCTTATCCACTGTGCTACCATCCAGGGTCCTGTCGTGAACTTTTAAGAGAGGCTGAAGTTCAAAAAGAACATGTTCGTCTTTATGTTACTTCTATTACTAGATGAGTTGATGAAATAGCAAAGGATATTAGGATATTGTTATTACAATTGTAACCGGATTACAATTGTTAGAGAGGATTAATGACTCACTGTGGTGTGCAAGCCAGGTTGACGAGGCTACTGCTGTTGACAACAAGGCAACAATGCTTGTTTCTGTGTGATATATTTTCAGGAGGATGTGCATGAGGATATGCTATGTATGTACTTTTGTTACCAACCAACACCACAACTGCAGAACTGTTTAAGTCTTTGAATGAATACACATCCGGGAAACTGAATTGGTCATTTTGGGTCAGTCTGTACATGGACGGAATGGCTGCCATGACTGACTGGCTCACTGGTTTCACTGCTCGGGTTAAAGAGGCCACTTCTGAATGTGAGTCCACATACTGCGTCATCCATAGAGAAATGTTGAGTAACCAAAAAATGCCACCAGAATGTAACAATGTTTTGGAGGATGTGATCGAAATTATCAACCATGTTGAAGTACATGCCCTTAACTCATGTCTGTTCATGTAGCTACGTGAGGAGATGGATGCAGAGCAAACACATCTTCTCTTGTACACAGGAGTGAGATGGATTTCTAAAGGTAGGTCACTGGCCAGAGTTATTGAGTTATAGGAACAGCTCCAGAGATTTCTTTTAGAAAAACAGTCACCATAGGCAACACATTTCAGTGATGTAGAATGGGTTGCAAAACTTGCTTACCTGTGTGACATATTCAACCTGCTCAATGAACTCAATCTGTCACTTCAGGGGAGAATGACAACTGTGTTCAAGTCAGCAGATAAAGTGGCTGCATTCAAAGCCAAGCTGGAATTTTGGGGGTGATGAGTAAACATTGGGATTTTTGATGTTTCGAACCCTAACAGAGATTTTGAAAGAGACTCGAGTGAGGACCTTTCTCCCATCTGGTGCATGATCATCTATTTCAGCTTTCAAAAGAGTTTGATCATTACTTTCCAACCACAAAAGACCCCCAGACTGGGAAGGACTAGATTCACGATCCATTTGTGAATAAGCCTGGTGAATCAACTTTGTCTGTGCTAGAAGAGGATCAACTGCTTGAGCTTGAAAAATGATGGTGGCCTTAAAATTTGTCTGTGACTTCGTCTTCATATGTTCCAGATTTAAGTCAAGGCAGATATTCTGAGATTACCACAAAAGCCCTGAAAAGCATTTGAATCATCCCAAAATTATCCCCACTGCCCCCCAGTTCATGGGAAAATTGTCTTCTCCAAAACTGATCCCTGATGCCAAAACATTTGGCTGCTACTCTAAAAGGGCATGTGTATTGATGAAATTTCCATGGGGGCTATAGAGGTTAAACATGACTTCAATGTTTCCCCCTTTGTGTGCCTAGAGAATAGTGATAAAGAGGAATTTGTCAGTTGGGTTCTGTTTGAAATAATGCCCCACCCCCGCACCCCTGCGCGCGCGCGCGCACACACACACACACACACACACACACACACATAGAGCTCAAAGCCCATTACTTGGTGGAGTGGATGTAGAAACAGTATTAAGAGACTAGTAGAAACATATTTGCATTAAGCATACAATTTTTCCCTGTTTGAAGTACAAGGGCAATGATCCTTTTGAAATTCAGACTCACCATATATTTTTTTGAAACTGCATCTCATTTCAAAGCTATTTCAAGGTTGCATTTGAAAGCGTTCTATCCTCCGCTGAAGTCTAATGGTCTAAGAGAAACAATGCCTTCAGTCCCTGACTATCTTTATTTATTTACTTTTAAAAGCTTTCCTATCATGCAGCCATTTTAAAAGATGCTTATGAAGAATTACTAATGATATGATAATGTTGTTATGATGTGGTTTTGACCAAAACACCAGGTACAAATAATATACCTTGATCCTAGATGTCTTTCATACATAACACATACTCTTCACACACACACATATAAGTACATAAAAAATAAATGAAAGGAATGCAGGATTCATATATAGGTGGCAAGGTTATAAGCAAGTCTAATTTTTTTTGTCCTTTTTTATGTTCTTTCCATAATATCTATAATGAGCCCAGGTTACTTTTACAATTTTCAAAAACAGTTGAGAAACACCATGTATCCTGACTCACAGAAAACTCCTTAGCTTACCTTTCCTAAAGAGTTTGAAGGAGGGCAAATTATAATTTCATCTACTAAACATCCAAGACAAATACAAAGGTCTCTTTTAGTTACTCAAACAAGATTCAGGGATCCTCTTTAGAAATCGTCTCCCCTCCGCTCCAGACTAGTACACACCTCACAGCCTCACTTCCTTCTTTCAATTTAGGTGCAACCTGAAATAAATAAATAAATCTAAGTAGATCCTGTACAAATGAAAATCCCAGTATATTTTGAAAAGAATATGTAAGTCTAAGAATGCCCATTAGAAAATAAACAATAAAGAATAAAGAAAGAAAACATGGCTCAAAATTTGTCTCCTACTATTCACCTAATGGTCATTTTGTTTATGCTTTGTTTTAATTAATTAATTTTTATTAATATATTTATTTATTTTGCTAACAGTTGTCCCAGTTTTCCTCCCTTTGCTCCCCTCCACCCAGTAACCCATTTCCTCCATCAATGCCCCCCTTAGTTCATGGCCATGAGTCATGCATATAAGTTCTTTGGCTTCTCTATTTCCTTTGTTCTTCTTAACATCCCCCTGTCTATTCTGTAACCACCAATGTGTACTTTTTCTTTTTTCCTTTCACATCCAGAAAATTCACCATTTAATTACTGCCTTCTGTCAGCTTCTCAAATCATATTAATACAAAGTTTCCTTTTCATTATTCCAAAACACCTACTAAACTATATGATTTGTGTACATAGACAATACATATTAGCATGTAAATTAGATGAGATTCCTTTCAACTAAATCGTGGAAATATACATTTCCAGTTATGAAGGCTCCCAAACTGGGGATGCTTGGGAAAAGGAATGAATGCTATAATAAACTTTAATATTAAAATGTGAATATACCTAATCTCTACCTCAACAGACTCTTAAATAGTTCAGAGGTTAGTATAGGACCAAATAGGAAGTCAACCACAAGTTAAAAAAATAGATAGAATACTATTCTACAAAATTATTTAAATCCTAGGGATTTTTATTTTTTACCTCAACTTAGTAGACATAATAATTTCTACTCTGGGGACCAGATGTTTCTTTGTTTTATTATTCATCTTTCCCTTCTTAATCAAGAGCTAAATTCTCCGAACAATACAGTTGTATCCTAAAGAGTTTTATTACCTTATTTACCACATTAATAACTAGTGCAGAATTGAGTAAATAGGTCTCTTTCTATGGGTGCCCATATTTCAATTGGCTATGAATGTCTCTTAAGTGTAAGCACCCCAGAGTCATGGAGGGATATAGATTGGCAGATCCATGGGCATTCTTCTGGGTTGTGGCTAAAGGAATAAACTAAGAAACACCCAAATCAGGAAGGAACTGAGATCCGAAAACTAACAATCCAGAAGACAGCTCAATAGAGTCATGGAAAGAGACACAAAACAGCCCTTTGGAGAAGGGAGTCAAAGGTCAGAGTACTAACACTAGAGCAAGGGGCCAGAGTAAGAGAGGTGTTCATCCTGGTACTGGCTTGTCCTGAGCAGGTGTTGGTTCCTGTGTCTGGCATTTAACCAGTTATTTGCTGTGAGGCCAAGAACAACTGAACCTCTGTGGCTCGTCCCTTCACCTGTAAAATAGGCTTAATAATAAAACCTTCAGTGCCTAATACATCAGAAATCCTCCATAAACATCAGGAATTGCGACTTGGCGTGCTGAGGTATGTTGGAGGATAGGCAAAGCCTTAATGGCCAGGGCAGTGCTACACCATGACTTTCCAAGTGAGTATCCTCATTGGTAATTAAACAGCTACTCAATGTGGGGTTTTGTTTTGCATATTTCTTGCTTAGTGTTGGCTGACTGTTGTCATTTGTCATTCTTCATTTGCATATTCTTAAATGAGGGTGCATGTTCCTTAATGCAGGAAACATGTTTCCATGTTTTGTACATTGAGTTATGACCCATTCTGTACCCTTTCAAACTCATTAATAAAGGTAAATTACCAAATCAGTTTTCAATGGGTCAGTGTGAATTGTATTTCCTCAACCATTTTTTTATTATAATACATTTAGTAAATCTTGACTGAAGTTATAAAAAATATTTAAAAATGTGAAAATAGAAATGTCAGAATGCATAGCTTTTGGTAAAATTAAGTATTGCAATTTTAATTTATATTCTTACAGTGGGTTGCAGTCAAAAAAAATGGATATATAAGTTATTTAGAAACATATTAACACATGACAATTTCTTAACAAACTTGCTAACTGACTGCTTTAATTCCAAAACATAAGCCATGAAATGGAGTTTGCCAAATTTGTCTTATGATAAGAATTACTTAGAGTCGTTTCCACATTTTCAGGCTACATAGTTGGAGATTCTGATGTTGGAGACATACTGTTGTAAAAGAGGCAATAATTTTCCATTAGAGAGGGAATTTGTTGAAAGCAAATACATTCTCCTCATTCTGTACTATTTTTATTTGATGGTACCATGTCTCATCTGAAGGGGCACTTTGTAAAATATGTCCAGCTATTTGAGGGCCTAACATTCATTGAGTCAGTCACTCATCCAGCAAATATTTGAGCATTTGCCACATGCAAAGCAATGGAGGTACAAGTGCATACAGGGTGTGGTTCTGGCACTTGAGTAGCTTAGAGTAGATCCATGTCAGAATTAGGGAGGGGTGTCCACTGAGGATCAAAAGATCTGAAGCCAAAAATAAAATGGAGCTTTGAATGTACATGTATGACATAAAATCTACCATCCAAAAGTTCAGAAGTTTAAAAGTAAAATTGTAATAGCAATCATATTATCGAAGCACTTTTCTCTAATTAATACTGATCAAATACAGAGGAGCTGAGAACCAGTCCCCAACAGCTGAGAAGGACTCAGTATTAGGGCAGGAAAAGACAGGGAAGATGATAAATATAAAAAGTTAAATTAGATACATGAAACTGGGCAACTTGTCTCCAGTCTCACTGGCACCAAGCAGATCTAGTCCATTAACATAATATCTCTCATCTGTATTATTATAGGAACTTCTGAGTGGTCTCCCTGCTCTGGCCCTCACCCCCGCTAAAATCTCTTTTCAACACACAAGTCTGAGTGACCCTATTAAAATATCAGTCAAATCATGACTCCTTTGCTCAAAACCCTGCTGGCTTCCCACTTCACTGAGAGAAGAAGCCTAATCTACAAAGAAAGCCCTATATGATCTGCTTGCATGGACATTCTCTTGTCAGCCACATTGGCTTCTTAGACATTCCTAAAAAGGCCAGGTGGCTCCCTTGGCTGGTGGCTCAGTGGATAAGGCACTGGCCTGCAAACCCAAAGGTCACTGGTTGGATTCCCAGCCAGTGCACATAACCAGGTTGCAAACCAGGTCTCCAGCCAGGTCCAAAGCTGCAGGCAGGTGAAAGTCAACCATACATTGATGTTTATCTCCCTCTCTGACTCTCTCCTTTACCTTCCCTCTGGAAATAATGAATAAAATCTTTAGAAAAAAATTGTATTTAAATGTCAGGTGGCTCCCTCCAGTTACCCTTTCCTACAATACTTTGTGCTTTTTTCACATCCTTTAAGTCTTTACTCAATGGTCACCCTCCTAGTGAGACACTCACTAACCACTTTATCTAAAACTGTAACTTCAACCCCTTCCTACGTTTACACTTCTCCTTCCATGTTTTTTTGGTCAGCATTTATCATTATACTTGATCTATTAAACTTAACTTTTTATTGTTCACCTAGCCTACTAGCATGTAAACTCTGTGAGGACAGGGATTATTGTTTTCTTTCACCCTGTAGTTTAGCAACTACGTTAGTGACTGACACATAGCAGATGCTCATTAAATATTTGGTGGATGAATGAATGGAGAATAGATGAGAAAGTCTCTCATGCCCTGACTCTAACCAAAATTTATTAGCAAAAAGTCATGAAATTCCTTTCCAAAGTAGCTCCCAACCTGCACCCATTCTCTTCCGAAGCAGCTGCCACTTTGGGGCTCCCCCCGGCACCAGCATGCCCTCAGCCAGGCCCTACAGAATGCTGCACTGGGCTGCAGCCCTGCTCGTCAATAAGCCTGCAGTAGTCGTGGTTGGGCCTCACCACGGGGGAGCCTGAAAGCCAGTGCTGAACACCAGCATCCACAGCTGTGGCTTAACCACAACAGGAGGGTGCCTGCAATCCACACAGGGGGCACCCCTAGAGCACCTGCTCTGGTAACCAGGGGAGGCTGTGCCAGTGGGCCCCACAGGATGCCTTCAATATAAGGCTACTCTTTCAAGACTACGAGACCAGCTGATTTACCTAATACATAAACCAAGCGCGGAGAGTTGGGCAACGCAAGAAGAAAAGGGAACGTGTTCCAAACAAAAGTACAAGACAAAACCTCTAAAAAAAATAACTAAGGAAAATGGTCAATAGCAGTCTATTAGCCAAAGAGGTAAAAAATAACAGTCATCAAGGTACTCACTGAATGCAGAAGAATGCGTGAACACAGTGAGAATTTCAAAAAATAGAGAAAGAATTATGTATCTCATACGGGGCTAATTTTCAAAATATAGAGGGAGCTCATACAATTCAGCATAAAAAAAAAAAAAAGAACTGATTAAAATGGGCAGAGGACCTTAATAAATATTTCTCCAAAGAAGACATACAGATTGCCAACAAATACATTAAAAGATGTTTAACACCATTCATCATCAGGGAAATGCAAGTCAAAACCACAATGAAGGCCCTGGCTGGTGGCTCAGGTGCTGGCCTGCAAACCCAAAGGTTTGCTGGTTCGATTCCCAGCCAGGGCACATAGCCAGGTTGCAAGCCAGGTCTCCAGCCAGGTCCGTAGCTGGAGGCAGGTGAAAGACAACCATACATTGATATCACTCTCCCTTTCTTTCTCTCTCCCTGCCCTTCTCTCCAAGAATGTTAAATAAAATCTTTTTAAAAACCCCACAATGAGATTTCATCTCAATCATATCAGAATGGCTATTAGAAGACAACAAGTAACACATGTTGATGAGCATGTTGAGAAAAGCAGAATCCTCCATTACTGTTGGTAGGATTGTAAATTGGTGTAGCTACTTCAGAAAACATAATGGAGGTTCATAAAAAAGTTACAAACAAAATGACCATATGATGCAGCAATCCCACTTCTGGGTATTTATCTTAAGAAAACCAAAAACACTAATTGGAAAAGATATATGCAGTCCTATGTTCATTGCAGCATCAAAAGATGAGTAGTAAGGATGAAGTGGTACTTATGTACAATGCAATATTACTCAGCCATAAAAAGTGAATAAAATCTTACTATTTGTGAAACATGGATGGACCTAGAGGGTATTATGCCAAGTGAAACAAGTCATACAGAGAAAGACAAATACAGTAGAGTTTTGCCTGTATGTGAAATCTAAAAACAAAACAATGAAACAGAAACAGACTCAGATGTAGAGAATAAATTGATGATTTCCAGAGGGAAGGGGTGAGGGGATGAGTGGAAAAGGTGAAAGAAATTAAAAGGTATAAAGTTCCAGATACAAAATAAATAAATCATGGGGACATAATATATAGGAGAGGGAATACAGCTAATATTATCATCATAACATTGTATGGTAACAGATATTTACTAGACTTACTATGATGATCACTTTATAAGGTATATAAATATCAAATTACTATGTTGTACATGTAAAACTAATATAATATTGTATGCCAACTCTAATAGGAAAGAAAAACAAACAAACAAAAAGTAATAGAGAAGAATGGTAAGGTCATACTATGTAAAATGTAATTTTATTATTTACTTAATTCCTTACCTTATTTTTAAAAATATTTTATTTATTATTTTTAGAAAGAGGGGAAGGGAGGGAGGCAGAGAGGTAGAGAGATATCAATGTATGGTTGCCTTTCACCTGCCTCCAGCTATGGACCTGACTGGAGACCTGACTTGCAACCTGGCCTTACCTTATTAAAGAAAAAAAAAAGTTTTTAGTTGTCTACAACATATTAGTTATAATTCACATGAATATAGTATTTATTTGGGAAGGTTTTGAAAAGGTTTAGAGTGGAATATACCTGATTTAAAAGCTGCCTTTACAGGCACTGAATAGTTGTGTGACATTAGACAACTTATTTTTGTTTTCTAAACTTCAGTTTCCTGCTGTAAAATAACAATGATGACAATGCTTACATCATAGGTCACTGAGAAGCATTTTGAAAAATATGTGCTCATATGTGGATCACAGTTATTGGAGTGGTCCACAGCTCACAGTAAGATTTTAACATATAATAGCTATTATTGCCATTGTCCAATGTGCTGTTTCACTTATTAATTAACTCCTTGCATTATTTTTTAAATATTTGATTTAAATAGTCATATTAGAAATTAGAAATTCAATATATCGAGTGGGCTTAGGTACTATAAGCCTGATATGCTGGGTAGGCTCACAACCATCTGGGGGCCCAGTGAGGGACTAGTATCAAATTAACCTCCTGAAAGAGGTAATTATTTAATTGGAACCCTGAGAGGGACCATTTCTGATTTGCATAAGCCATAGGTATTATAAAAACTGTCCAAAATTCTGAGTCCAAGACCTGCCTACAACAAATAATGTGCTTATTAAAAGCATCAGTATGTGGGATGTATCATGGACTCTGGCAAAGAGTAGCATGAGCAGCATAAGGAGGTAGAATTTCTGAAAGTTTCCCTTTCAAACAGTAAATCAAGCATCTTTGGAATTCCTAAAAATGAAGAAAACAGTATATAGTCCCTTACCTCCAAGTACTTAAAATCCAGTTGGGATGAGGGCAATACCCATACTAGAAATGAGAATGCAATGTAAGATAAATATGCAAGTGATATCCTAGGGCATATAAGATTCATGGCCACAAATGATGGAGAAATTACACCGACTCAATCAAAGGAGAGATAAAGTGAGTTAGTGTGGCCAGGGGTCAACTTCTTGGAAGAAAGACACCCCGTACTCGTTCTTAAGGAAGGATGGCATTCAGACAAGCACGGTCATGAAGAGAAGCGATTCCCACTGGAGGAAACTATTCTAGCAAATGCTCAGAGACAGAAAAGTGTGGGGTGTTTGGAAAAGAGGAATTGCACTAAATAAACTCAATAGCAATGAGCCTGATGAGTGTCTGATTTCTAGAGTGTTTAGGCATTCAACAAATTGTTTTAGTTTGAATTACTGATTCCCCCCAACGTAGTTGTACAACTGGCTGGGCAGATCCTAGAGAGTATGTGACTGAGTACAAGTGGTTTGTGATTGCCAAATCCAGTATTCAAACCCAAGCTCATACGATTTCAAGGTTTATGGTTTCCTTTTTTCTTTTTTTCCCCCTGAAAATAATTTAACAAGCGTTAAGATGAATATGGGAAGAAACTGTACAAATAATAAATAAAAATCTGGGACACAGGTAATTAACATTTAACAAATATTTATCAAGCACTTACTATGTACTTCATTATTCTTAATGCCAATGATATAGATGTAAATAAACAAATAAAAGGAAAAGAAAACTCCCTGAAATTCCAACTTCTATGGAGTTCATGTGTCAGCATGTGTGCATGTGTGGTAGTGATAGTGAGAGTGGTGGAGAGAGGATATTATATCTGAATACACATGTTATTAATTATAAGTATCTTTTAATTGGGCTCAATTCCTCAAATCTCTTAATATTATTCTCACTGAAGTCTTTCTTACCCCTGTTTGGTGACCTCATCTTTATTAGTTATCAATGAAATTGACTGAGAACCTACTATATTCTAAGAACATTTTCTACAGTGCTAGCATGTCTTAAATGAGATACTTCTTCATTGCTAACAGCTACTATTACCCATATTATACAAATAAAAATATTGAATAAAGAATGTGTTGGTGTAAAAAAAAATGTGTCTACGCAATAAATGGGGAAGATACACACATATACAGTTCTGGAATGGCAAAAATCCATGCATTAAAAACATACTGCTAAACTCTTTTTACAAAAACTTCTTACATTTAACCTCATGAAATTTCAAATTAAAAGCAGAATTCTTGAATCTATGGGATAGATAGCAGGATTTACTAGAATAAGGCAGTAAGTCAGGCGTCAGGAGATCTGTGCCCTACATCAAGTCTGCACCTGACATACAAGGCAACAGAGTAACTGTCCATTTTCTTTCTTTCTTTCTTTCTTTTTTTAAGACTTTATTTGTCATTTTTAGAGAGAGGGAAAGAGAGAGAGGCAGAGAGGGAGAGAAACATCAATGTATGGTTGCCTTTCACCTGCCTCCAGATACAGACCTGGCTGGGAGACCTGGTTTGCAACCTGGTTATGTGCCCTGGCTGGGAATCAAACCAATGACCTTTGGGTTGGCAGGCCGGCACCTTATCCACTGCGCCACCAGCCAGGCATTTTCTCTACCTTAGCTTTCTTTTCTGTGAAATAAGTCTCATATTTGCCTATCATATTTCAGAGGTTGTAGGTTTGTGAGTATATATAGGTATTGTATTGTAGCAGGACTGAAGGAGGAAAATCATGAGATGCGGAACATAAAACTCATTAGAAAAGCAAAAGGTATCACTTGGATATAAGATATTATCATCAATATTATTACTTTAAAAATAGAGTCATTTTTGTAGACAAAATGATATGGACATCCGGTGAAACAAACTTCCTACATGCTTTATTATTAAAGAGGTACTTTGTGTACAACATAGGCAATTTGAGATGGAAGAGGACTTGTACACCTATAGAATGATCACATTACTCTTTTTTGTGTGTAAACATAATCAGATTAAATTATTTTAATCATATTCTTTAAGAAGTTGAACCCAAGCCAATACAATAGGAGTGTTTATTGAATTCAAACAACTAATAAGAAAACACAAAATATAAAGCCCTGGCTGGTAGCACAGTGGTTAAGGTGCCGGCCTGCGAACCCAAAGGTCGCAGGTTCGATTCCCCAGCCAGGGCACATAACCAGGTTGCAAACCAGGTCTCCAGCCAGCTCTGTGGCTGGAGGCAGGTGAAACGCAACCATACAATGATGTCTCTTTCCCTCTCTGACTCTCTCCCTTCCCCTCTTTCTAAAAATAATGAAATAAACTCTTTAAAAAAAAAAAAAGAAAACACAAAATATAAACAATACCCTTTGGTTAGAAGTTGTCATTTCTTTTTCTTCTGTAGAAATTTCACCTTCTAAAAATAGGTGGAAAAGTAAGTAGTACAATTTCTAGAGTTAGACTGTGATGATTACTCAGTCAATTCTCACAGTATTGGCTGTTTTACCCTGTTAGTTCCCTGTTCAATCCTCTAAGCCCACATGCTCTTTCCACTTCAAACCATTTGCAACTCTTCCAAGTGCTCTGCTTCTTAGCTGCGGGCTTTTGTCCTTCCCTAGACCATGCACACCTTCCTCACGGCAGGCTGCTTGGCAAAGCCCCAGTAGCTGTCAAAATTCAATTCAGAGGTGAATTCACAGTAAAACCTTTCTTGACCAGTCCATGTAAAATTAGCCAGTGTTCTGTTCTGTCTCATCCTTACACTGTCCTGCGTAGACGTTCATTACTGGCCCTGTAACACTTTACAGGACTCAACTTGTTTATATGTCTGTGTCTTTTTTCAAGATTGGAAGCTTCTTGAAAACAAGGATTGTTTTCTATTGATCTTAGTTCCTCAGAATCTAGCACAGTGACTACATAAATCATAGTTGTCCTTCAAAAAATTTTTTGATAGATGAATAAGTGATGCCCCATAAGTCACATTCTAATATCTGTAAAAATAGGTGTGTGCATATATACACACATATATTCATTCCAAATGTAATGCCTTGTTATATCAAAACATATTTGAAATATATTAAAATATACTACTCTCAAAAAATCCTTTCGACTGCACTATATTATAAAGGTTCAATTAACAAAACAATCACTCTAGGATGAAAGATTGTGAGTACATAAAAAGTAGATGAGATGTTTCTATTTTTTTTGAATTTTACCCATCTGAAAGTCTTGGGTCACTAACACCAATCATGTTAAATCATGGCATCGTGAAAAGCTAAAAACTACACAAGAGACTTTACCAGAGCCATGCACATAAGTAATTCAGACCATAATCCATTATAGAAATAAAATGAAATGCTTTAAACATAAGATAACTTTTTTTAAAGCATCATGTAAAACTTTATTGCAAAAACTTCGTAAAATATCAGACTAAGTGATTTGCAAACTCTTCTATAAAAGTTTCTATCTCAGAAGAAAAGAATGAGCCTGACAGAAAATTGTAACATTTGCAAGAGGATGCAAAACTATTGAAAGGGCGCAAGTATACTTAAAACTGAAGTTTAAGTTCAGGTTATACGTGTGCAGCAATGTGCATGGCTAGAGCTTCTGTTGATTGATGTGTATAGAAAGGTTTACATCTCTCAGTACAGATTAGTCAAAGTACAAGAATTTATTATACATAAGTCATCAGATTTAAGATGTTGTTGGTAAAGTTCTTCTAATACCTTTGCTTATGAATATAAATGATAAAAATGTAAAGCTAGCCCCACCAGGATCACTGAGAGTGAAGAGTAAAAGGGGGATTTCTCAAAACACATATCAGAGAAACTTTGGACTCAGGTTTTTCTGTAGTACTCCTGAAATGTAACAATGAAATAGTAAAACAATTATCTCTTAGCCTAAATTATTTATGGATAGTTCCCTGAATAAAAAGAACCCCTCTCTTTCAAAAAAAGATGAGGATGGAAAATATTTACAATTCATTGAGCTTACAAAACAGTGCCTATCATACCCATAATTTGAATCAAGGGATAGTTATGGAGAAATTCAAGTTATTCGGGCACTTTCTCCACTTTCTCTAGGTTTTTAAATATCTCTTTTCATATTGTTTACTATGTCTTATGCATGGGGAAAAACCTGGTTGCTGAGTTTAACCTTAAAAGTAGTAAAAAGTAAATTCTGCAGAAGTCTGCAAAATGATTCACCATTGAAATAGAAGTGGTCATCAAAACATAAATACTACCTGTTTGAAATTCAAATGAAAAACAACAAAAGCTTCTAAAAGAGTGAGCAGCAGGGAGTTCTATAATAAGACTTGTAAACACAGAAAATGAAACTTCAGTACCCAAACACATTTAAATACTCCACTAAAATAAAGTGGGAAAATACCTTACAATGATACACCTTTTAAGATCCTATTGTAGGAATTAAGTCTGAACTGCCCTTTAAATTTAAATTTTTTTCTCTTGAAAGGCAATCACTTTTCTTTTGAACTTCTTTCAAAAACTCAAGTTCAAAATGCTAACGGAGGATGTGATTCACTTTAAATTATGCAACTGGAATTCCACCCCTGGCCTGTCTGACCGGCTTAGTGCTGAAGGAAGTGTCAGAAAACCTCTCCAGCAACACTGCCGCCCTTCATTGCGAGGGGTACATCTCCCAAACTTAGGCTCAACTTCAGAGGCTCATTAGCTACCGCAAGCGAATGCCAGTGGGGTGAGAACACCGGGCAAACGCACCCACGCAGCCAAAGCACACAGAACTGAGGATCTGTGTGCTCAGTATCACCCACTTGCAATGAGAATAATGTGTTGATATGAACAGGATGATCAGGTATCCCACATATCACATCCTAATGCCATTACAGCCACTAGACTGCATCCCCAGCTCAGACAATTAAGCTGCACTGACACCAGCAGCTCACGGCACTTTCAAAAAGAAAGACTTTAAATACTAATCTAAAGCATGCTCGATAGCTTTTACCCTCTCTGATGTCTGGGTTCTGGCCTACCCACCCAATCTTCATCTTTTCCTCCCCCGACTCCGGCCCCCAAGTGTGAGCGTGAACCTGAATTACAAACAGTTAAACCTGAAGGTCACTTCGCAGCGGTGCTTCAACATGCTCCCCCAGCGAGGCTGCACGGCAACAATAAAACAAAGCCCTTGCAACCACCTGTAATAATCTGCCTCAGCCAGCAATCCGAAAAGTCCTGAAGCTACACAAGGTAGACATTTTCTGCAGCTGGTTTTAACATGTAGATTGTGCTCAGTTGCCGGCTCGCCTCCTCTTACCTTCACGTTAGTCCGGAGTGCACAGTAACATGCAAAGAACATTGCAGTAAATAAGGAGCATATGGACCGGTATTCAGCTTCTCAGCACAGCGCAAGCCCCACACACTCGGTCCTGGGCATGTGCTACTAAAGAGCATCCGTTCCCTCTGTCAGTTTGAAAATGCATTGATCTCTGTTTTCTCTGACTACAAAACGACATGTCTTGAAGGCACTGAATGAGAGCTCAAAATCTCTTCATTGGCTATATATAGCATTGTGCCCAGTAATTTCAATTAGCGGAGAATTCAGCATCTGAAAGTTAAGACTTCAGTTGCTTTTCCTTCTAGCATTTTAAATCACTGGGTTAAAAAAAAAAAAAAAAAAAGGGAGGGGGGAATGAGCTCACCCAGGAAGGATGGGGGGAAGGTGAAGAATTGAAATTTAACCAATGAGTTACTTATGTTTCTGGAGAGCTCTGCTGTTATCCTATTAGGTACTTTACAATGGGATTGCATCCGGCAGGCTGCAAATGAAGAGGAAACCCGTTTCCCTGTGGAGGTTTAGCACGGGCTCTGCACTGGATCCCTGGCTATTCTGATGCAGCGCCCTGTTTGGCAAATACTACAAATCACTGCAAAACGCATCTCATTCTGCTTTTCAGTGTCAGTGTGAAATAGGACTGAGATCAAAGTATCACTGTCCTATAAAGTCCCCTAAAATGTAAGCTGGGTTCCCTTGGGGTGATCTGCAGTTCCATGGCTGAAAAGTACCACAGTCTCTTACTTCCCAGTCCTGTGATGTCTGTTCACATCTTCTCGGGCTGTCTGAAGTTGCTAGACTCACTAATAAAACAATGCATCCAATTTTCCAAAACTAAGCTGTACTGGTACGTGACAATCAATAATAGAGGATGAGTTCAGAATGAAGACAGAAGATTTCCAGGGGATAACATCACCACAGATTCAGTAGCTACTGCTGCTGAATGTAATATGTTCAGCTGGCTCGGGGAGGGAGAGAGCAAGGGAGGAAAATAAAGGCTTCTGCCCCCATGAATCCATAAGGGAAAAAAATTCAATACATCGTCAGATCCTCCTGTCTGTTGACATTCTTGTCAGGCACCGGATGCTGCAAATTAACTCAAATTTTCCTGAGCCCAAGTACAAACTCCAATTTCAGGTTCTAAACTCTATTTCCAGCCTTAAGAAGCCCTCATGCTCAGCCAGAATTCTAAAGCTCTCTGGCGAAACGCAAGCAGAAATGAACAGTTCTCACTGCAGCAGAAATAGTGGGAGGAAAAAGAGTGGTTATGTCTTTGTCGTGACGTGCCCCACCAGTTTACAGCAACAGGGACGATCAGCATAACTCACCAGAGAAAAGCTGCAGTGACTTTTAGGATTTTTCTTTCAAATGTTTTTGCATAAACCACCTCCCCTCTGGAGCCGCAGTGGTGCTAAGGCACTGTCAGAGCTCCTGGGCATTTCTCCTGGGCAATGAGGTGAGGCAGCTTCAGCAAGGTTTTAAGGGAGAGAAATTAAAGGAAGACAAGCAGGATTTTCTACTTCTCCGTTAATGACAAGCATTCAGAAAGTGTCGTCTCTGCTGACTACATAGCTATTTTGGGCTGTTGTTGTTTGTGGCTTTTATTTTTAGGAAGGAAAAAGGCAATCTTGTCCTAAACTGGAGGTTCTTTAGCATCGTAAGAGAAAGAGGCTACTTAATTGATTCCCTTCTGTCATGTAGTCTAGGTAATTACAAATTGTAAGCACTGGCAACACCACCAGTGACTTCTAGGACATTCTAAAAAATCCACATGATGCCCAACTCTCATCATTCCACAACTTTTACTAGGCTTTAAAATACAGAACTAAGAATCTCGGTCAACAACGCTTTCCTCTTCTGAGGTCACAGCAGGTCACATTTCCTGCAGCTCTTCCCCGTAAATGAACCCAAACATAGCAGCAGCTCAGTATCATGAAAATCATAGGAGAATTTTTAAATGCCGTCTTTACTGGAGGTTCAGGGGTTTTTCTAAAAACAATTTTTTAAAACTGTGAATAAGTATTGTTATTTTTTTTTTTTTCCATTAGAAATTGAGGGAGAGGGAAGCAACTTTTTATCTTTGAAATTATTTTCATAGACTCTAGGGTATTTAGATGACCCAGTAGAGAGAGAACAAGAGCTGGAAAATGTTATAGATCTCAAAATCAATTCACAGGTAAAATTTTAGGTGAAAAAGGGCATGTAGATTTTCCTGGAAGGCAATCAGCAAAGACTTCTCCTGACAGGACTTCGGCTATAGTTTTTACGTGTGTACGTGCTAAAGAAAGGCTCTGAGACTTGCAGGCACACTTACACTCCCACATACATTTACCCATCTCACAGCATCCCAGTACAGGCATGGGCTAAACCTGTGGATTTACTGCCCAATTTTTGTAAGTATACTAGGATTGCTGACTTACTATTGTCACATTCTAGTTGCAAGAAATGGGCCATTTAACTACAATGACAATGTCCCACTATCCCCAATTTTTAGGCAAAGACTTTAACAGGTTGGCGTACATGCTAAAAAAATACCTGGCTACATATCTTTGGAGGCGGCATAGTAAATCTAAGCTCTAACTCTCACAAGCAAATAGTACTGGAAAATTATTTCCATGTTAGATCCTTTTCTTATACTACTTGTATAATGGAGATTTATAAATAGGAATAATACTTAGCACATAGTGTTATTGAGAAGATTAAAGATGAATCCTATTATCAAAATGGTCCAGATGAATCAAAAATTTAAGTATAAAAATTGAAACTATAAATATATTAGAAGAAAACAGATTTGGTTTTGGTGTATACAATATTTGGTTGGAGAAGGCTAAAGTCCTATAAGAAAAAATAAACAATTATAACTAGGTAACAGGGGTCCCCAAAAGTCCCCACAGACCATGGTTTGGGGGATGTGAGAAGGAAATAATACAGCTTTTAAGGTACTTTGCCTACCTATAGCTGGTAGCTAATTTTGTTGTTGTTGTTGTTATGCAGATAGCTGTAGCCACTGCCTAGTGCCAGAAAGAAGGGAGAAACTTTGGCCACAGATTGGCAGCCAGGAGCTCAGAGCTCAAGAGGCCTGTATAAGATTCCTGTGGGTGATCACAACTGGTCGAGATACCCACTGTGTCACAGGCTATGGTTTGAATTTTAACAAATTAGGCAACCATTTGGCAAGCTGGGCCATATGGTTTGAAAGACTACAGAAGGGCCCCATAGTCGGCCATGAAATCTGGTATGGAGGAAGGAGCCATGTGGTTTTGAAAGGATCAAGAGAAGCCATGCAGTCCGAAAGGGGGTGGACCAGAGTTGGCTATGAGGTCTGGTATGTAGGAAGATAGCTGTGATGTAGCAGCTAGGCAGCTTTATAGGAGAGCTGGTCTGCCACAGGAGAAGGCCATGCGGCCTGGGCTAGTAGGAAAGCAGGCCCGCTGCTGCTGTGATCATGTCAGCTCCAGCTGACTCCAAAGCCACCAAGGACTCCACCTTGCAGACCCAGACTCTGTCTGGACTCTTGGAACTCAGGACATATGGAAAGGACACTTTCTTAGGACTTGTGCCTTTCCTGAACTTCACCATGATCCAGTGGAACATGGCACACGTTTTTCTGGATTATCATATGCAGTAGGATGACACCATGCCCCAGATCCTGAAGGAGAGAGCTGACAGATAAGGGATGGAGAACAACTGGACTTGGTTGATTTATATCCTTTTGGGGAGCAAGAGAAGTGCTGGGCCTCATGGGAGAACAAGGCTCTGAGCAGGAGTGCTCTCAGCACCCACCCTGCTCAGGTTGGAATATTGTAAAGACCTGTTTTTCTCAACACTAATTGTTGGATCTTACACCAAGGCACCACATGAATAGCCCCTCTTTGCTCCATAACAACTATATAAAAATTTAAAAATTCTGCTTATCAAAATTATATGCAATGACAAACTAGAGAAATATTTGCAACATATTTAGTGGAAAATTTCCTTAAAATACAAAAAATTTTCATAAACTGATAAAAATATAAGACTAAATTTAAAAAGAACAAAAAACTTAAAGTAGCAATTCACAAGTCTTTCTATCACTGTTTATTCCCCTTTATCTTCTATCTTCCATCACCCCCTGAATCTTTTTTTCTTTTTCTTTTTTTGCAATAAATCTTTCTATAGAATGAACACATTCCCTCAAAATTCATATGTTGAAACCTAATCCCCAATGTAATGATATTTGGAGATGTAGCCTTTGAGAGGTGATCAGGTCCTTATGAATGGGCTTAGTATCCCAATATAAGAGACTCCAGAAAGCTCTCTTGCCCAATATGACGACATATTGAAAGGGTGGGTGTCTATGAACCAAGAGAAAGTGCACTCTCACCAGACACTGAATCAGCTCAGCACCTTGATTTTGGACTTCCAGGCTTGCAAACTGTGAGAAATAAATTTCTGTTATGTATAGCCATCCAGTCTATAGTATTTTGGTATAGCAGCTCAAACAGACTAACACAAGCATGTAGCACATTTTAGAATATAAGTTAGGTTTTTAAAAGTTTTTTTAAGATATTTTATTTTGATATTATTTCACATCCAGATAATTCATCATTTAATTACTGCCTTCTGTCAGCTTCTCAAATCATATTAATACAGTTTTCTTTTCATTATTCCAAAATGCCTACATTAATTTATTTGTTTAAAGAATTACTTTTAAGTAATATGAATTGCAATAGTACCAAACACATGCAAAAATACATTTACACCCATACATATTTTTACACATATTTAAATTACATACTGGATTTTGAAGAGTTAATACAAAAAATTTAAAATGTGCCAATAGCTTACATAATTATTACATGTTAAATGATAGTATTTTAGATATATTCTAGCAAGATTAAGCAGTTTTTTCTTAATACTTATTTTACTCTGGAATGCCACTTTTGTGAAATATATCACAGAAATGGTGTATTGCAGAACTCACTTTCGTGAAAGTTGTTCTAGAGACAGTGCCAAGCCCATAGTAAAAAATGAATTTGGTTTTTGAGTTAGATCCTCCCCCCTCCAATAATACAACTCAACTTTATTTTAAGTTACTGGAACTACAACTTACTCTTTCTTAAATAGATTTATTAATTAATTAATTTATTTATTTATTTATTTATTTAGGCCGAGAAAGGTCTTACTTCTTTCAATACCCTCTGTTTTTCCTCTACATGTGTTTTACAAGTTGAAGCCTTCAGAAATAATGGCACTTGCAGTGCTCAGGCTTTTTTTTAACTTTTAAAATATTAAAGCAATATGCCATTATAATTAGCTATAATACAATAATAACAGTAACAGCATCTGCTAACAGGGACAAATAATTCCTATTTCAGTACATTTTCCTTATCTGTAAAGTAAAGAGATTGGACTATTTAGTCCTTTCTTATAGGCACAATAACTTTGGTATATCTACTTGCTTTTTTGTTTCGTTTTATTTAGACAGGATTCAGGAGATATGGCAAAATTTTAAGGATTCAGTTGGTTACCTTCCAGACCAATTAAATCAGAGTCTCTGGCAGTGGAAACCAGGCATCAGTATTTTATAAAGCTCCTCAAGTGATTACAATGTGCAGCAAGGGTGAGAATTACTTAGGGGCAAGGAGGGTCGTCAGCAAGCTGATTTTGTAAGGTTCAAAGAGTAAATATTTTAGGCCTGCGAACCAAACAATTAGTCATAATTGCTCCACTCTCCCACCATTATCTAACATTGATGGTGCAGTGGGAAAGCAGTCATATGTATTATATAATGTGTTCCAACAGAACATTTAATGCTTATTGCATTAAAATTTAAATTTCATGTACTATTCACATGTCAGGAACTATTATTCTTTTGATTTTCTTCAACCATTTTAAAATGGTAAAAAACATTTCTTAGTTTTTGTTGTTTGCGAACTTCTGCTCTAGAGTCTGTAGCAGTGCTTCTCAAAGTACCATCTTTGGGCTAGCAGCATCAGCAAAAATGGGAATTTCTTAAAAATGCAAATTATCAGGTTATACCCTGGACCTACCAAATCAGAAGCCCCAGGTGTGTGGCTCAGGAATCTGTTAGTATACCTTACAGGTGATTCTCATGTAAACTAAAGTTTGAGAACTACTGCTACAAAGGAAAGGATGGAAACTGATAGCTAAGACTCCTGAAGTGTAGGAATAGATGGGCCCTAGAGCACAGGTAGAAGAATTAGCCTTAGAGGGGAGAGAGTACAGAAAATAAAGTGGAAATGCCTACAGGTGCCAACAAGATCATTCCAGAGTGAAGGCTGTGAAGAAACTTCATTTTAAATTGGAGTTGGGAGGGGATGTACTACCGATCACTATCAATTACCCAACAGAAGAGACATACTTTCCCTCTCCTACAGGAAAATGGTTTTCACTGGACCACTTCGGCAGCAAGAAGTAGGATCTTCTCCTCTCCCAACCACTCAACCAACCAAAGACTGTTACACTCATCCAATGAAAAGCCACTACACTTCAAACTCTCAGCCTCCTCCATTGGACTTTTTGTTCACAAGTCTCTCGGAACTCTCCCTCTTCTCTATATAGTCAAGTGCCATGTAGGGATGGGGATACGTTCTGAGAAAGGTTTCTGTAGGTGATTTTGTCATAGTGAGAACATCATAGCCTGCATTTATACAAACCTAGCTGGTATAGTCTATTGCACCCAGGCTAGAAGCCCATAAAGCATATAACTGTACAAAACAACAAGAGTAAATCAAACACAAGAAGAAAATGATGCAACAGATGTATAAGGCTTCTTCTGGCATAAGACATCATACTCTTTTATAGCAAAACATTTTTATAAGTACAAAAAATTCACTCCAAAATAATAAGACATAATGTAGTGAATGCCTAAACCAGTAGCAGTCATTTATTACCAAGTATTATTTACTGTCACATAATTGTATGTGCTATCCTTTTATACACCAGGCAGCGCAGTAAATGTGTTTATAACAGCACCACCACACATACACAAGTAACACATTGTGTGATGATTTTATGATGCTCATGATGTCACTAGGCAAAGGAATTTTTCAGTTCCATTATAATCTTATGGAATCACATCATATTTTGGTTCATTGTTGACCAAAACATCATCATGTGGCTCATGACTATTAAAGAACATTCTTCTCCTTGGTTCTTTGGACTTATGTGTAGTTCCCCATTAGACTACATGGCCTGAATTGCAATTCTTTGATGCTCCTGAATAAAACCATGTTGTTGGATAAAAAGCTAGCTATGTGTTGAAGGCTAACAAGGCCCAAGACTCAGGTGAATGCCAATTGAACAAGGGGGCATATAACATCTTAGAATTTATAATTTATTACCTCTTAGACATCGGAGGTAAATAAACAACAACCAACAACAACTTTAATTTTGATGATTTTCCTGCCACTTGCAGCTATGTGACCAGCCATGGGCAAGTTACGTAACCTTTTTCTGCTATGGAGCATCCCCCTGTAAAATAAAGATAATGATTCTACTTAACAGGACTAAAATAAATAAGGTATGCAAACTGCTTGCCTACTATCTGGTACACAGGAAACTTAATCAGTAGTAGTTTTTAGTGTGAAGATGACTGAAATTAAAAGAGGTAAGAAGATAGATAAAAATATGTTATCATTTCTCTTGACTAACTTCTACATACCTAGAGATGCCCTGAAGGGCCTAAAGACCTTCTGGGACTTTCCTATGATTATCAATCTTGGAAGGAAACTAATTCTCAAAACATTTATCTATCTCATAATCCCTGAATTGATTTATTATCATTGAAATTTATTGCATACTCCCCAATATTTTATTGAGATAATAACTGACTTACAAATTACAGAGCCTTCTGAGCTTCTCAAGGATTTTCTACCAGAGTATCCCTAACAGGCAGAAGTGAATTATTTATTGCCCTTGTAGTTATAGGAGCAAACTGGAATGTGTTTAATGCCACATTTGTTATCCTAAAAATTCATGTAGAGTCCTGGCTGGGGTGGCTCAGTGGATGGGTGCCGACCTGCAAACCCAAAGGTCACTGGTTTGATTCCCTAGTCAGGGAACAAAACCAGATTGCAAGTCAGGTCTCCAGCCCGGTCCTTAGCTGGAAGCAGGTGAAAAGCAACCATACAGTGATGCTTCTCTGCTTCTCTCCCTTTCTTCCTCCCTCCCTCCCTACCCTTCTCTGTGAAAATAATAAATATTTTTTAAAAATTCATGTAAATGTTAAACTCAAGCTGACAATAACTCTTTATTTGTTATCATATAATGATTCATATTACTTTCTGACCACTGAACTTCACAAGCTAAGAATGATGTGCAATGTTTACCTCATGGCTTTGTGTGCCCTCTGACATATGTACTATTGAATATGCTGAAGGTATTCTTCCTTCAGGTCATAAAGGATATGTAGGTCCCATTTGTTTCTTGATCCTCTCACCTGCCTTAAAGATACTGTCATCACCCCTTTGTATTCATGGCCTAGTAAATAGATGAAATGTTCAGATTTATACAGAATCTAGAGGTAGGACTCCAACACTAGATCTTCCAGTCCTAAATCTCAGAGCAAATTTCTGAAGATCTCAGTGCCTAGACAGTGGTACTTAACTGTGTCAGACAGAATACTTCATTTATATACAAATTACTTTAATGTCTCATTTACTATCATGATAAACATTAAGAAATACAACCTACATTTCCATAGGACTTCAAGATTTAATATAATAGAAAAAAGAAGTAAAAGAGTTGAAAAAATTTAAAGAGTATTTCAATGGAAATGCTCTGACAAAACTCCACCAATTACATGATTCAATGGTCAGGTGCTTGCACCCAAATGTACAGACAAACACCATATGTTGAATTGATTACTCAAACATCTCAAGAAGCATTGCTATTAGTGGCATAATATTCCAGACTGGTGAAAACTCTTGGTACAGTCTAACTCAAACAATGAACAACAACAACACCTTATATACCAGGAAAGTTGTATCCGTGAACTTTTTAGTGTTTACTAAGTCCATGCGAGAGAAGCTTTTTGTTAAGTATGTGAAGTGGAGTTAGATTATGGGCTCCGGGACTTTTATTTAGGGTTCTAATATAAAGGAATGTTCAGTTAGATAGCTTGAACTCTCAGAAGAAGACATTCTTTATTGCGTGAAACCGTTTCCTACAGCCTTTACCACCCCTCCAGCTCTTGTCCACTACCTGTCAGTAGTGTACACGGCAAATTGCTGAATAAGTACCCTCACAAATTTTAAATTGCCAGTTGAGTACCCACAAAGGGCACATAATGGCCCTATTGAGAACAACTTAAACATACAGCCTAAGAATAAATGTGAATTTAGAAAACATAGTTGCAAAGATCCCTTAAATTTCCCACTAGAAGTAATCAACATACTGCCTGGCCTTACAGAGCTTCTTCACACACATGTGGAGTGTAAAAACATACTCTTCTGGATTTCTAGAGAAAAAAAATCTAAGCATGCTGGGCTTCCAAACCATCACAGGCTCTAATTTAAAGGGACAGAAAGAGAGTGGGATGGATATACCTTAGACTAAGGACAAAAATGAGGCTTTAAGAAGAACCATCTCAAAATCCGGTCATCTCTTAAAGATCAGATCAGGGCTATTTTATTGTGAGATTTTCCCTGATAACATCAGCCCACACAGACTCCTTTCGCTGAGTGCCTGTAGCATGTATTGTCTGCACTGCCCAATTTAGTACTTGATGATATGCTTCCTTGTATTCTTCCCTCATTGCTTTCTGTGCCTAAGACTCAACTCCTTAACCCCATTTTTTTTTCAAGATGTTATTACTTTTAGAGAGAGGGGAAAGGAGAGAGGCAGAAAGGGAGAGGAACATCAATGTCTGGTTGGGTGCCTTTCACCTGCCTCTAGCTACAGATCTGGCTGGAGACCTGGCTTACAACCTGGTTATGTTGCCCTGGCTGGGGAATCAAACCAGTGACCTTTGGGCTCGCAGGCCAGCGCCTTATCCACTGTGCCACCAGCCAGGGCTCCTTAACCCCATTTTTAAGCTTTGCAAGAGCAAATGACATACGTATCCTGAAAAATAGTTCCTGTGGGTGCATAGAATTGTTAGTTACTTTTCATGAACTGATAGATTGATGAGCAGCTGGAAAGAATGAAGTGAAAAGCTGCAACCAGGCTTCAACACTATCTGATAATCATAAGCCTACTTTTTAAAAAAGTATGCAGAGTTTATTATTGTCATTTTAATTTTTCAGCTTTATTGAGGAATAGTTGACAAAAATTGTATATTTTAAGGTTTATAGCATTTTTGATATGCATATACATTGTGAAATAATTACTGTAATTAAGTTAATTAGCACTTCCCGTTACACCACACAGTTATCATGTGTTTGTGTGTTTGTGTTTGTTTGTGTGTCAAGAACATCCAAATCTACTGTCAGCGATTTTCAAGTATACAATGCATTGTTATTAACTATATCCACCATGCTGTACATTAGGTCTTCAGAACTTACTCATCTTACCACTAGAAGTATGTACCCTTTGGCCAATATCTCCCCTTTTCTTTTATACATCCCTGGTAAATATCACTCTACTCTCTCATGAGAGTTTAACATTTTTAAAAATTCCACATACAAGCGAGATCATGCAGTATTTGTCTTTCTACTCCTGGTTTATTTCATGCAGAATAATGGTTCATTCATGTTGTAGCATATGGCAGTATTTTCTTTCTTTCTTTTTTTTTTTTTTTAGTTTTAGAGAGAGGGGAAGGGAGAGAGGCAGAGAGAGAAACATCAATGTATGGTTGCCCCTCATCCGCCTCCAGCTATGGACCTGGCCATGTGCCCTGGCTGGGGAATCGAACCAGCGACCCCTGGGTTCGCAGGCTGGCACCTTATCCACTGTGCCACCAGCCAGGGCAGTATTTTCTTTTTAAGACTGATTATATATATATTCACACACATTTTATTTTAACCATTCATTGAAAGGCACATTTCTATATCATGGCTACTGTGAAAAATGCTGCAATAAACATGGGTGTGCAGTTACCTCTTCAAAATACTGGTTTCATTTCCTTTAGATATATACTCAGAAGGGGAATTGTTGGATCATATGGTAGTTCTGTTTTAAAACTTTTAAAGAAAACTCCATACTGTTTTCCATAGCTGTAGCAATTTATATCCTCATCAATATGTACAAGTTTTCTCTTTTTCCCATATCCTTGCCAACAATTGTTACCATTTGACATTTTGATAATAGCCATCCTACCAAGTATAAGGTAATTCCACCGTGGTTGTGGTTTTGATTTAAATTTTCTTGATGATTAGTGATGTTAAACATTTTTGCATGTGCACGTTGGACATTTTCATGAGTTTTTTTGAAAAACTTCTATTTACTTACTTTGTCCATTTTTTCATATGGATTATATATGTCTTCACTATTGAGTTAAATGAGTTCCTTCTGTATTTTCATTTTAAGCTTTCACAGGATATATAGTGTGCAAATATTTTTTTCTCATTCCATACTTTGATATTCTAATTTTGTTGATTTTTTTCTTTGTTGAGCAGAAATTCCTTAGTTTGATTTAGTTCCATTTGTTTGTTTTTTTTTTTTAATTTTATCGTTGTTGTATTACATCAATCCCCTTTTTCCTCCCTTCTGTCTAGTTCTATTTGTTTACTTTTGCTTTTCTTGCCAGTGTGTTTGGTGTCATATCCAAAAACTCTTTGACAAGACCAATCTCAAATAGCTCTATTCTTATATTTTCTTCTGGGAGTTTTATAGTTTCAGGTCTTATATTTAAATGCTTAATCCATTTTGAGTCAATTTCTTATGTGTGGTATAAGAGGTTTTGCAGTTAGATATTCGGTCTTCCTAATATAATTTATTACACAAACAATCCTTTCTCCATTGTCTTCTTGGTGTCTGTATTCAAGATTAGTTGATTGTATTGTGAGGGTTTATTTCTGGGTTCTCTATTGTGCTAAGTTGGTTTATTTTTATGCCAGTACAATAGTGTTTTGATTACTATAGAGCTTCAAAATACAACTTGGAATATGATGATTCCAGCTTTGGTCTTGCTCAAAATTGCTTTGTCTGTTCAAGGTTTTGTGGCTCCAAATACATATTAGGATTATTTTTTCCTGTAAAAAATCCCATTGGAATTTTGATATAGATTGCATGGAATCTACATATCACTTTGGTTAGCGTGAACACCTAAACAATAACAATTATTCTAATCCATAAACATAGGATACCTTTCCACTTATTTTTGTTTTCTTCAGTTACTTTCATCAATGATTTATAATTTTCAATGGATAGATCTTTCACCTCCTTGGTTAAATTTATTGTTAAATATTTTATTGTTTTTTATGCTGTTGTAAATTTGATTATTTTCTAAATTTCTTTTGCACGTATTTTTGTTAGACTATAAAAATACTACTAATTACTGTGTGTTGATTTTGTATCCTGCAACTTCTCTGAATTCATTGATTATATCTAATAGCTTTTTGGTGGAGTCTTTCGGATTTTCTATACATAAGATAATGCCATCTGTAAAAAGGGATTTTACCCTTTCCTTTCTGATCTGAATGTCTTTTATTCCTTTTTCTTGTCTAATTTCTTAGGCTAAAAACTTTATTATTATGTGGAAAAGAAGTAACAAGCGTGAACACCCATGATATACCTAATTTTAGAGAAAACTTTCAGCTTTTTATTTTCACCACTGAGTATGATGTTAGCTATGGGACTGTTTTACATGGTCTTTATTATGTTCTATACCTAATTAATTGAGTTTTATTATTAAGGAATGATGAATTTTATTAAATTCCTTTTCTGCGTCTATTGAGATGATTGTATAATTTTAACTTTCATTCTACATTAGTGTGGTATATTACATGTATTAATTTCTGTATGTTGAGTCATCTTGCATCTCAGGAACAAATCTCACTCGATCATGGTGTATGACCTTTTAATGTGTCACTGAATTCAGTTTGTTAGTATTTGTGAGAGTTTTTGTATCTATGTTTATTGGGGATATTAGCTTTTCTTTTTTTCTTGGAATGTCCTTTTCTGGTTTTGGAAATGGCAATATTGCACTTGTAGACTCAACTTGGAAGTGTTCCTTCCTCTTCAAGTTTTTGGAAGCATTGAGAAGGATTGGTATTAATTCCTCTTTAAACATTTGGTCGAATTGATCAGTAATGCCATCTGTTCATGGACTTTCCTTTATTGGGAAATTTCTGATTACTGATTCAATTTTTTTAACTTGTTACTGGTCTGTTCAGATTTTCTATTTTTTCCATGTTCTGTTTTGGTAGGCGATTTATTTCTAGGAATCTACTATTTTTTTCCAGGTCATCCAATTTGTTTTTTGTATAAATGTTCATAATAGTTCATGATCCTTTATATTTCTGTGATGTCAGTTAAAAAGACTGTTCTTTCATTTCTGATTTTAATTATTTGAATCCTCTCTCTTTTCCTTACTCTATCTAAATATGTTTTGTATATCTTTTTTAAAAGTTTAGTTTTTTATTTTCCAACTCTCTATTTCATTTATCTCTGCTCTCATCTTTGTTATTTCCTTCCTACTGCTCTCTTTGGGCTTCATTTGTTCTTCTTTATCTAGTTCCCTAAAGTGAAAAATTAAGTTATTTATTTGAGATCCATTTCTACAGTAGACATTTATTGCTATAAACATGACTTCAAGAATTGCATTTGCTGAATCCCATAAATTTTGATATATTGTATTTTATTTATTATTTTTAGAGAGAGGAATAGGGAGAGAGGCAGAGAGGGAGAGAGACATCAATGTATGGTTGCCTTTCACCTGCCTTCAGCCACGGATCTGCCTGGAGACATGACTTGCAACCTGGTTATATTTTATTTTTCTTCTTTTAATTTTTTATGATATTTTTTATTTCCCTTTTGACTTCTTCTTAGACCTTTTGGTTGTTCAGGAGTATGTTGTTTAATTTCCACATATTTGTGAAGTTTTTATTTTCCTTCTTGCTATTGTTTTACCAACCCTATGATAATGACTTCCAAATCTTTTTTTAATGTTCATTTCTTCTCTGAGCTCCAAGTCATCTATGAAACTGCTTGTTGAATGGTTGAATATATTAACTGCACTGCAAACTCATTGTGGTCACAAAAAGTATTGAATTTGTGCTTAAAATTTCATCCTCCTAAACTTATTTTATTGGATGACACTTACATCCATTCAATTTCTAGTAATCATCTTTGATAATTTGCTAATTCTCTTAAAAATTCTAGACTCTCTATTGTTTTCTCCATATCCACAATAATGATCTATATTCTTGGATGACTTCAGAAGCCTCCTAAACATTTCCCCTTTGACCCTTCTACTACACTCTTATTCTATAACTCTGAAAATGATCTTTTCTAATCATGAATCTGAATTAAGCCATTCTGTCACTCAGAAGCTTTATTGGCTTCTCAATGCTATTTAAATACAGTCTAAAAATAATTAACAGGAGCTTCAAGGTTCTGCATGGTATGAACCTTACATGATTTGAAATAAGTTGCCACTTTATATTCCATGCTCCAGTCACACTGAACTTGCTTCGATTCCTAGAAAGGTACCATGCTCACCTTGTAAATGCTTCTCATTAAGTCTAGATTAGTGATTCTCAACCAGGGGTGAAATTTCCCCCTCCAGGGAGGGTGTTGTTTTATAACTGGGTGTTTGGCTATTATTAGTTTCTATGCTGCTAAACCTCCCACAATGCATAGAGAGATTCCCATGACAAAGAATCATACAGCCAAAAATGTCAAGAATGTTGAGATTGAGAAACCTGGTCTGGAGATTTACTCTTCTATTTGCACCCCATGTGACCCCCATGTCTAGCTGAAACACACTTACTTACCTTCCTCTCTCAGCTTAGATGGCCTATATTCAAAGTAATCCTTCCCTAACTTTTGCTTTTAGGCCAGGTCCACCTACTATATGTATATACTTACCACATTTTTTTAAAAAACTTTTGTAGCTTTACTACTGTATAACTTGAAACTAGCTACTTATTCAGTTAATGTATACTCTCCTTGCCAGGTTTTAAGTTCTGTGATGTTAGGAACCATGCTCAGCATAATACCTTTATCATCTAGCTGGACATTGAAAGTATATTTCAAATGTGCAAATGAATAGGTAAGTGAATAAAGCTGTTATATAGGGAAAAAGAATGTAGGCTTAGAACACTATATAGGAATTCCTAGCATTGTCATTAATTAGATGTATCTCTAAATTGGTTCCTTAACCTTTCATTTGGCCTTATTTTAAAATGTGTAAAATAGGAATAGTAATTCCTACTACAAAGATTATAATGAAGACTAATATGTTGGTGAATTCTATTTTATACCACTAGTAAACATTATAGGTTAGAATGGAGATTGATACAAGTACATGGGAGGGAATAATATGAAATAAAAGCTTTAAGTACATATCCATATCTTTTTAATTGAAAATTTCACTTCATTTACAAGAACTTAAGCAAAGATTGAGTATGTGTAGTTTCATCATTAGTTAAATATATTAATGGAATTCATAAATATTTAAAAATATACATTAGTACATTTGAGAAGAAAGTATATGTATATGTTATGTTCAATATAAGTTATTTGGAAAATCATAATAGTTATTTTCTTTTTTTTTTTTTAGATTTTATTTATTATTTTTAGAGACAGGGGAAGGGAGAGAGGCAGAGAGGGAAAGAGAAATCAATGTGTGGTTGCCTTTCACCTGCCTCCAGCTACGGACCTGGCTGGAGACCTGGCTTGCAACCTGTTTATGGACCCTGGCTAGGAATCGAACCAGTGACCTTTGCGTTGGAGGGCCAGTACCTTATCCACTATGCCACCAGCCAGGGCATATAGTTATTTTCTAATATATGTTTTATAAATATTTACAAACATGTGTATACATGGATACATAGAAAAATATCTAAATAAAAAATACAGCAGTGGCAATCTTACACTTGTGGGATTATGATTTAAATTTTCTTCTTTTTGAGTTTCTGAATTTCCTAATTTGTCTACAATGAGCATGACTTTTAATATAGAAAAGAATAAATGAGTGAGAAACACCACTTCATAGCTGTAAAGGGACTGTAAGATGTGGCTGTGTTATAAAAAGCAGGACATAATCTTTAAACTTAAAGTTTTCAAATTAATTACAAAAACACATACCTAGATAACTGTTAGATAAGAAAAAAACAAGAGCATGAAAAATCATGATCAAGCACTTAATGGGAATTTACTCAGGGTTTCCATATGTTAATTTGTGAAATAAGCAAAACAAACCCATTAGGTAGGTTTCATCATACCCATTTAGTGGGTGAGTAAACTGAGGCTCCTGAAACCTAAACAAATTACAAGGCCATACAGGAAAATAAATAATAGAAGTCAAATTCAAACTAAAGGCTTCCTAGTTTCAAAATATGTATATTTTCCAGTAGGTGTGTAGGAGGGATAAGATGAATTAAGGAGAAAAGCAGAGAATAGGTGCCTTCTTAGCAGTGAGAAGCCAAGGCAGTTAACACTCCAACTAATTCTGGAGTACTACCAGCATTTTAGTAACTAAAGATGAAGAAGGTACGCATAGCAGTTAACACTTCAGCTAATTCTGGAGGACCACCAGCATTTTAGTAACTGAAGGTGAAGAAGGCATGAGGAAAGACATTTCTTGGCAAGGAAACACTGAGCAAAAGTAAGAGTTGGACAGTTCATGGAATTTGGGAATTGGTAAACAGATTGGTTGGGCTCGAATAGGTTAAAGACAGGAATTTTGTTTCATAAGTGAAGGGACTTAAAAATGAACAGAAACCAAAGTAAGGTAACAGTCCTAGAAAATCGCTTATACCATAGCATATCAGAAATATAAGACTAATTTTAATAGTATAATGAACGGCTGATATCAGATTGTGCTTTGTGTTGTTACAAAGAGAAACTCAGAGGGAAAAGGGACCTTGGAAAACACCTGGTAGATTCCCTTTATTTTTTAGATGAGAAAAATGTGGGCCACAGAAAGGTAACTAATAGTTGTCCCAAGTCCCAAAACTTAGCTGTCATCCAGGTTTCTGGAGTTCCAGTTGTATACTCAGTTCCAAGAAAGGGCAGCACCAAACAGTGTGTGTTTCTCCTAACAGCTCTATGAAGTATGTATTATGATCATCATTTTATATCAGCTGTTACTGAGGGTCAGACAAATTACGTAACTAGTACAAAATTATAGACCAAAAACTAATCTCACTTAAGGATTCATGACCTTATAAATGGAGATGTTGCCTTAGTTTTTATCTGCTGTACCCAGTACAAGGTTCATAAACATCCTGCACAAATCAAACAAATAAAAGCCATTTCCATTGTTCTTGAGAACAATTATATATATATATAATTTTATGGACATAGCTCACTAGGATACTAGAGCAGGGAAAATAATTTTAAACATCACAAATTATTCATTTTATTACAGGTCAATTCTGAACACTTTCTTTTTCTTTTCTAAGAGTTTAGCCTAGATCACTGGGTGCCATTAAAAAATCAAACTGCTCTAGCTGGTGGCACAGTGGATAAGGCATGGGCCTGCAAACCCAAAGTCTCTGGTTCGATTCCCAGTCAGGGCACATAACCAGGTTGCAAGCCAGGTCTCTAGCCTGGTCCTTAGCTGGAGGCAACCATGCATTAATGTTTCTCTCCCTTTCTTCCTCCCTCCCTGCCCTTCTCTCTGAAAATAATAAATAAAATCATTTTTAAAAAATTAAACAGTTTAGATTTTCAAAGGCTTACATTTCACACCAAAATACAAATTCAGCCAACATTTTCTGAATTGGTAACATTTTCTTTCTTATAAATACATACCGATTCACTTAAACTACCAAATATAGACTTTACAACTAGAATAGAATCAGAATCCTAGTTCATAACCATGTTAAGTTTTTTTCCTCTGACACAATGCACATGAAAGAGTTCAAAGCTGGTCACATCTGTACCTGCTACTTCCCTCTTAAGCCTGCCAATTAGTCTTTTTTCAATAGGGCCAAGGGTGTCTAAGTGTGAATAGACAGGGAATGAGAACATCTAAGTTATACAGACGATGTTTCATCCCATGTAATAAAATTTGCCTAATGAGCAATTTATCTAAAATATAAACCCTTTGTGTGTTTGTGGTTTTATATCTCTTAAAGCACTATCAAAAATAAAATTAAACATATTCAAATGATTATGAGATGGGAGGTTTACAGATAGGCTAAAATCTCCTTTAGACATTCAAAAGGAGATAAATTAGACACACAAGATACAAAACAATGCAATTATCTATAAGTAATGCAAGTCTAATAAATATTTACTAAAAATATAAAATGGCATTAAAAGTGATTTCAGACAACTTGAATAAAGTGCCCTGACAACCCCCTGAAGATATTATAACAAGTAATTCAATATGAGCCTGAGTATACAAATCGACAATGGCCAGGGTATGTATGACAATAGACTTTGACACACAAACCTGCATGAACTAGTTCAAAAGGCCAGGACTTGGTCAATGACTGACAGCTTCTCTAATATTTGCACCTGCTTCCAACACAGGACCAGAGATAACCAAATATTCTCCCTAAAGTAATCCCACAGAATGCCCTGCACCTCCAGTCTCCTAGACCAACAATCTCCAATCAGAACAGAACTGAAATGAAGCCTTCCTTTGTGGCCACTATGAATTGTTCCCGCTCTTCATAGTTCTCACTATGAATGGTACCTGCTTTTAAGTTTCTGCTAAAGCCATATGATGGTAGCTGACTCTCTTGCCATAAAGCAAGTTCTGAATAAATATCCTTGGCTTATTTTCATGTGGGTGGCCTTTATTTCCACAAGTATTTGCAAAAAAAAGTGGAGATTAGTTTTATATAGGATGACCATTTGTCTCAATTTACCAGAGTTTGCACTGAATTTTGTCCCTTTTATCCCAGCATAATTAATAGCATCTTCTTTTACTTTTTTAAAAAGATTTTATTTTTATTTAATATTAGAGAGAGGTGAAGAGAAGGAGAGAGAGAGAACTATGAATGTATTGTTGCCTCTTGCATGCCCCAGCTGGGGACCTGGCCTGCAACCCAGGTATGTGCTCTGGCCGGGAATCAAACCAGCAACCCTTTGGTTCACAGGCTGGTGCTCAAGCCACTGAACCACACCAGCCAGGGCCTTCTTTTACATTAAAGAAATGTTCTTATTCTATGCTGTACATCTCAAAGTAATACAAAATGATATTGAATGTAAAGTATACTTTAAAATCTTTTAATATAAGAAAAATGTCCTTATTTGGCTACATTACATGGGAATCTTGAATTTAGACAAACTGTTCATTAAGTCTCCTGTCCTAGAGTAATGGCAACTTAACAATGAAAACTAGACTGGGTTATTAGATAACCAACCATCTGTTATCATAAAATCATCTATCAAGTTAAGGAGAGAGAAGTATCCTAAATACTGTACCCAGTTTTCTTTGATGGGATTTCCAGCTCTACTAAATGGGAGATGCAAATTGAAGAGGTGTCCTCTTTTCCCCTCCAGTCCCTCCTGCCACCCCTGCAGGATGATGCAAGAGTTGCCATGGCAAATCCTTCTCCCACGCTGCCTGCCAGGAGACCTTCCCCGGAGCAGGCTAAATTCTGTTCTATTTCCACTTTCCTCTCCCCCCTCCCCTTCTCTCTCCTTTCTCTTTCTTTTTCTCTTTCTCTCTCTCCCCCTCCCCCTACACAGCAAGTCACTCTGAATCTAGATTTCAGAGTGTAACTTGGTTTGCAGCATGTTTTCTTTGAAAGCAATTTGCTGTGTGCCCACTTTGCTGTAACCTACTGTGCATTTCCAGAGGTGAACCTTGCTGACAGGGATGTATGTAGAAGAATGTGGCAGACAAGAGACAGGCCCCAAAAAAGTAAGAGCGGGGTTGGAATGAGTCAACGGAAAGTAAGGATTCCTTGGTGTGTTTATCGCAAATAGTCTGTTTTCACATAATAATTTGAAGTTTTGTAAGCTACCTGCCCATCTTGTATAGATGTATGGCTTTTCCCTAAAAAGTAGCCCATTTAGGGACAGACTAATATAGTCTCAAGGGCTTCAAAGTCAGGAACACTGAGGCTTAAATCTGTCAAGTGCATAATGGTAGATACCATTTCTCTAAGGCTCACCGCAATAAACTGAGTCTGGAACTTAGCAGGTACAAAATACATATCTGTTCCCTGAGTGTCTATTGACTTGAAATCCTCAAGTTACAAGTACTATGTTGCATAACTGCTTCATAGGATTGCTGTGCAGTTTAAATGAACTGGGGAATGGAAGATACCTCACAGTTGCCTGGCATGTAATGCTTATTTGATCAACAGTCACTGCTATTGTTCTTGCTTCTGTTGCTGCTACACAAGAGGTCACATTTAGGAGGGTCATATTGAGTAGACCTTTTACTAAATGCTTCCAACAATATATTCTGATTATTCACACTTCGTTGACTTTCAATTAGACTACAACCTGCTTAACTGTCACTCATATTTACTCATTTTTAACGTTTGGAGCATCTGCACTGTGCTAAGAATATAGTCTTGATCACTGCTAGATTTCATAACGCTTTTTCAATTTTCTAACAACTCCTAATTATGAGATTAATACAAAAAATCTTTTGGCGGTCTGTGGGTGTTGCCTTATTCCAAACTCTAGTGAGAGCAAATATGGCTATTTCAGTCACATTACTAGAAAAGTAAAATAAGGATTTTTTGAAAATAGATACAACATGGATCTCCTGTTCTGCCTAACTTACACAGTAACAAAAATTGTGAATGACAAACAGGCTTCCTGAAAGAGGGAGACTAATTTAATATATTCGTGTACATATGCAGATATACTATAAATACCTATAAATTTGTATGCATTCATTAACACAGTTATTGAGCACCTACTAAGTGCTCTTTTAGTCACTTAGTATGTAGTAAACAAAAAAAGGCATTTTTCTTTCTTTGCAGGATCAGTTTGTTTCTCTCTTGCTCCCTGTATTCATAAACACATATAAACACATACACCTCCTACAAGCCCATATATGCCTGTGTGTGTACGTGTGTGTGTATCTGTGCAATTTATAAATATACTTCCAAAGACCAGCTTGTAAACATGAATTCTCAGAAAAGTTTGGGGAAGGGGTGATAAATTACATATAACTCAAAAGAAAAAGTGGGGTGTAGTAATTTTGGAACATGACCTCCTTCCACGTCTAATTATTTACTTTTTAAATTTTCCTTTTATCTTATCTTATTCCAGATAATATTTAAGGTAGATTCTATCAGATGACAATAAGCTCTCCATTCCTGTTTGGACCAAGGGGATCAAAGGGCAGTCGGGCCATAAACTAGTCACACTTACCTTGCTGTCTGCTTACCTTTGCCAGAATCACATCCGTATTCAACCTTGCATTCCTGATCAGCAAACAACTAACATCTTAAAAACCATGCTTTTATTTATATGGCAAGTCTCCAATTACCATTCAGAAGGTCTAAGAATATGCTAGGAACCATCTTGAGAGGTTTTTAGGCATTATCTCTAATCCTTCAACAAATTTGTTTGGTAAGGATTATCTCCATTTTAAATATGAGAAATTAAGTTCACATGATCTTAAACTCATGATATCATTAAGATTTTGAAGTTCAAAACTCAAAATACATGGTTAAGTTCAAGGTAATAGCATTTCATAGTGTTTTTGTGAGGAGTAAATGAAACAGTTGGTATATGTTTGTAAGCAGGTAGGTTCTAATTATTAAGACCAGAACCATAAACAAAAATAAAGTGTTTGATTTGCTCATTATACTTCCCTGTTGTAAATAACTAATGCGCAATTATAGCTATGTGAAACTCCTCACATACAGAAGTATGGCTTTGAAAGGATATAGATTTTATAGTTATAATGGTCTGTGATTCTTTTAGGTTATATATCCAAGACTGAATAAAGAACATATAAAAATATATATAACTCATTTTGCCCTGGCTGGTGTGGTTTGGGTGCTGGCCTGCCAAACTAAGGGTCACCAGTTTAACTTGCAGTCAGGACACTTGCCTGGGTTGCAGGCCAGCCCCCCAGTTGGGGGTGCGCAAGAGGCAACCACACATTGATGTTTCTCTCCCTCCCTCCCCTTTTCTCTAAAAATCAAATAAATAAAATCTTCAAAAATATATGACTCATGTTAAAAATGCATATACATGCAGGCCATTATGAAATGTACATAGGTATTAAAATAATATGCATAGAAATTCACTTTTATTCTTTCTGCATTTAAAGCTTTATGAGTTAAGCATTACTGCTCTGTCTCTTGGAGATGCTTGACTGAGCCTCATTTATTGGGAAACCAATCACTGAAAGTATGAATTTAGGAAACTGCATAATTATACATTTTCTTTTGCATGTTCCTTGACCATAGGTGGTAACCTTATAAAGTTTGTAAAATGTCCTTTGGGAATAAACAACTTAATAATTAAATACTTTTATTTCACTCTCAGGGTAAAAGTCCAATTATGCTTACTTTTTCCCCAATGTACTTTTATCAGCCATTAAGTGTCCAGAAACATCTAAGAGGTACAATGCATCACCACCTCTACTGGGCCCATTAGTATGACCTTTTCCTTGGTCCTCAAAATTAACTTCAGAATGCCATTTAATTTTAAACTTCACCAAGAGTTAAGTAGTATAAGAAGGGCTGAGCACACAGGCTAAGAATTGTGGCTGGGTCTCTATCTTAAGTTTGTTCAGATATAAGTAAATGATGGAGGTTAGGAAATGGAGGTGAAAGGTAGACGATAATTTTTAAGACCCGTATTAAAAAAAAAGAAAGATTTCATGTTTATGTAATAACAGTCCCAAAGCCATATAGCTGGAAGAGCTATACAATATAATCTACCCAACAAACTGAAAGCAATTGGCACCGGAAAGAAATTTTCTCACTTGCTATTACAACCTATTCAAAATTTTAATTTTGAATTAAGGCCCTCCATGAACTGAGCCTTCCTTACCTCTCCAGCTTTATTTCCACCAGTTGGCCAAAGCGCTTGCAGTTCTAAGAGGTGAATCTTGTCACTTTATTCAGGCCACCTTGTAAATTGTGTCTTATGAAACCTTCCCTACCTTTTCATCCCTCTTGCTACTATCTTACCTTAGATCTTTATCATTTCTTACTGAGCCATGATAATAACATCATACTGATCTTCTTGGCTGTAGTTTCTCACCAGTCTCTACATCTTTGTACTGACCCTACAATGATCTCTTTAAAGAAACAAATCTTATGTCATTTTTTTGAGGCAAGGTTTGAGGGAAATTCTACAGTTCCCTTTTATCAGTTATATAACACCCAAATACATTTTGATCTTTGTTTATTTCCCCCCACCATGATTTTTCTAGCTCTATCTTCCACTAATGCCTAATGCCACAGTCATGCTATAGTTTTCTGTATATAATTGTCTCTTCCTAAAATAATCTTTCCTCCTTTTAATCTAGCTGATTCCTTCTCATTCTTTCCCCAGTATGCCATGTAGGGGGAGATATTAGGGCTTACCTAGAAAAAAAAGTGTAGTTTATTTATTTTCTTGAGAAACCTAATTTGAAACGTAGCTCATCCATCTACATTTTAGCCTTGTGACCGTAGACAATTTACTTAATCTCTCTGAATTTTACTTCCCTCATCAATAAAATGGAAATAATGATCCCTAATTTGCAGGGCTGCTGTGAATATTAAGTGGAATAATAAATATTTAGCACCTGGCATGTGGTAGTCATTCTTCCACTAATCATGTTCCATTCTAATTTACTTTCTACATTTCGGGCAATATGATCTCTCTAGCCTACAGAACTAATTACATCATTCCTTTTCTTAAACACCTTGAGTGATTTCCTTACAAGTCTATGCTCTCACCAACTGAAGTACTGCAAGCTCTTCAACTCCACCAAGATGTCTCTTATCTCTGGGCTTTAGCATATGCTGTCCCCTCTTCCATGAACATATGTTCTTCTAACCTGCCTCTCTTCCCTTGTATCCGGCATGAACTATTATCACATTTCCCTTTCTGTTTACTTTTTATTGCTGTGTTCCTACGTCAGCATTAGTCATTGTGACTTTTTAGCTCCCCACAAAGTTCTTATTTATAATCCTTTGCCTACTCTAATCCTACCCATCCCATAAGAACAACCTCAAGTCTCACCTAGAAGGTCTTCATTGACCTCTACTTTTTCTATTATCTAGAGGCTTTCACCAACTGGGCCACAACACAGTATCTCGCATAATGAAATAATAATCCTAGTTTCAAGAATGTGGAGATCAAGGAACAAGAGTCAGGGGAGGCATCTTTAAGAAGAAAAAAACTCTGATCTGGACATTGAGCAACAAGCGGAATCAAGGCAAGTAAAGATCATTTTCCAGCCACTGTAAATACAACCAAGACTGATGATTTGTTTATTTATTCAACAAATCTTCATTAAGCACTTATTCTGTGGAAGGCCCTGCACTAACAGTACATTATACTGTAGGGTAGGTAAAGGGACAGGCTTTATTGAGCAGAGTTTATGGGCAGAAATTAAGATTGAACAGGTTAGAGTGGGATTTAATTACAGATGACCAAACCCCACTTGGTCACTGGTATAGCGTATTCTAAAACACTGGGGTCTTCTGCCTGACCTTTGTGATGCTTTATTTATCTCGCTTATTCTGTTTCCCCATTAGGCTCCTAGCTCCATGTGGATTGAGACGTTTTGGTCTAGTTTATTCAGTGCTGTATGTATCTCCTGCACTTGAAACATTATCAAGCAGGCAATTGGTGAATATACGCTAGACACTGTGCTGAGCCTATGTGTCACACTGCATAAAAATGTGTCAGCTGAATATGTTTGTCTTCCGCATTAGATAGGGGTTGGCAAGATTTTTTGGATAGGTCCAGCTAGTAATGATTTTTTATTTTGCAGGCCACATGATATTCATTGTAAGTTCTCAGTTCTGCTATTAGAGCATGACAACAGCCACCATTAATATGTAGATGAATGAACATAGCTGTATTTCTATGAACTTTTACTAACAAAAATAGATGATGGGCTGGATTTGGCCTATGGGCAATAGTTTGCTGATCCTTGTGCTAGCCTATTGTCTCATGAGGAAAGGAAAGGACTCATTTTACATTGCAGTATCTTGCCCAATGCCTGGTATGTAACAGGCGCTCAGTAATATGTTTGAGTGCTTACTCTGTACCAGTCATTTTTAAAGTACTTTATAAGTACTGATACATTTCATCTTCATAACAAACCCCAGTTGTATTATTTTATAGATGAGGCAACTCTAGCCCAGGTAGGTTAAGTAATTTCCCCCAGGTCAGTTGGCCAGGAAGTGGCAGAGCTGGAATTCAGACAGTTTTGTACCCCAGAGTCTGGTCTCCTAATCATAACACTATATGGTCTCTTAATAAATGAAAATAAATTAATTTGACATCCCCAAGCAGCAGATTCTACACCGTATGCAATAGGACAGTGCTTCTCAAAATTGTTTAGGATGCAAGACACTCAGAAGAACTAATGCTATTAATATACATAATTTCATAAACCATACTCAGCAAAATTACCAACAGAGTATATAAGACTATGATATATGTAGGCAAAAAGAATCACGGATATATTAATAAATAACTTCTGCTCTCCCTACAAGTGAAGCTGCCAAATAGAGCTTGATGGTTTCTGGAGTCTATGAATATTTGCTCCTTCTATAATTGTTTGGTCATCTGCCAGTGCTCTTCTAGCTCACAGAGGTAGCAAGTGCCAAAAAATTTTTAAATATTGATAGAACAACTTTTAAATGGCTCCATTATATTCATTAGTTAACCTTAGGTTTGCTAGATGGTAAAAATATATTTTTTTTACCTTCATGAGAATACACATTGGTACACCTGAAATTTCATTCTGAGGTCCTGAAAGAGCTCCGCAGAAAAAGACTTAATAAGGAATAGGAGGCAGGGGGTGTTTCCAGGAGGAGAGAGAGGCAAGAGGGTCCTGTGGGGAAGACCCCAACAACTCATAGCCAGGCATGGGGCTGTAGTTGAGGACCCCATGCAGTTCTTAATACCACCTATCACCACTTATTAGCATGGTTCTCACACTTACACCTGATAAATGATTTTACAAAACCCCAAACAATTCACTTGAGGTCTCTTTGACTTTGGTACTAATCTTAAGTAGAGAAAAACAAAATGAAACAAAACAATGTTCCTAAAAATCAACCCAAGTGAAACTTAGTATAGAAAGTTCAAATACCAAACTTTTCACAAGGGAAGCAATACCAAAGGAAGGAAGGAAGGAAGGAAGGAAGGAAGGAAGGAAGGAAGGAAGGAAGGAAGGAAGGAGGGAGGGAGGGAGGGAGGGAGGGAGGGAGGGAAAGAAGGAAGGAAGGAAGGAAGGAAGGAAGGAAGGAAGGAAGGAAGGAAGGAAGGGAAGAAGGATGGAAATAAAGAATAAGAAAAGAAAAAAGTGAGGGAGAGACTCATACTTAGGGGAGAATCTGATCTAAGCATTATATTGGTATCCTTACCCTTCTTCTTGCAGAAAAGAAAACTGAAGCTCATTAACTACATGTAAATTATTCACAGTTCTGCCCATAGGAAATAGTACAGCTTAGATATGAACCCAGGTTCAGATTTGAACCCAAGTGTATTAGACACCAATGTCCATCCACAGTGGGTTGCCCCACTCTGCTAAAACCTATCTTTTCACATATCTTTATATCAGAGCTCAGGCATTAATTTTCTCTTTCAAAATATTAACAGTTAACATCTAGTAAATGTTAATTAGGTGCCAAGCACTATTGTAAGCTTTTTATATGAATTAACCAATTTTACTCTTACAACAACTCTAAGAGAGAGATACAATTATGATTTCCATTCTATAGACAAAGAGGAAGACAGAAAATTAAGTACATGCCCAGATTCATACAGTACAAGATTGAAGTCTAGGCTTCCTAGATCCAGAATTTTAAATGTGCTATAAACCATCATGCATACATTTTTGCAAGACAATACTGCACAGCCTCAGAATATTTTGCTATATCATGACATGATTGCTAATTATAACCTCATGGTTTTAAATTGCATTACTTTTCTTACCTCATTTACTAGCATCTATATGTGACTTTGTCAACATTATGTGTGATACTTAAAAATAAAGCAGTGCTTTATAAGACAATTAAGTGCTCTTATGGTCTACCTTTCAGTAATTAGTATAGGGCTACCTCAGGTATTTTTATTTTGAGCTGATTTGCTCAGCCATCAAAAGCAGATGTCTGACTCAAATGCTACTTCCCTCACCCTCTCAGGTAAAAGGGTCTCTCCTCTGTACTCCCAGGGAGTTGTATTCTTTCATTATCTTGAGTTGTTTACATATCTGTTGCTCCAATTAGAAAAGGGCCTTAGTCCCCGGCATGTAAGTATCAGGACTGGCAGAAAGCTGGAGTTCTCCACCTCGATGAGTGAATGATAACATTTTTAGGTTACAAAAAAATGTATTAGAAATTATCAACTAAGACTTATCTTGTCATAGTATGGCTGCTATATATACTTCTGGAAAGCCATATAACAGAAAAGAAAAACTACATTCACTAGACTTTGATCTCTTAATTTCCTAAGTGAAGCCATGAACCCCAGATAACACAGATGTGCACAAATAGGCAGTATTAGTGTAGCAGGCTTTGGAATGAGAAAGAGCTTTGCTTATCCCAGTTGGCTACCTAGTAGATGTGTGATGTTAGAAAATCAGTAATACTCTTACTGGGGTTTTATTATTATTTTTTTTAATAATAAATTTAAAAATGCACAACTTGCTTAATATTACAATTATTTTTTATTTTTAATTGAACTTATTCAAATGACATTAAAAAATTATATAGGTTTCAGGTGTACAATGCTATAACACATCATCTGTGTATTGTATTGTGTGCTCACCACCCTAAGTCAAGTATCCATCCATCACCATTTATCTCCCCTTTATCATCTTCTACCTCCCTCCACTGTCTTTTTCTTTTTTCTTTTTTTTTTTTTTTACAATACTGTTGTCTATGTTTATATGTTTGGGGTTTTTTTGCCTCATCTCTTCACCTTTTTTACCCACCCCTCCAATGCCTACCCTCAACAGCTGTCACTCTTTCCTCTATGTCTTTGAGTCTGTTTCCATTTTGTTTGCTAGTTTATTTTGTTCATTAGATTCTACATATAAATGAAATCATATGGTATTTGTCTTTCTTTGACTGGCTTAATTCACTAAGGATAATACTCTCCAGGTCCAGCCATACTATCTCAAAAACATAAATTCCTTCCTTTTCACAGTCAAGTAGTATTCCATTTTGTGATTATACCACAATTTTTTATCAACTCTCTTACTGATGGGCACTTCGGCTGTTTCCAAATCTTGTTTGTTGTAAATAGCATTGCAATGAACACAGAGGTGCATATATTCTTTTGAAAAAAAAAATGTTTCAAATTTCTTCATATATATTCCCATTAGCGAAATCACTAGGTCATAAGGCAGATCCAGTTTTATTTTCTAAAGATAACTCCATACTGTTTGTTTGCCACAGGGGTTGCACCAATCTGCATTCCAACCAACAGCGCAAAAGGGCTTCCCTTTCTCCACATCCTCGCCAACACTTCTTAGTTGATTTACTGATAATTGCCATTCTGACAGATGTGAGGTGATATTTTAGTTTTAATTTGCATTTCTCTGATTATTAGTAATGTTGAGGATTTTTTCATTATGTCTACTGGTGTATGTCCTCTTTGGAGCAGTGTCTATTCAGATCCTTTGACAATTTTTTAAAGTAGATTGTTTGTTTCTTTGTGTGTTGAGTAGTATGAGTTCTTTATAAATTTTGGATGTTAACCCATTATCAGATGTATCATTGGTAAATATGTCCCATTCTATGGGTTTTTTTAAATTTTGTTCATGGTTTCATTTGCTGTGCAAAAATGTTTTAATTTGGTGTAGTTACATTTGTTTATTTTTTCTTCTGTTTCCCTGGCAGCAAAATCCCAGAGAGTGGTCATAGCAATATTTTTTCTTCCTTAGGAGGTATATTAGAAAAAATATTGCTATGAGCAATGTCTGAATTTTTGCTGTCAATGTTTTCTCCTGAAATTTTTATGATTTTTGTTCTAACATTTAAGCCTTCAATCCATTTTAAACTTATCCTGTGTATGGTGTAAGAAGGTGGCCTAGTTCCTTTTTTTGTTGTTGTTGTTGCATGTATCCATCCAATTATCCAAACACCATTTTGATCTTCTTCTTCTTCTTAAAGAAGATGCTTTAACATTTCATATAATACTAAACATTTTAATGATCCACAGTCAACATCAAACTCAACGTGCAAAAACTAAAAGTGTTTTCCTTAAGATCAGGAACACAACAGGGATTTCCCCTTTCACAACTCTTACTGATCATAGCACTGAGTCCTAGCCACAATAATCAGACAAGAAGAAAAAATAAAACTCCTTCAACTTGTAAAGGAAGAAGTAAAACTGTTAGTATTTACAGGTGACATGATACTGTATGTAGAGAACCCTAAAGATTCCCCCCAAAACTAAAAGAACTATTAATGAATTTGGTAAAATAGCAGCATGCAAAATAAATACCCAAAAATCAGTTTCATTTATATACACCAATAAGAACTATCAAAGAGGCAAACTAAAAAAAATCTCACAACTGCATCAAAAAATAAAATACTGGGGTGGTGAGTGCATAATAAAATATACAAATGATATGCTATAGAATTTTACACCTGAAACCTTTATCATTTTATTATACAATGCATAAAAGAATTTTAATAAAAAATACTTGCAATTAAAAGTAAATAAATAGCTAAATAAAATACCTGAAAATAAATTTAACCAAGACTGTAAAAGACCAGTACTCAGAAAATTATAAGACACTAAAGAAGAAGTTGAAGAAGATACAAATAAGTAGAATTACAACTGCATTCATGAACAAGGAAAATTAACATCATTAAAATGTCTATTCTACCCAAAGCAAGCTATAGATTGAATGCAATTACTATTGAGATTCCAATGATGCACTTCACAGAACTAGAACAAGTCTTTCAAAAATTTATATGGAACCACAGAAGGCCATGCATAGCAACAGCAATCTAGAGAAAGAAGAACAAAGTTGAAGGAATCATGCTACCTAATATGAAACTATGCTATAAGGCCACAGTAATCAAAACATCATGGTACTGGCATAAAAATAGACACATAGAGCAATGAAACAGAATAGAGAGTCAAGTAATAAGCCCAACCTTTATAGTCAATTCACGTTAAACAGAGGAAGCAGGCACATACAGTGTTCTAAAGATAGTTTATTCAATTAATGGTATTGGGAAAATTGGATATATACCTGTATAATAATGAAACTAGGCCACTTTCTTATACCACACACAAGAATAAATTCTTAAATCAAATACTTAAATGCTTAATATTGAACCCCAAACCATCCTAGAAGAAAACACAGGCAATGAAATCTTGGATATTTCTTATAGCAATATTTTTTTCTGATATGTTTCCCAAGGCATGGGAAACAAAAGAAAAAATAAACAAATGTGACTACATCAAACTAAAAAGCTTTTGCATAGCAAAGGAAACCACCAACAAAAATAAAAAGACAACCCACTGAATGGGAGAACATATTCGCTGATATATTTGATAAGGGCTTAATATCCAAAATGTAAAAGGACTATTCAACATAGTATATTAGTAGTTATTAATAGTATGACTGCTTTTTGAAAAAAAATAATGCTTTGGGTACTTTTGATGGCCTTTCATTCATCTGCCCTGCCTCATTCCAGCAAATCTCAATTTCTCTGCCCAAGCCCAAGTTCCTTAATCATTCACCAAACCCACAAGATCAAATTCTAGAGAGGAGTGGTGGCTGGAGGGTCCTCAAGTCACAACCTATAGGAAAAGGTTTATATTATTTACATGGAAGACCATCTCTTTGGTAATTTATCAACACTTGTTGATTATAGAATCTCACATGAACCTACCACATTTATTTAGCTCCCTCGGTCAAAAACTCTTGCTTGAAATTCAGAGCTTCAAAATTTGCCTCTAGGTTGTTAGTGCATTGCTCCAGCAAAATGCTAAGCAAACATTAAGCTGATAAGCTGTGGTCTTTTAATCACCATTATTTCTAGTCCTCAGAGTTAGGTCAGTATGATGCCTAGAAAGGCACAGCTGTATCTTGGAGGAAGTAGAAATTCCATGTCAATAAACCCCCAGGGTAATGTAACATGGAGTGAACTACTGCGAGAATTCTCTTTTTCAAGCTCTAGCTGGCTGTTCAATCTCAGTGTCTTTAACTGGCACTGTCTTGCCTACAAATTTCGATGGGCAGTATCTAAGTTTCTGTAGGCTTGGTATTCTTTATTTCAGAATTAGGATACTGCTCACTAACTACAAATTTTGACAATTCCTAAAAGATATCCATGATTTCACATAATTGATCACACACCCAAACTCCAATCACTGGATTCCAAGACAGCTGTGCTTGACAACACACTGATATTGGACATCAGTTGGAACAAATTGTACTCCCTTATCTGTGCTTTTGATATTTGCCTTCTGGTACTACAGGTAAGAGGTACCTACTTACCATGGCAGGGCTCCTATTTCTGAACCTGGCTCACACACAGTCTTCCCACCACAGACAAAATTATATATAACTAAACTTTGCTTAAATACTTAGGAACTTCCGCTTCATGAATGCAAATGATGGATTCTAAGTGAATCAAAGGTCTGTTTCTATTCCTAGGGTTTTCATGGGTCTGGAGGCTTTGTACAGAATCTTTTTTTTTTTTTTTAATTTTATTGTTGTTGTATTACATCCATCCCCTTTTTGCTCCCCTCTGTTCCCTGCAAAGTCAATCCCACCTGTTGTCCATGTCCATGGTTCCTTTATACTAGGTTCCTGTCTAAACTGCTCCCCTTCCTTGCCTCTGCCTCCCCCCTCCCCCCAACCCCCTTTCCCCTGACCACTGAAGGCCTATTCACTGTATTCATATATTTGGTTCTGTTTTGCTTGTTGTTATTTGTACAGAATCTTAATGGTGATGTTTTTTTGGGTAATATTCCCTATTAGGCATCTAAGAATGTTCTATGATGTTAACACACCACACAGAAGAATTCAAAGCAATAAACATGTAATAATTACCTAATACTCAACTAGATGTTCTAGAGGAGGAGGATTATAGAGAAGGAATATAAAACAGGGCCTTGTCATTTAACAGCACATAATTTTAAAATTTTTTATTTTTTTTTCCATTACCATTTAGTCCCCTTATACCAGTCCCCCTACAATCACCCCAATGTTGTATATAATTCAATTGGATTAAAGGACACACATCTATAGCACTTTGCAAACACCTCCTAGAGCACTTATACTTAATTATAATTATTTGTCTTTATATTTGTTTCCTTAAGACTATGAATTATCAAGTACACAGCTCATGTCTCTTTTATCTGCAGAGTCCTTGAGGCTTTCTTCACTCAGAGCCAGGTACCATATTTATTAAAGAAAGATGTAATTGATTATAAGATCTATAGTAATATGGAATAAATAAGAGGTAAAAAAAAATAATACCTCTTATGGATGTTCAGAGCAGGGATATGGTAAAATTACTTATTGGTTTAGTTAAGGGTCACAGAAAAAGGAGAACTTCATCAACATGTAGGAAAATCTTCATGAATATACAATAGAAAGATATGAGGAGAATGATCTCTTGAGTATGGGAGAAATAGAAAGCATAAAAAAGAATATGGATTTCTTAAGTGTTATTTACAACAGTTAAGACACTAGAAGCAACCTAAGTGTCCATGAATGAATGAATGAATGAATGAAGAAAATGTGGCATATACATTGAAATATTATTCAACCATAAAAAGAAAGGAATCTTTTCATTTGTGACAACATGAATGGACCTTGAGGGCATTGTGCTAAGTAAAATAAATCAGACAAAGAAAGGCAAGTAAATTATCTTACATATAGAATCTAAACAAACAGGCAGACGAAACTTAACTCATAGAAACAGAGAACAGATCAGTGGTTGCCAAAGGTGAGGGGCAAGAGATAGAAAAAAGTGATAAGGTACAAATTTCCAGGTATAAAAACAAGTCATAGGGATGTCATACACAGCATGGTGACTACAGCTAATAATGTACTGAATATTTGAAAGTTACTGAAAGAGTAGATTTTAAAAGTTCTCATCACAAGAAAAATAAAATTGTAACTATGTGGTGATAAAAGTTAACTAGATTTATTGTGATGATTAATTCACAATATATACAAATATTGAATCACTATATTGTACACATAATGATATATGTCCATTAGATCTGAATTAAGAAATTCAACATGAGTAGAATAAAGTCAGCTAAATTAAAATAAAAAAGAAGAAATGTGAAAATGTACATAGACATGAGGAAAAGGAGACCTTGTGAAGTAAAGGCTTATAAATTAGTGGGTTTAAAAGACTGTCTATAATTTGCATTTCACTGATAATTAGTGACACTGAGCATCTTTTCATATGTTTATTGGTTCTCTGTATGTCCTCTTTGCAGAAGTGTCTATTCAGGTCCTTTGCCCACTTTTCATTTTTTTTGGGGGGTGGTGGTGGTGGTGAGTATTGAGTTTTATAAGTTCTTTATAAATTTTGAATATTAATCCCTTATCAGATGTATCTGCAAATATGTTCTCCCATTCACTGGATTGTTATTTTATTTTGTTGCTGGTTTTCTTTGCAGTACAAAGAAATTCTAGTTTGATGTAATCCCATTTGTTTATTTTTTTCTTTTTCCCCTTGCCTGAGGAGATATATCAGAAATTGCTATGAAGAAATGTCTGAGATTTTATTGCCTAGGCTTTATTCTAGGACTTTTATAGTTACAGGTCTGACATTAAGTCTTTAATCCATTTTGAATTCATTCATTTGTGTGGTATAAGAAGGTGGTTTAGTTTACTTTCTCTATATGTATTGGTCCAATTTTCCCAAAACCATTTATTAAATAAACTCTCTTTAGCTCATTGTGTGTGCCTGCTTCCTCTGTCAAATATATGATTATAAGGTGTGGTGAGATATTACCTTATACCTGTCAGAATGGCTATCATCATTAAGTCAACAAACAATAACTGCTGGCAAGGATTCAGAGAAAGGGGAACCTTTGTGCACTGTTGGTGGGAACGCAGATTGGTGCGCCTCTGTGGAAAGCAATATAGAGATACTTCGAAAAATTAAAAATTGATCTGATTTTTGACCCAGCATTCCCACTTCTGGAACCCAAAATACTAATTTGAAAGAGCATAAACACTTCTATGTTCACTGCAGCATTATTTACAATCACCAAGGTATGGAAGCTGCCCAGGTATCCATCAGTAGATGAGTGGATAAAACAGCTAGGGACATATACACAAGGGAATACTACTTGACCATAAAAAATAAAATTTTACCTTTTGCAATAGCATGAATAGATCTGGAGAACATTATGCTAAGTGACACAAGCCAGTCAGAAAAAGACAAAGACAAATACCATATAATTTCACTCATATGTGGAATCTAATAAACTGAACTAATAAGCAAAATAGAGACAGACTCATAGATAGAGAGCAGGATGACGGCTATAGGGGGAGGTTAGGGGTGGAGGGATCAAGCAAAAAGGAAAAAGGATTCATGGACACGAACAACAGTGTGGTGACTGCCAGGGGGAGAGGATTATAAGGGAGCTAAATGGTAATGGAAAAATACAATAAAATGTTTTTCAAACATAAAATAAAAGATCGGCTCTGTAAGAGTGATGATTCTGAAACATTTGTAAGAAGAAACAATATGACTAAGCATTGAATGAGTATCTACCTCAGGTCTTTACAAGGTATTTCACATACATCCTCCATTTTCATAGATTTATCTATTTATTTATTTATTTTGATGTTCAGCTCCTTAGAGTTTCAGCTTCCATGCCACCTGTTCTTTATGTTCCATTTTTAAGAAAAGTTTTCTTGTCCACACTTTACAGATGAAGATACTAGGAGAAGGCAAGTAGCTTGTCTAAAGGCAAATGTCAAAGTGGGGACTTGAATCCAATTCTATTTGACCCTATGCTCTTTTTACTTCTTCTACTGTCTTCTGTTCTCTCTCTCAGGTTTCCCTCTTAGATCTCACACTATTATATTTCTCTCCTGGTATGTTCCAAATTCTGAATTATCTTCAAATGAAATAAAGATATGTTCAATGTTAGTGTACCTCCCACCTCCAACATACACATATAAACTGAATTTTCTCTAAATTCCAAGTCTTCTTACACTCTCTAATCAAATGTCAATTTTTAAAACACTTGTTCAAAGGATATGACTTTCGATTTTTCATTCATCATCTCTTTATTTCAATCCAAGGAAAAAGAACTTACAGTAAATACTTTGATGATGATGAAAATGCTAACTAGGATAAGTGACAACATTTTCAAGTTCCTCATTGTTCAAAGTATTGTAGAATTTCAGATGTATAATACTCAGGGGCTAAGGGCAGGCTGATAAACACAGTCCTATATACCAAGGTGAGGTTTCACTCGAGTCAGATATAACTAGCACTATTCAATACTGATGCAGCAATGTTTTCCATATGGAGAATTTGCTCTGTTTCTTTGTTTAAAGATATATTGAAATGGGACTTGGAGGAGGAGTAGAGCGGGCACAGGTTCCATGCCTCTTTAATTGGCTGCAGGTGAGTAAAGCCTTTTTATAGGACTTCTGTGGGTTTCTGCTTGGTAGGTGCCAGTCACACAATCTGCACAAGCACAGATAAAAAGGACTTTCAGCATGGTGTTTGACTAGAATGTGTAATTGATAGCACAGGTGGGTAAAACATTCCAGCAGTTGAGGTCTCACACCAGTATAGCTCATGCTTTCTCTGCCCACCTCACTAGCCCACTGTGCAAGTTGTCTGTAGCCAAACTGCACTGTGCAAATGCAAGGTAGGGTAAGAAGCCACCCACCACCCAGGTCTTGGCATCCAGCTGTGATCCCACACAGAGTTCCAACCCTTCTCTATCCTACTCACTCAGTTCTGGCTCTTGCATAACTACTGTTTTTACCCCTAAATTCTAACCCACGGGCTTTGTAGATACACACACAAACACCTACATACACGTGTGTGTGCACACGCGCATTCATTAAAATGTTTTGTAAGTACCTGATTGTTTATTCATTAGTTCATTCATTCAGCACCATCCTTTATGGAACACCCTATTGTGTGCCAAAAACACTATAAAATGAGGAGGACAGAAATATTAACAAAATAAAAGAATTGAAAACCTCTTAATACATTCCTCCACCAAGTAATGTTCATTTACAGGTACTGTTTTTCAAGTATTCTGCAAACAAAAGCATATCAGTAGTCATTTATAATGACAGACAAAATGATGGGGGTGTAGCTGAAAAGGGAGGAAGAAGTCCAGAGCCCTGATCATGCCCAACCCACTCACAGTCACATCAACCAAGAGCACTTTTATACAACCAATCTCTCCTCAGCCGCACCCACTCCCACTCCCACTCCCACTCCCACTCCCACTGCATCACTGCTCCAGCAGCCCACGACACTGACAAATGGGCCTGTAACCTTCAGACTGAGAAACCAAGAACAGATTGAGAACCACAAAAATTTCCAACATTTCCCATTGCAATAATTAACAGCCACAATGGTAACAGCAGCTACCTGGGTCCCACAAAGTGCTTTACAATTATCATCCCATGCAATCTCTACCCTTTGAGGTCAGCACATAATTGTCCTGATCTCAGAGACAAGAGAACAGATTCCATGAGGTAGAATGACTTGCTCCAGGTCACACAGGTAGCAGAGATGGAGCCAGGACTTGCCCTCAAAATATTAGATTCTAGCCTTGGCTGGAATGGCTAAGTGGATTGAGTGCCAACCTGCCAACCTGCAAACTAAAAGGTTGCTGGTTTGATTCCCAGTCAGGGCACATGCCTGGCTTGCAGATTCAGTCCCTGGTTGGGGTGCATACAGAAGGCAGCCAATCAATATTTCTCTAACTGTCTTCCTCCCTCCCTCCTCCTCTCTCTAAAAATGAATATTTTTTTAAATATTAGATTCTAATCTTCTGGTTCCATGGACATAGTAGAGGTGAGGTACATTGTATGATACAGTGAAAGATCATCACATAGATCTTGAATAACATTTCTGCTCCACCTCTTAACTGGTTAAGTAATCTTGGATAAATTATTTTGCTCTCCTGACCCTCAGTTGGTTTCCTAATGTTAAATAAAGACACTAAAATATCAAATTTACATGTTCATTATGAGGATCACTGGAGATAACACATGAACTTACTGACTGCTGAGGTCTGATCTTTCCCTTCTTGGGTTTCTAACATGCATAGCATAGTGCCAGGCAAGTATCTCAATAGGCATCTGATAAGAAACACCACAGGCCCTGGCTGGTAGCACAGTGGATAAGGAGCAGGCCTTCGAACCCAAAGGTTGCAGGTTCGATTCCCCAGCCAGGGCACATAACAAGGTTGCAAACCAGGTCTTCAGTCATGTCTGTGGCTGGAGGCAGGTGAAAAGCAACCATACATTGATGTCTCTCTCCCTCTCTGCCTCACTCCCTTCCCCTCTTTCTAAAAATAATTAAATAAAATCTTAAAAAAAAAAAAAAAAAAGAAACAGCACAGTGAAAGGCACACAGGATGTGCTCACTAGTATTTTCTTCTCTCATCCATAGAGTTCCCTTCACTAATATATCTTCAAATCATGTTTCAATATTTCTCACAGCATGATATATATATATATATATATATATATATATATATATATATATATCAGCAGTAGTGATAAGTTGAAAGAATGTGGGAAAGGCAGCCAAGGATTCCTTTTATCTCTTTCCTTAATGATGTTTTTTCAGAGCAAAATAATCTAGCACTTGATGATTTTTCTCTCAAAATGCAATGGGGGGTGGGGTGGGTAAGATGATTTATTGCAACTAAAATTGCCTTGACAAGTTCCCATCTTTAATAAACCCATAAGATTATCTTGGAGTAGTTAGGTTCATTATCTTTTGTCCCTCACCTTCTAACTATTCTCTGTAGCAAATTGCAATGACTTCCATAATATTCTACAGGACTCAAAGGGAGATCTCAGGCCTAATTCATAGCTAAAAGTCAAGTCTCTAATTATCTTTTATAACTAAAGAATTTCAGAACCTCAGAAAATACAACTTCTTTGAATAGCTTTAAGTATTGCTGTGCAATAATGTACTGCTGACGTATTTAAAGAATGTGTCTATGGTAACATATGCCTATTATTGGAAACTTTTAACACCCACGTTAATTCTTGAGCATCGAGTCAGAATCAAATCTGAGGGAAAAATTATGTATACTATATTGTGATTTTAGATCAAAGACTGACAGGCGTGCCCTTGTATGTGAAGTGTTTTGACCAAGGTCACATCAGAGCCAAAGCTGCCAGGGAGATCCCCTCTGGGAACCAGCCACTTGCCCCCTACACAGCCTGCTTCTGCAGCTCTGATACCATTATCCATTAACACTCACAGAGACAACCTAAATTATTATGGTAATCCTCTTTGCATTTATATTAAAAACACATCTCTAGTAAAAGTAGAAATGTAAATTTTTAGAAAGACAAGAAAATGGCTGTATTTAACAATTTACTTTTACCTCAGAAATATACATTTTGATGATTCAGGTGAAGGAACACTGCACGCACATCTACACTTAACCCAGTTTGTAACCCATAGTTAAGTGCTCAAAGGCATCCATCACTGTGCTCATAATCCCCCATCATCCATGCTTACTTTGCAGGCAATTTCATGCCACAGAGTATCTAAGCTGGAAGGAACCTTGAAGCTTACCTGGTCTAGGCCCCTAAGTTTGCAAGGGGAAATTGAATGATGTCTTGATGATGGTCAACCAGTAAGGTCATGGAAAATTTAAGAACCAAGACCTTTTTTCTTCTCGCATCTCTAATCTGAATTAATTTTTAAATATCAATTTTGCAAGACATATGCTTCCACTAACTCAAGCTAATTGTATTATCAGTCAAAGGCTTCTGGAGATATTCTTAATATAAAACATGGCTATTAAAATAAGGAAAAATTTAAAAATAAAATTTCATTTATTAATGTTTAAAGAAAAAGTTCATATTTGCTCATACCCCAATCCCCACTGCTTATATCAAAAAAAAAGAAAAGAAAAGAAAAGAAAACTGTTCTTAAAAAAAAAAAAATACAAGAACCTAGTATAAAGGAACCATGGACATGGACAACAGGTGTGATTGACTTTGGGGGGAATGGGGGTGGGGAGGGGGACAGAGGGGAGCAAAAAGGGGATGGATGTAATACAACAACAATAAAATTAAAAAAAAAAAAGTCTGAACCAAAAAGGAAAAAATAAAAAAAAGAAGAAGAAATAGAAAAGAACAAAAGAGAAAAAAGGAAACCCAGAAAAGTATATGATTGGAAATCATCTTAAAGACCATTTTGGCTTGCCAACTGAAATAAAATCCATGTATAGCATTTAAGACAATTTCTAAATAACATCTGAACCTTGACATCTTCATGGAATTCTTCTGCTAAGGAGTAGCTGTGTTTAGGTTAATTGAGCTTTGAAGTTTCATATTGCTTCTATTCTTAAGCAACATTCATTACTAAAATTGAATTAGTATCGATAAATGTACTGACAATGATGAAAAGTTAGTGTAGGCACTACGCCAATTCCATTGGTTATCTATTCCATGTCCCCAAATATTTATTTCCAATAAGTGAAATTGAGACTTAAGAATATGCTTTCCTTAACTACATATGGAAAAAGTGAAGACAATGTTCCCTATGCCACAGATGCATTTAAGATTTTTTTTTTTTCACTCAATAGTTATTGGTTGGATATAAAATGGGCAGGCACTGATTTAAGAATTTGGGCATGTTCTATTGGAACTTGTCCTTTCATGCTTTGGCTTTTTTTTTTTTTTTTTAAGATTTTATTTATTATTTCCAGAGAGAGGGGAAGGGAGGGAGAAAGAGAGGGAGAGAAACATCAATGTATGATTGCCTTTCACCTGCCTCCAGCTACAGATCTGTCTGGAGCCCTGGCTTGCAACCTGGTTATGTGCCCTGGCTGGGAATCGAATCATAGGCTGGCACCTATCCACTGTGCCACCAGCCAGGGCTTCCCTTTCATGTTTTATATGTGGTAGCATGATGATATCTACTTTGCACATATAAAGATGGAGGCTCAGGTTAAAATGGAAGTCTACTTCAGGTCTTTTAGATTTTAAGATTAAAGTGAAAATTGGCATTTAAACCAAAAATAAAATAAATATAATGCAATATATCATAAATACATACATGAACAAGATATTATGGGAATGAAAACGCATAAAGTGTGATGAACTCCTTAAGGGTCAGTCAGAAAATTATTTTTATATCCATGTCCCCAGTTAACCCAAACAATTTATAATCATTTTGGGAAGGAAAATTTGAGGTGTATATTTTAGTATTTTTTTTATACAGTGAAATTTGAATACTCTGTGCATTGAGCAAATTGATCACAAGATGCCTGTATCTTTCACAAGATAGCAGTAATGCACCTACTAGTTAGTATCTGGCAAACTCTCCCAGTTTTCCCTCGTACATCATGCATCACAGGTTCTTGGAGAAATGTTAAACCCAATTTTATCCAACATAGCAGTAAATGAGTCCAGGTGGGGTCCAGGGTCAGGCTTCTGCATCTCTCAGATGTTTTTTCCTTTTTTTCAGTCCACATTTTTAAACTTAGGGAAAACTTCTGGTACTGTGCAACTATGCACACTACCTACCATCATATGATTATAAGACCCATGTGAGCAATTTTTCCTAAACACATCACCATTGCTGTCCTATAAGATCCTATCTCCTTTAACTCCCTACCTCAGATATTAGGTCTCAGCAACTCTGAGTGACTTAAGTTCTCCAAGTGTTCTGCACTATCCCAAGCTTTTGTATTTCTGTTGCATGTATCTAAACTGCCTTCTAAGCACTTGTCTATTCTTACCTGTCTTCCGATCTCAGTTGCTACCTCAAGTGTCATCGTCCTTCAAATAGCAAATATAATCTCTTTCATGAAGCCTTCCCTTCTTCCCTTAAATATTTAAATTCATAGCTTCCATTGCCCCCAAAGGAAACTGGTAGTATAGCAATTATATAATTCTATTTGATTTCCCTAGTCAACTGTGACTTCATTGAGAGTAGGGGCTGTGTCCTTTCAAATTTAAATGGTAATTGCTAGTGCTGTGTGCGAGATACTATAATTACTCAAAGAAGTATTTGTTGAATTAATTAAAGGTAGAACTTCTAGGTAGGTAGTAGGTGCAGTGGATTTAGTTTCTTCCTGGAGGTTTTCAGAGATGGAAACTGCTCATTATGCTACACAAGGAGATGTCAACTATTTTGTCTCGATTGTACCTACAACTTGGTAAGAGGTGCCACCACAGAGGAAGGGATATAATCTCCTTCCTAAAGTCAAGGGGACGTAGAGCCTTGGTGAACACCTATCTGGATGCAGATACCTGTGCTGGCTCTGTTTGAAGTCACTCAAGTAAGATGCACAAGGATGATCAGGACTGAAGGAATTTCTAAATTCTGTAATTTGGAACTTCTCCATTTTGTTCAGCTGTTAATTTCTGTTTCTGTACAGCAATTCGCAACAAAACTTTAACAGGCAAAGGTCTACAAAAAGTGAGAAGCTAGAAGACTGAGTTCCATTCCATAGCTAGGTTTGTGAGAGCATACAGTTCAAATATTAAAGGTAGTCCCTCCACTACTAAACGTAAGAAAAACATACTGACAACCTTGGCTCTACAGCAGAAGAAAATAGGAGAGCATGAGGAAGCTGGTGACTGAGTGAGGGCCTTCTCTCTAAAAACTGAAAAAAAAAAAAAAAAAAAAAAAAAACATGGAGATTTTCCCTGTTCCTTTCTTGTCTGCATTTAACCTGTCTCAGGATAGGTATGAATTTTGTGGATAAGGCTTACCTCATTTCAAATTCACTTAACTTTCCTAAATGTTTCCTTACTAGTAAATAGGATAATATATCTTATTTGCAGGATTGGGAGAAAGAAATACTTTTAGTTTGTTGACTCAAAAGTTTAATGAACTAGCACACATAGTATTTGATATTTATTGATGGGGTACATAATAGGTATATACTGTATACTACCTGGTGGCAACAGTAATATTTATTCCTTTCATCATAATTACTTTAAAAATTGAAAAGGCAGTATATTAATATAAATTTATTATTTAGATCTTATATTACTGTAAATATAAATGTACACAATATATTAATATTGTATATATATATATGCACATGTGCATTAGAAACAAGCTTGAGTATGTAATTCTGCTAAAAATAAAACCATTCTGATTGCAGCAGGAACTGGGCTTTTTCCTCACTGTCTAACAGGATGTACTTCCTGGAGAATTGAAAGCAGAACACTAGGAGTCATGGGGACATGGTTTCAAACCATCAGAGAAAGCAATAGACATTGTTTCTGAGGAGGGAAATCTATGACTTTTGCAGTTCTTTGAAATGATCATCTGGAAAATGTGTTGAAGGAAGAATTGAAGATAAGTCTACTGGTGACAAGAAGACCATCTGGAAGGCTTTGACATAATCCTGGCAAGTGACAAGGAGGAATGGCATTGAAAATTGAAATTGGGAGATATTTATAGAGAGGCAGGTTTGGTGACAGACAGTATATATAGTTACAGTTTTATTCTAGGCCTAAAATTGGGTTAATCCATGGTTTTTCTAAAGATTTCTATGTCCCATGTAAATAAATGAAGGACGTGGTATTGGAATATCACATTTCTGACATTTCTGAGACTTTCTATGACACAAGGAAAAATTGGACAGGGTTTTAAATATTCCAAACATCTGGAGCAGAAGAAAAGGAGGATAGACCAGCCACTATGGGTCAGCTGGTTGGGCCTCTTCCCGAAAACAGAAAGGTTGCTGGTTCAATTCCCAGTCAGGGCATGTGCCTGGCTTTACAGATTTGATCCCTGGTCAGGGCACATACAGAAGGCAGCTAATCAATGGTTCTCTCTCTCTTTCATCCTCCCTACCCCATTCTCTAAAATAAAAAATTTTAAAAATAAATTTAGAAAAAAGACATAGAGGATAAAAGAGAATCTAAGATTTCTAGCCTGGGATATACTTGAAACTCAGTAGTTCCAACCTAGAGGAAGGTAGGAGTAGGAAAGGACATGGAGTTACCCTTGATCAGTCTTGGATTTGATGAGTTTGAGGTGACAGCAGGGCCTACGTGGCAAAACAGCCTATAGGCAACAATAATTACAAAATGGACAAACAGAACAAAAACATCTTTTTAAAAATTCCCAAAGGAATTTTTATACAGATTATAAGCAAATTGCTTGCAATTCTAGCTCAATGATTTTAAGAGAGCAAAAAATCCTTTTATACTTGGGTATGGAATTGCAAAATTTTGGACTGCACCTCACTTTAAAAAGGATAAGGCAACTATTGGGAATGTGTTGTTAAAAAGAAACCAAGAATTGGAAAGGTCACTTCATAAATGATATATGCTAGCTGCCAGTGAAAAACTACTAAGGAATGGACCAAGTCTTGAAAGTGTCCAAAATACTGCCTAGGTAGCTCTGGTAGCACAGACTAAAATATAAACATAAAATGAATGGAGGTTGCTCTCTGGGGCAAGTACTGACAAATATACACAAGCAGGAAACTCATCAAAAGAAGTGTTTTCCCTAGAGCAAGAGAATGTGGCTGACAGATTTGTTTATGTCCCCTGGCTCAATTCTATTTTATTTCATACAAAAGAGGAACTAAAATTACATGTTTATTTCAGTATTTGTCTTCTAATTCTCAATATGACAAATGACTTTTGAAATAAACATTACTTGAAGAATGTATTTACCTGCAGATAGGTAAGACCTAAAACTAAGAAGTCAGATCATTTTGGCTTCATGTCAATGTTAGAGTTTTATGATTAATTAGAAAATTCTCAAGGCAATACCCTCAGATTGAAAATTGCATAACTTGGAAAAATCACATGAGTTCATTCTGTAATCACCAAACTCATTGTTTCAGCAGATAATATGTAACTGAACAGCTATATTAAATTTAAATGGCATTGTCTAAAAAGCAAGTTTTTACAGGTGCTCTTAACCAGTATGAACAATCTGCATTCTGGTGTAATAACCTAGAAAAGCCAATACATAATATTTATTATAAAATTATCAAAGAAGAAACTTTTAGTCAATGAGGCTAAGAAGTTAAGACATACAAAAATATTTATATGAATATTAAGTCTATAACAGATTTCAGAAGGGGTACCCCAAACCCCTAGACTTTATTTATAAAAAGTGTTTATTCTCTTTTTGTTATCTTTTTAAAGTATATTTTATTGATTATGCTGTTATAGTTGTCCCAATTTCTTTTTCTTTTGCTCCTCTCCACCCAGGACCTCCATTCTCTCCAGCAATCCACCCTCCTTAGTTCATGTTCATGGGTCATGCATATAAGTTCCTTATCTTCACCCTTTCCTATATTATTTTGAACTCTCCCCTATCTTGTACCCACCAATTATGTTTCCTAATCCCTGCAACATTTCCCAATTTCTCCCCCTTCCTTCTCCCAGATGATAACCCTACAAATGTTCCCCATACCTATGATTCTGATCCTATCCAGACTGTTTTAGTTTTTTTGTTTGTTTTCTAAATTCAGTTGATAGTTGTGAGTTTGTTGTCATTTAACAGTTCATAGTTTTAATCTTTTTAAAAATAAATCCCCTTAACATTTCATAATAAGAGCTTGATGGTGGTGAACTTATTTAGCTTTACCTTGTCTTGGAAGCACTTTATCTGCCCTTCCATTCTAAATGATAGCTTTACTGGATAGCGTAATCTTAGTTGTAGCTCCTTGCTTTTCATCATTTTGAAAACTTCTTGCCAGTCCCTTCTTACCTGCAAAGTTTCTTTTGAGAAATCATCTGATAGTCTTATGGAAACCCTTTTGTAGGTAACTCTCTTCTTTTCTCTTGCTGCTTTTAGGATTCTATCTTATCTTTAACTTTGGCATTCTAATTATGATGTGTATTGGTGTGGTCCTCTTTGGGTCTAGCTTGTTTGGGACTCTCTGTGCTTCCTGGACTTGTATGTCTATTTCCTTCACCAAATTAAGGAAGTTTTCCTTCATTATTTTTTCACACAAGGTTTCAATTTCTTGCTCTTCCTCTTCTGCTTCTGGAATTCCTGTGATTCAGATGTTGGCATATTTAAAGTTATCCCAGAAATTCCTAATCCCCTTCTCGTTTTTTGTTTTTTGTTTTTTTCATTCTTTAATTCTCATTCTGTACTGGTTGACTATTTTTTCCTCATGTTCAAAATAATTGATTTCTTTCCCTTCACCATTGGTTTTTGTATGGATTTTCCTTTGTTTCACTTAGCATAGCCCTCACTTCTTCCCTTCTGCATTTTCCATACTCAAGCACATCTGTAAAGTCTGTGAACATTGTTATCACCAGCACTTTGAACTCTGTGTCTGTGGATATCTCTTTCTTGCTTAGTTCTCCCACTGGAACCTTGGCTTATTCCCTCTTTTTGGCCATACTTCTCTGTCTTCTCATCTTGAAAGGCCCCTGTGATTGCCTATGTGTCAGGTGGCATTATCACATCTGTTATATTGTAAGGGGTAGAGTCCTAGGTATTCATCAATGCAGGGTGACCTATTTCACAACATTGTGGCACTGTACATGAGGGAGGGGGCTGAGAGGGTACAATGCCACTTGCTCAGCATTTTCCCCTTTTCCAGGCACTTTGTCCACTTCTTGTATGGTACTGGCACCTCTCTAGCTGTTGCCCTGGCCATAGTTCACATAGTGGGTGGGTCTGCAGATGTTCTAGGACCATGGGGGCCCTCTAAACAAGTGGACTCTGCTGAAAGGCCAGCAGTTTCTTCCTCCACCCCAACCTCCACTGGTTTTTCACAGTCAGAAGCAATGAGGCTTTATTTTCCCCACCGGTGCTGAGCAGCGTAGTCTGGTCTGGTGCTAGGAGGGTCCCTCAGGTGTACCTATTGTGACTGTGCTTTCCACTGGTTGGCCATAGCCACTATTTTCCCACTAAACTGCATCCTCTCTGCCCCAGATCCACCCCCGTACCTGTCTGGATGAGTATTTCCTATTTATATCTTTGTTGTTGGATTTCCATACAGCTCGATTTTCTGGAACTTCTGGTTGTCTCCAGTTTTGAGGTAGTTATATTCCTTCTTAGTTGTGGGGGGAGACCTAGCACATCTATTTAAGACTCCATCCTGGGTGGAAGCCTGGGTGTTATCTCTGTGTATTTATTCTTGCATGTTTCAACTTTTGTCACCTTCAAAGTACTCTGCATTTGATGTAATACATCTATGGAGGAATTTTTTCCCACTGCTCAAAACAGTTTCTGAACTTGTCAATTTTTATGTATTTTAGTGCTTCTGCAATTTTTTGTTTTACCTGTTTTACATTGGCAAAATGTTTCCCTTTAAGGACATTTTTCATCCCAGGAAACAAAAAAGAGTTTCTTTTGTGGAGATCAGGTGAATAGGGAGGTTAAGGAACAGGGGTCATGCCATTTTTTGGTAAAAAAACTGCTGAACACGCAGCATGGCATTGGCAGGTGTGCTGGTAAATCACCCATCATGAAATGAGCAAACACATTGAAAGAGCCTTAAAGAAAATCCCCTGAAGCCAAACGTAGCCTCTCACAATGCCAGCTAGTACACTGATACAGATGGGTTCCTAGAACACTCATCTACTGCAGAAAGCCTGTACTACAAGGGGCCTGCCCTCCAGAAGGTAACTCTTGGTTCTACTGGGTCCTCCCTCGTATAATGTACATATTCTAAATGTCTAACAAAAGGGAACAAGTGGGAACTATTGCAGATATAGATGCAGTTGAATGTAATGCAGTCATTCAAATCATGTTTTTTAGGATAAAACAATATAGGGCAATATTCATAATATCTAATATATGTTACACTATTCTTAGCATAATGCATATTTTATAATATTTTATAATAAACATTTGCATACATGTTTGTAAGTGTGTGCACCAAAGAGGACAAAGGAGGAGCAAACACCAAAGCAGTAACAGAGGTTATTTCTGTGAGAAGTGCTTCTTAATTTTAGGTGGCTACATTCCCCTTTAAAAGGGTGATGAAACCTTAGAACACCTGCAAGGTGAATACACTGAAATTATGCCTAAAGAGTCAGGGTCTTTATGAATTATGAATTATCTGGAGTCTGTCTGTGAACTCCAGCATGAGCCTTTTGGAGGCGGTAGCATTATGAAGACCTTCATTTTAATTCTATACTTCTATACATTAAAAACAATTTTACTGGAAGGTATTGTATTATGAGAAATCAACCAAAAATATTTTTAAAGGACTATTGTTGCACTTTATAAATGTTAAAATGCTTGGAAATAATTTTCCCAGTTGTTTCTCCATGGAGTCAACAAGTTATTATACATCTTTTTTTTTTAATATGGGAAAATTAAGACTAAAAGCAATTTTCTGACTTATTCAAGGCTACTCGACATCTTAGTGGCGGCACTGAGATAAAAACACAGTTTGCTAGACTCTTATTAGCCTATGGAGTTGCAATAACACATTCATATTACAATTTTAAATGGAATTTCAACATATCCAGAAATAGCTTTTTACCTTTAATCTTTGTTCTTTGGGGAGAACAATTCTCTTCTGAAGCGAGGCTTTGTTATATGTGTAGGTGTAGAGAGTATATACATACACAACAATGGCTTTGGTTGAAAGCCTCTCTATTTAAAGCTTAAAAATCAAAAACTCAAAGGAAACTTTATTCTTAACTTGCAAAAAAATTAGTGCAGATTATATTCCCTTCTTTGTTTGATTTGGTACAAATCAAATTACCCATAATACCTTGTATAATTTTGGTTCATGAATAAAATTATTAAACATTACTTAAGTAGCAGCATCAAAAAAAATTTGGGACTGAGTTGTCTTTGCTGCCTCACCCTCTGTTATTTCAGCAACCAAAGTGAACACACAGGCATAGCCTGCACCCAGGGCCAGGAAGTCTAGGTAAGGGACTGGGAATGCCGCATTTGAGAGCCTTGCTAATCTCTGCCTTCTGGCACCAAATTATGGCTTATCTCCTCAGCAAAGACTGAATGACCTCTTTTTTCCTTCAGTATCTTTTGTGAGAAATATATTATGGTGAGCTTCAGAAAAAAATCTGTGTGAAAATCTCCATCAATTACAAGAACTTCAAGAAGTTGAGACTTGATTTGGCAGATGGGGTGGAAGAGTTCACTTTTTCTTTGTTCTAGAAGGCAGGTGCACAGAGGAAGCTGGCAAGTCTAGACAAACCAGATGTCTATGGAAGAATACATTGTATGTAATGTTGAAAAACAATTATTTAATCAGATTCAGATGTACCAATAAGAAATATGTTTTCTTTGCATTCCCTCTGGCCAACACTAGGTATAACTGTAAAACAGGTGAAGACAAATCTCACTAGTTTTCCTCTTAGATTTCTCCATCCCATCTGGACACTCCTGCACTTGTTTCCTCCTTTCTCCCTACCCTAAAGACCAGTTCTCTCCAGATATTCAAGGGTTTCATCTGCCTTTCTGTCTTTTACTCATTCGACAAAAATTTAAAGGATTTTATTCATTATTTCTAGGAAGAGGGAAAGGGAGAGAAGAAAGGGGAAGAGACATCAATGTATGGTTGCCTTTCATGTGCCTCCAACTGGGGACCTGGCTGGAGACCTGGCCTGCAACCCAGGCATTTGCTCTGATTGGGAATTGAACCAGCAACCCTTTGGTTCCTGGGCCAGTACTCAATCCACTGAGCCACACAACAAATTTTTATTGAGTGCTTCCTCCATGCAGGTAACTAGACAGGAAAACATTTAACTCCTCCTCTCAAATATTTTCCTATATTTGCATATTTGTTATTTTAATAAGTGCCTTAGGGAAAAGATACTATTTATCAAAAATAATAACCACCAAAAGTGGTACATTAACCATAGGAGGGAAACTTATTTAGGAATGTGAAATACTCTTTCTAGATTCTTGAGGAATTTACCAAGTCTGCTATAAGGTAAACCATATCTAAGATTTATTAAGTTTGCAATTCACTAAATTTTAAATGTGTTGGGATAGAAAGAAGCTTGATTTTTACAAGTTAACTATCAGATTATCTGACTCTAATATAGGTGTAGGACTTGAAAGATGAACTAATTGTGAATTGAAGGCATTGTGCCTTCATGACAGATAAAAATACAGCATTATTTTTGATAAATTTAATGTTTATACCCAATGTTTGCCACTTTTTACATACAATAAAACATAGAGGAAAATTTGCCCCTTAGTAACTTTAAGAGGAAAAAAATCAACAAAAACAGACATTTAGGAAAGTTTGAGGTATGCTTAGCAAACAATAAGGGATCAAGTTATGCATGCCATGTTTCTCATGAGATAATAGAAATAAAGATTAAAAATAGAATAATGCATTAAACATATGCATTAAAATTTATATAACAAGCCCTGGCTGGTAGCACAGTGGATAAGGCACAGGCCTGAGAACCCAAAGGTTGCAGGTTCGATTCCCCAGCCAGGGCACATAACCAGGTTGCAAACCAGGTCTCCAGTCAGGTCTGTGGCTGGAGGCAGGTGAAAGGCAACCATACATTGATGTCTCTTTCCCTTTCTGCCTCTCTCCCTTCCCCTCTTTCTAAAAATAATGAAATAAAATCTTTAAAAAAAAATTTATATAACATTCATGATTCCATTGTGAGTTATAAAAATAAAAGTTGAGATTAAGCTTTATGTTTAATTTAATCTTTATAGCATTTTTTCTATTGTTATTTAGTCCCCTTATACTCCCCTCTCCCCCCAAAATCACACTGTTGTCCATGTCCACGAGTTCTCTTTCTGTTTTGATTAGTCCCTCCACCCATTACCCTCTTACCAGCTAGCTATCATCCTGACCTCCATCTATGAATTTGTCCCCATTTCCTTGTTAGTTCAGTTTGTCTATTAGATTCCACATATGAGTGAAATCATGATATTTGTCCTTCTCTGACTGACTTACTTCATTTAGCATAATTTTCTCCAGGTCCATCTGTGCTGTTGCAAAGGGTAAAGTTTTCTTATTTATGGCCATGTAGTATTCCATCGTGTAAATGTCCCATAGTTGTTTTAGGCACTCATCTGCTAATGGGTGTTTGGGCTGCTTCAAATTTTTTGAAATTGTAAATAATGCTGGAATGAACATAGGGGTGCTTATATATTTTTGGGTTTCTTTAGATCCCAGAAGTGGGATTACTAGGTCAAAAAGCAGGTCGATTTTTAATTTTTGAGTTATATCCACACTGGTTTCTATAGTGGCTGCACCAGTCTGCATTCCCACCAACAATGCAAAAGGGTTCCCTTTTCTCCACATCCTCACCAGCACTTGTTTTATTTATTTATTTATTTATTTATTTTTAATTTTATTGTTGTTGTATTACATCCATCCCCTTTTTGCTCCCCTCTGTCCCCCCACCTACCCACCCATTCCCCCCAAAGTCAATCCCACCTGTTGTCCATGTCCATGGTTCCTTTAACTTGTTGTTTTATTGATGAGAACAATTCTGATAGGTATGAGATCCTATCTCATTGCAGTTTTAATTTGCATTTTTCTGATGATAACTGATGTGAAGTATCCTTTGATATGTCTATTGGCAGTCTGCATGTCCTCTTTGGAGAAATGTCTATTCAGGTCATTTGCACATTTTTAAATTGGGTTTTTGTTTTTTTTTTATTGGTGTTGAGTTTGTAAGACGTTTATACATTTTGGATATTACTCTCTTATCAAATATATTAGCAAATATGTTCTCCCATTCTGTGGGTTGTCTTTTTATTTTGCTGATGATTTCCTTTGCTGTGCAAAAACTATTCAGTTTGATGTAGTCTCATTTGTTTAGTTTTTTCTTGTTTCCCTTGCCTAGGGAGATATATTCCATAAAATATTGCTGCGAGCAATGTCTGAGATTTTGGTGCCTAAGCTTTCTTACAGATTTTTTCATAGTTTGGGTTCTAAGATAGACCTTGTATATGCTTGCTTCCTCTGTCAAATATTAATTGACTAGAAAGGTATGGGTTTATTTCTGGGCTCCCTACATATTCTGTTCCACTAATCTCTGTGTCTGTTTTTACGCCAGTACCATGCTGTTTTCATTACTATGGCCTTGTAATGTAATATCATATTAGGTACTGTGATTCTTCCAACATCATTCTTCTTCCTCAGGATTGCTATTGCTATGTGAGGCTTTTTGTAGTTTCAAATAAATTTTTGAAATATTTGTTCTAGTTCTGTTTAATACTTCATTGGAACCTTCAAAGAAATTGCATTGAATCTATAGGTTGCCTTGAATAATGTGGACATTTTAATGATATTAATTCTTCCTATCCATAAACAGGGTGTGTATTTCCATTTATTTGTATCAATTTCTTTCTTCAGGGTCTTAAAATTTTCTGAGTAAAATTTACTCAGAAATGTCTTTCACATTCTTGGTTAGGTTTATTTCTATGTATTTTATTCTTTTTGTAGCAACTATAAATGGGATTTTTTAAATTTCCATTTCTGTTAATTTATTATTGGCATATAAAACATAACTAGTCCTGGATATTAATTTTGTATCCTGTTCCTTTGTTGAATTCATTTATTAATTCTACTAGTTTCTTGATGGAATCTTTGGGGTTTTCTATGTATAGAATCATGTCATCTGCAAATAATGACAGTTTCACATCTTCCTTTCCAATTTGCATGTCTTTTATTTATTTTTCTAGTCTGTTATCACTTCTCCTTTTTCATTTCTGATTTTATTTACCTGGGCACTTTCTCTTTTGTTCTTGATGAGTCTGGTTAAATATTTGCCAATCTTATTTGTCTTTTCAAAGAATTGGCTCTTGAATTCCTTGATCTTTTGTATCATTATGTTAGACATTATTTTATTTATTTCTGCTTTGATCTTTATTTCCTTCCTTCTGCTCACTTTGGGTGCCATTTGTTTCTTTTCAAGTTCCTTTAAGTGAAAAATTAGATTGTTTATTTGAGAGTTTTTTTAAATTTTATTTTAGATAAGCTTGTAATGCTATTAATTTCCCCCTTAGGATTGCTTTTTCAGTGTCTCACACATTTTCGATTGTTGTAACCTCACTTTCATTTGTTTAAGTATCTTTTGATTTCTTCCTCCATGTCATTGTTTACCCATTTATTGTTTAATAACATGTTGTTTAGCTTCCATGTCTTTGCATATTTTTCATTGTTCTTCTTGTGATTTATTTATAGCTTCATAGCATTTTGGTCAGAGATGCTTGATATGATTTCCACCTTCTTAAATTTATTGAAACTTGTTTTTTGTACTAACATGAGGTCTATCCTAGAAAATGTTTCATGTGCACTTGAAAAGTATGTATATTCTGCTGTTTTGGGGTGAAGTGCTCTGAAGATATCAATTAAATTAATTTAATCTAGTGTACTACTTAAGGCTGCTGGCTCTTTGTTGATTTTCTACCTGGAAGATCTATCCATTAAAGTCAATGGTGTGTTAAAATCCATAACACTGTCTGTATGTATTTCTGTTGATCTTTCCCTTTATTTCCATCAAAACTTGCATCCCATATTGAGGTGTTCCTATGTTCAATGTGTAAAATTTTACTAGAGTTTTATCTTCTTGTTTATCATTATGCAGGTAGTGTCCTTCTTTGCTCTTACCATAGTCTTGATCTTAAAGTCTATTTTTTCTGAATATAAGTACTGCTACCCCAGCTCTTTTTTCCTTCCCATCTGCATGAAATATGTTTTTCCATCTTTTTACTTTTAGTCCATGTGTATTTTTTTATGTGATATGGGTCTCTTGGAAGCAGCATATATATATATGGGTCTTGTTTTCTTATCCAGTCAGCTATCCTATGTCTTTTAGTTGGAGCATTTAAGCCATTTATATTTAAGTGATTATTGATAGATATATATTTAGTGCCATGTTTTTTTTTAAGATTTTATTTATTATTTTTTAGAGAGAGGGGAAGGGCAAGAGGAAGAGAGGGAAAGAAACAATGATGTATGGTTGCCTTTCACCTGCCTCCAGCTACAGACCTGGCTGGAGACCTGACTTACAACCTGGTTACGTACACTGGCTGGGGAATCGAACCAGTGACCTTTGGGTTGGAGGACTGGCGCTTTCTTCACTGTGCCACCAGCCAGGGCTAGTGCCATGTTATTGTTAGAATATTCTCTTCTGTTCTTTTTCTTTCTATTTCTTTTCTACAAAAAGCAAGCCCATTATTTTGGTTGTAGCACTGGTTTGGTATGAACAAACTCCTTTAGCTTTTTCTTGTCTGATAAGCTCCTTATTTCTCCTTTGATTTTTAAATGATACCCTTGCTGGGTAAATAGCCTTAGTTGTAGGTCTTTACTTTTCATCACCTTGAATATTTCACACTATTTCTTTCTGGTCTGAAATGTTTCTATTGAGTGATCAAATTATAGTCTAATTGGTGCTTCCTGGTATGTAACTACCTGCTTTTCTTTTGTAGCTTTTAGAATTCTCTCCTTGTCTTTAAGCTTTGCCATTTTAATTCTATGTCTTTTTGGGTCCAACTCATTTGGTACTCTCTGAGCCTTCTGGACTTTTGCATCTTTCCCCTCCACTAGATTAGGGAAGTTTTCAGTCATTATTTCTCCAAATAGGTTCTTGATCCCTTGCTTGCTTCCTTCCTTCTCTTTCTGGTATTCCCCTGACATGAATGTTGTTATGCTTCATGTTGTCCAAAATGTTTCTTGAGCTCTCTTCATTTTTAAAATTCTTTTTTTTCTTTTTGCTTCTTTGCCTGGGTGTTTTTTCTATTTTGTCTTCCAAATTACTGATTTAATCATCTGCTTCCTATAATCTACTGTTTATTTCTTCCAGTGTATAATTTACTTCAGGTATTGCATTCTGTATTTCTGAGTGGTCTTTTTTATGGTTTCTATGTGTTTTTTTCATAATGTTGAATATCCTTATAATCCTTACTCTAAACTCTTTATCTGATAAATTGCTTGCCTCCATTTTATCTAGTTATTCTGGAGAATTCTTTTGTTCTTTCATTTGGGCATGCTCCCTTGTCTTTCCATTTTAACTGCCTCTTTGTATTTTCTATCTTAGTTCTTAAACTAATCAGTGATTTAGTTTTAAGCTGTAATCAGCAGCCTGGCTTAAGTACCACAGGGTGGAGCAGAATAATTCCTGTGGCTAAGGCTATTGCTTTCCCTAAGACTGAATCTACCTGGAGAGGAGAGCTGTACTTGAGAAAGATGGCTTCTACAGTATAGGGAATACCTCGGAACAGAGATCCTGGTGGCTGTTCTTTGAGTTCTCTCCCCAGAACCAACACCAGACTCTCCTCAAGCATCTTTAGTCCACTCTGCCTTCTCTCTGCCGAAGCCCAGGGTAAGTGGCTGTAAAGAAAATTTTGTGAGCTGGCCCTTTAAGAGGCCTTCTGGGTCTCCAGCTACCTCTCCCTGGCAGATACAAATCCTGCTGCTTTTCACAGCTGGATGTTATCTGGGTTCCTTTTCAGCTCTGGTGCTGTAGGTTGGGGAGTCTGGCTTGGGCTTTAAAAGACCCCACATTTCTCAGAGAGAACCCCCTGGCCACTGAAATATCCCTTTGAAACTTCTGCCCTCACCCACCTCCTTCACATTCCCTACCAGTCTCACTGTGGTGAAGTGGTTTCTCCAGTATGTCTTTGGTTATACCAGGTTTATGTTAAAATAAAAAGTATTGTGGAGAAATAAGAATTAAAGAACCAGAAGCTTATAGAATATAGGAGAAAATTGGCCCTATCTCCTCAATATCAATTTCAGGCAAAGTAAATTTTTATTTAAGAACTGCTAAGATTTTTAAATGTCGAGATAATTTGTTTGTGGACAGAAAGAAATAAAGTTAGAATGATCTCCAAATAACTTCTCTTCAATGTATTACTTCATAACAGCAATTTTTTTGATGGTGTGGAAGACCCCGTAGTCAAATTAATGACTTACAGAAAAACTTCAAAACCAGCCTACTGATTATAATTTCTACTACATGTTATAAATTCTCTTGTTAATTTTTTTCTGTTGTGCTGAATAAATTAAAGGAAGTTGAAAAGGCTTTTGGCTTTGTGATAAAATGTAGGCAAGCCACTAAAGGAAGAATGTAGGTGGAAATGTCTACTAAAAAGAAAAAATAAAATCCCCAAAGAACCATGGAAGAATTTGTATTTTGATTTTTTAAAGATTTTATTTTTTATTTTTAGAGAGGGGGGAAGGAAGAGAGGCAGATTGGAGACAGAGATCAATGTATGGTTGCCTTTCACCTTCCTACAGCTGTGGACCTGGCTGAAGACCTGGCTTGCAGCCTGGTTATGTGCCCTGGCTAGGAATCGAACCAGCGACCTTTGGGTTCAAAGGCCAACACCTAATCCACTGTGTCACCAGCCAGAGCAGAATTTATATTTTTAAGGCACTTAGCTTCTTGGTATGGAGTAACTCAAACACTAAAAATAAACATATATATCAAGGAAAAACTATTTCTTGCTACCTGACACTAGTGAGTAACAGATGAATTGTGGTTCCATGGACTCAGAGTAGGCAAAAGCATGCATAGTTCAAGTGACATACAAAAAAAAGCTTTAAATTCTTATTACTCCTTAATCAATCATCTCATAAAAGGCTTCTTTACCTGTACTTCTTACAAAATTAGCCATTATATAATAAAATGGAGAATAGCTCTTCATTAAAGGACACAAGATTTTTATGGTCCTGTGGTCACTTGGGTTGTAGCTAGCATAGGCTCTCAAGAAGTGATTTTAGATTTCTTTTAGTAATACAGTCTTTTCTATAGAAAGCTGGGTCTTTTCATTTACTTTTCCTTGTTTTTTCTGTAAAGATCCAGAACAAGCTATTGAAATCACACAGAAACATAGTTTAAAATTAGTTTTGAAGGGAACTGTTGTCTATTACAAGTTATTCTGTTTCCTTTCCTTGGTGAGTTCTTCTTTGCTTTGTGGTGATTTACATTGATTTTCTGCATAGCTAGAAAGCTTTCTTCAGTGCCTCAAAAGATAAGTTTTTCAAGTTACATTAGTTACATCTAATTTCTCAACCCCAGGTAGATATATCTGATATCTACTCTTAACTTGAACACCTACATTAAATAAGGTGCTAGCTACATGGTTCAGAAGAGTACTTATTGCTTTTATGGGTAGCTCTGTAAAGTGTTACTTATATTAAATTAAATATTCTTTTTACAACTTTCATCAATTTACTGAAAAATAACCACTTACTTTTTCTCATGATAGTCCCCTAAAAACTTAAAAATAACTCTCCTGGACTCTGTTAAATCTTCCCCACTCCCAGCTGGTTAAGAATGCAGACTTTGCAACTAGACTGCCTGGGTTCAATTTTTAATCCTGTCTCATTCTATCCATAATATTGGGCAAAGACAAGCCTCAGTTTTCAAATATGCCATGTGTGATATGAGTACCTTTCCCCTAACACTGTTATGAGAATTAAACCGCATAATGCTGGAAGTGCCTGAACCCCAGGAAGCCTGACAAATGGCTTCATAGTCCCTTGAAACATGCAGTTTACCAGAATCCCTGGACAGCAGGTATTTCCTAATCTGGATAACTCAGTCTATCAATCTCTCTCTTAATCCATGGCATTAAGAGTCAAAGAAAAGAAGAATCAATGAAATGCAAGCAGAGTTACAATTTAAGTACAAGTCCCTTTATTAATTAAAAAATCAATGAAGATCCATGTTGATACAAAAGACAAGTTTTTTTGGCAGAGTGTCTTACACTTCTTTATATTCCTAGCACAATATGTGAAAAATATAGCTATCAATAAGTAGGGCCAGCAAACTTTTCTGTAGAGAGCTAGACAGTAAATATTTTAGACTTTCAGGCCATATGGTCTCTATTGCAAATATTTAACAGTGCTTTTAGAGTGAAAAGTAATCATAGTACATAAATGAATGAGAATAGCTATGTTCTAATAGAACAATTTATGGATATTGAAATTTTAATTTAGTGCAATTTTCACATGTAATGAAATAATTTACTATTTAAGGTTTTTTTTTCTCCCAACCATTTCAAAATTTAAAGTCATTCTTAGCTTGTGACTGTAAGAGGCATAGTGAGCTATATTTGGCCAGCTGACCATTATTTGCCTACCTCTAAGCTAATTTGAAAGGGGAAAACCTAATATTTATCTGCATTAAATATAAATGTCATGGATACTATTCTCCCATGAACACCAGAGAAAGTGAGAGAAGCAAATCTGAGAATGCAGGGTGACCCAAGGCAAGGCACTGTGTACTAGCTAGGTTGAAATAAAATATCTCTTTGAAAGGGAGAATAAAACATAATTCATGCAAAAGGTTATTGTCATAGTGCTTTTAAGAAAAATAATTGGTCTTTCCCAGAGGTGACATTACATCTTTGCCATTCAACCTACAGGCATGTGGTGCTATTATGTAGTAATTTGGAACTTGAGAACTGGAAACTACAGCATTTTGAATCCCAGTTCAGCCAGTTATTAGTAACGTGAACTTAGGTGGTTTAGTTCACCTTCTAAATGTGCTCATTTGAAAAATAGCTGTAGTAATAGAATTTACCAGTGACATTGCAATATGATTTTAAAAGATATGGCATTTAAGTAGCTTGCATACTGCCATTCCTATGTTAAGACCTTTATAAATGTTAACTTTGTAAAATAAATGAGGAAGAGAAAATTTTTATGAGCAAGGCATATGTTCAATTGTCTACACTTATGAAGAATTCAAAATTATTTCTTCGGAGTGCTGTTGCATCTCCACCTCCTTTTGTCTAGTTCAAGTGTGCTCATTTAACAGCATAAATAGCATGACCTAGGAACTTTTAAGAATTGCAAATTCTCAAGTCTCACCTGAAATCTAATAAGTCAAAAACTCTTCACTTAGAACCCCAAATAACAAACCCTCCAGGTAACTAAGATGCAAACTAAATTTTAAGAATCAATAGACTAGCCCTGGCTGGTGTGGCTCAGTGGATTTAGCGCAACCTGTGAACCAAAAGGTCACATGCCCAGTCAGAGCACATGCCTGGGTTGTGGGTCACATCCCCAGTTGTGAATGTGTGAGAGACAACCACACAATGATGAATTCTCTCCTTCTCTTTCTCCCTCTCATCCCCTCTCTCTAAAAATAAATAAACCCTTAAAAATCAATAGACTAGATGAAATTTGGTTAAAATAAATAAAAGCATTCTTGAATTTATACAACATGGGTATAGACTTTTTTATTTTAAAAGATTTAATTTAATTCAACAAACCACTAAGAGAAGTTTGCCAGATATCATTATTCCCAGATTTTATATAAGAACACTGTAACTCAGGGAAAGCAACCAAGACCCATATTCTAGTTCTGGGCACTTCCATATTAACTGATGCTGAAGGTGATAATGGGTAGGAAGGAAAAGAAAGTGGTATGGAATAGAATTACTGTTATAAGACTATCTACTTCAGTTTTTATGTAGTGTACTACTAGCTATCTATCCACTGTCCATGCCTGCTTTTCTTCACTAACAGAACTTAAACTTGGTTCAGATAAGGAATGTGTCCAGCTAATGACATAAATTTTCAAGATTCACTTGCATATGAAGGTGATAATGTTAAAATTCTGAGCAAGGAGATGAAATGGAAGTCATAGTTTCAGGGTTCTTTGAAAACTCTCTCACACTAGGCAAACCTAATTAGTATATATGCCTTTTTCTTTTTCTTCTTTTTCAACCTGGAACTTGGATGCAACGCCTGGATCTTTAAGCCATCTTGTGATCATGAAAAATGCACAACGAAGATAAGCTCAGCAGAGTAGAAATATTCCAGAAGAATGGTTCAGAATGGCATTCTTGAGTTGCCATATCTGCCCTGAACTATCTATAGCAAACATTTTAAGCCATATATACTTAGGATTTTTTGTCACTCATAGACAACAATCTTAATTGATATTCCTTGTTAAGAGGAGACAATAATTGACTCCCTAACATTTTTGCAGCAGAAGCAATTGACTCTAAAAATATGCAAATCATCTGACTTTTGGACATGACTGTCTTCCTTTCATGGTCTTCCAGTATCTGTATCTGCTTGATCCCTCAGATACATGGAGCCTGATAGGAGGGTCAGATATTGGGACAGGCTGGTTCCATATTCATGTTGTGGATAAAAAATTGGAAGGAATAATTCAGCTGCAGAGATTCGCCCTGAGGAGCCAGGAGTCCCAGCCCCACGCCAGGCCCTCCAGCCCAGGGTTCCCATTATGAAAACAGAAGTCCCCATTAAAACCAATGGGGATTAAGACACAGAGCTGCTGGATTCTCAGGCATTTCTCTTAAAAGGTCTCTGCATGGACTTACTCGACTCACTCTTGCTCTTAGGTATCAGGGACTTATAGGGAGGAACTGAGTTGTCTGATAACTGGGGTAAGAGCTACAGGGTCAGCTTTCTCCCTGACAGAAGAACTGACAGAGACCTTTTTTTTTTTTTTTTTTTTTGCCCCTTCCCCGACAGAGCCAGCAGGCAGGCACCCTATCTGGGTTTCCATCAACTTGGCTAACACCATTAGTTTAGCCCTGCTGATTCCCTGAGACCCTGACTCACCCCACATGCAGACCTACCTAAGTCATTTTCAGTGGCTTTTCTATGCAGGTGGCGTGTCTCTGTCATGGCTCATGCTTTGAACTTTCCTAGAATCTCTCAAACACTCAGCATCTGGCCTCAGCATGCCTTCTACCTCTTGTTAAGTGGCTCTAGGCCCTAGTGTCAACCAGCCTTGGTTTGTTTGTAGCTTGGCCCCTCCTTAGCACTTTCAAGCCCAGCATAACTAACAACCATTTGCAGATTACTTTGTAGTCTAGATGGCCCTGGGCAGGGCACAAATGGTAACTTCCCTTGGTTTGCACCTTCTGGGAGACCCCCAGAACCAGCACACCTGGTGGACAGCTTCAAACCACATGTAAGCATCACCCAACCTCCTCCACAAGGGACACATTCAAGGAAAAGACTCAGTAGGCACTGGAGCCCTGATGAAGTATGTTCTGCTCCATGGGATTGGTCCCTTACAGCTGATCCTCCATGGTGGTCACAGACAGTCCTTGTACTCAAACAATCAGAAGGTAAATTCTTCCCATTGAGGTGCCAACAGCAATCAAGTCTCAACTACAACAGGAGGGTACACATAGCCCATGGTGGGTGGAGGTACCTGGAATGCCCAGCTTGGCTGATTGGGGAGGCTGTGCCACTGAACCCCACAGGACACCTATTATACTATATGGCCACTCTACCAAGCCTAAGAGACATAGCAGCTCTACCTAATACATGAAAACTAACACAGAGAGATAACCAAAATGAGGAAACAAAGAAACATGTCCCAAATGAAAGAAGAGAACAAAACTCCAGGGGTGGGGGTGGGGGGGGGACTAAATCAAATGGAGACAAGCAATCTACTACATGCACAGTTTAAAACATTGACTATGGGAGCACTTGAACTTAGAGGAAGAATACATGAACTTGGTGAAAACTTCAACAAAGAGGCAGAAAATATAAAAAATGGAGATAGAATACATAAGAACAGTCAGAAATGAAGAATACACTAACTGAAATAAAGAATACATTACAGAGAATCAACAATGGAATACAAGAAGCAGAAAATCAAATCAGAAATTTGGAAGATAAGGAAGCAGAAAATACCCAATCAAAACAACAAAATGAAAAACAAAATTTTTAAAAATAAGGATAGTGTAAAGAGCCTCTGGGAGAACTTCAAGCATTCTAACATTCACATCATAGGGTACCAAAAGGAGAAGAGAGAAAACAAAAAATTGAAAACCTATGTTAAAAAATGACAAAAACTTCGCTAACCTGGTGAAGGAAGTAGAAGTTCAGAAAGCACAAAAAGTCGCAAATAAGATGAACCCGAAGAAGCCCACACCAAGACACATCATAAACATCATAATCAAAATGACAAAGATTAAAGACAAAGAGAGAATCTTAAAAGCAGCAACAGAAAAAATAGATCTACAAGGGAGCCCCCATAAAACTGCCTGCTAATTTCTCAACAGAAACTTTGCAGAACTAATGGAAGGTCACAAGAAATAATCAAAGTGATTAAAACCAAGGACCTACAACCAAGGTATTTCATGAGAATTGAACCAAAAACAAAAGCTGGGTAGCAATACTTACATCAGACAAAACAGATTAAAAAAAAAAATACAAACAAACAAGCAAAACAGAAATAGACTCATAGATACAGAGAACATTTTCAGTTGCCAAATTAGGGGTGGGGGTTGGGGAGATAGATGAAAAATGTGAAGAGACTAAGAAGTACAAATTTGTACTTACAGAATAGTCATAGAGATATAAAGTACAGCATAAGGAATGTAGTCAATAATATTGTAATAACAATTGAACATGTATGGTGTCAGATGGGTACTAGATTTATTGGGCTGGAAAATCAGTAAGCTATATAATATCTAATCACTGGGTTGTACACCCAAAACTAATGAATATTATATGCCAACTGTAATTGAAAATAAAAAATATATAATATTGATATACATAGCTATGTATCGTGCCAGGTTGGTACTGGAAATATTGGGGGTAACATTTTGTAAAGTATATGATTGTCTAACCACCATGCTGTGCACCTGAAACTAATACAAAATTATATTAAATATAAACTGTTATTGAAAAATAAAAAGGTGATCATTGGGATTTTAAAAACAGTGAATCAATTGAGGGGTAGATGCAGTGATAGTGAAAATATTGAATGCCAATTCAATTAATCAAACTAATCAAAACACTTGTCAATTGGTATACTGCATCAGTGACTACAAGGCTGAGTATAGCAGCACTGGACAGATAAATGGGCCACACACAATACAGAACCTTACGCACTTGTGAAAATAAACCGTATCACTAGGGTAGCTTGATCTATGGCTTTTATTTGCATGCATAATTAGGTAAATGATGCAAGAAATATATTTCATATTATTTAAAAAGTACCTTATGTTTTTATCAAGCACCAGAGTACGTTAGTGGTATTATACTAGATGAACTCAAAGAGTTTCTTGTCTTCTACTTACTATTATAAAGCTGTTTTATGTATCTGTTTTTTCTATGATACATATTCAGTATCATATGTATCTGGTATGCTGCCAGGTGACAAATCTTTTGAGCTACCTCTGAGCATTTAAATTGTGATTTTACTTATTTTTAGAAAGGCATCCAAAGGGACTTAAGACACAACTGTATTATTTTCACCATGAATAGTAATATTCTTGGGCATTTCTTAATTTTAACCAATTCTAAGTTCTAAGTCAGATCCTCTGCAGATAAAGGGAAGAAAAATTTGCTTTTAGAGCACTTCTCTCCCAGTTTACATTCATTCCCCTGTTTGGATTTCCAATCCAGTCCATGTGAATTTTCAGCTGTGAACCTTTCTCATTCCTGCCTAACACAATTAAAATGTATTCATGTAGAATATATTGTTGGCTGCTTACCCATCACCCATACCTCCTCCTTCTCTTTAAACAGAATTCTAATTTTTCCCTTGATGTAACTCAGGGCAAGTTGACCCCACTAACCCCAAGGGGTGAATACTGATTAGCCCATTGGTAAATGACATTTCCCTAGTAACCATGGCTAATCTGGGGTGGACAAGGGATCTTCAATAATACTGAAGAAGTGGTTCTTATTCCCTTTGTCACTCTCTGTCCCACTAGATTGTGGACAAGGCCAAGTTTTGCTTGAATTGCTGCAGGAAATCATCTTGAGACTAAAATGGGAGCCAGATTTAGGCCATAATGTTATGCAGAGAGAAGACCTAATAATAATAATAATAATAATAGTAGTAGTAGTAGTAGCAGTATATAATACTAAGTCATTCTTAATGACTCAACCAATGCAAGAACCCAAACTTTTCAGGCCTCTTGCTACATACATGAATAAGAATTCTTCTTGTTTTTAAAGCCAATTTCAACTGACTTTCCATAGCAATCTGACACACATAGGTCCTGTATCATTGAAAGTCTTCAAGAAATAGGCTCTATCTGTTCTATTGAATTATTGTGAAATAAACCAAGCTAAGCACTTTAAAAATATAATTTATTCCTATAATGTACACATTTTGAGAAAAAAATACTGTATTTTATATTGCATTAATGATGCAGAAAAAAATAAAATTTATGTAGCTTAACTGAAAAATCTTGTAAAAGGCTAGACACAAATCCCTTTGAGGTTGAGAGTTGTTAGGGAGGGTCATGGCAGCAAGCCATCCCCAAGCAAGACACAGCTGCCAGAAAATAATACAGAGTAACCCTCAACAGGCCTGGCTCTATAACTGGGTGAGCATGACAGGTGCTACATCTAAAGCCAGCTTAGAAGAGCCATTCTTGTGTTTTGAGATCTGATGGGAATTCTATAGATACCAACATCCCAAGTTCTATAAGATGACTCATACTTACTGTTTTGCCTGTAAAACAGTAAATGCCATTTTCTAAACGTCCTACAATTCTTCCATAAATTAAACTTACAAAGAAGCCCAATATAGCCATACTTAAACACACATAAGCATTTTCCACCTTAAAAAGAAAAGATGTTCCCTTGACTCCCACGTCCTCACCCAGCTACTGCTCTGCATCTCTCTTCCCCCTCAGAGCCAAAATTCTGAAACGGTTTTCAATATTCACTGTTTCTACTTCCTCACCTCCCACTCATATTTCACTCCATTCAGGCTTCCACCCCCTCATTCCACCCAAAGAACCCTCATTAAATTCACTAGAGGCCTCCCTGTCACAAAATCCAATGGATGATTTAGTCCCAACCTTACCTCTCCTCTAAGCATTATTTCATATTGTTGAAAAGTTCTTTTCTTTTTGGCAATACTTTACACATTTCTACCCTTACCTTCCATAATGCCACACTGCCCTGGTTTTACTCCCATTTATCTGGCCATTGATTTCCCTGTTCTACTTTGTAAGCTCTTCCATCACTAACCATCCATTAAATGTTGGTCCCAATCTCTTCCCACTCTACAATTGCTTTCAAGGGACTTTCAAAACATCTATACAGATTCAACTGCTACGTCAAATGACTACCAATACAGGCCTCTGATCTGAGCTCCCAACTGCCTGCATGACACCCTTACTTACTATCTGAAAGAAACATTATATACATCATGTTCAATAATAAACTCATGATCCACCCTCTCCTCCAGAACTTCTCTAATGCTCTGTAACACAGTGAATGGTATCAATGTACAAACTAAAAATGTAGGCATCATCTCTAACATTATTCTCCCTCAAACCTCATATACAATCTATCAACAAACCTTGCAAATTCTTTCATAATATCTCCCAAATCCATCTGCTATTCTCAGTATCCTTCCTGCTTGTCACAACTTTAGTCCAAACTATTATTATACCATCATTATCTCATAAGGACAATCCCAACATTTTTGAACCTGGATCCTTTATCCAACTAGGAACTCACTGGTAAAAAGAAAAAAAAAAGTATTTTTACAATGTTAATCTGAAGATGCAAAAGTCCTTAACAAAGCATTAGCAAATAGGAGTGAGATGTGTGTGTGTATAAAGAATTGCACATCTTGAATTCTATCAAACATTTAAAGAACTCCTATCCTTCTCAACCTATTCCAAAAAATCCAAGAAGAGGGAAGACTCCCAAACTCTTTCTATAAGGCCAATAATACTATTCTAATCCCAAAACCAGGTCAAGACACAACTAAGAAAGAAAACTAACTATAGGCCAATATCTCTGATGAACATAGGTGCTAAGATTCTCAACAAAACATTGGCCAACCAGATCCAGCAGTACATTAAAATGATCATACACCATAATCAAGTGGGTTTTATCCTAGGGCTGCAAGGATGATACAACATTCCCACATCAATAAATGTAATACACCACATCAACAAAATGAAAGACAAAAACCATATGATCATATCAATAGATGGTGAAAAAGCATTTGATAAAGTACAGCAACTATTTATGATAAAAACCCTCAACAAAATGGGAATAGAGGATGCATACCTCAACATAATAGAGGCCATACATGAGAAACCTGAAGCCAACATCATACTCAATGGGCAAAAACTAAAAGCTTTCCCCCTAAGGTCAGGAAAAGACAAGGCTGTCCACTTTCTCCACTTCTGTTCAAAATCATTTTGGAAGTTCTAGTCATGGCTATCAGAGAAGAAAAAGTAATCAAAGGTATCCAAATTGCAAAGCAGGAAGTAAAATTGTCATTATTTGCAGATGATATGATAGTATATATACAAAACCCAATTTACTCAACCTAATAAGTAAATTGAGCAAAATAGCTGGATATAAAGTCAATATCCAGAAATCAAAAGCATTTTTATATACCAATAATGAAACATCAGAGATAGAAGCTAGAAAACAAATCCCATTTACCATAGCACCAAGAAAAATAATGTACTTAGGAATAAACTTAACCAAGGAGGTAAGAGACCTGTACTCAGAAAATTATAGAACACTGAAGAAAGAAATTAAGGAAGATACAAATAAATGGAAGCATAGACCATGTTCAAGGATGGGAAGAATTAACATCATTAAAATGTCCATACTACCCAAAGCAATCTATACATTCAAAGCAACCCCAATTAAAATACCAATGACATACTTCAAAGAAATAGAAAAAATACTATTTATATGGAGCCAAAATCGCCCACAAATAGTCTCAGCAATCTTGAGAAAGTAGAACAATACCAGACCTCAAACTATATTACAAGGCTACTGTTATCAACAGTCTGATACTGCCATAAGAATAGACATATAGATCAATGGAACAGAATAGAGAACCCAGAAATTAACTTAGGACTCTATTAATATTCGACAAAGGGGGAAGGAACATAAAATGGAGTAAAAACAGTCTCTTTAACAAGTGGTTTGAGACAACTAGACAGCAACATGCAAAAAAATAAAACTAGACCACCAACTTACACCATATACCAGAATAAACTCAAGATGGATAAAGGACTTAAACATAAGCAGTGCTACCATAAAGGTCCTGGAGAAAATATAGGCAGTAAACTTTTAGATATACTATGCAGAAATATGTTTACTGATACTTCTCCAAGGGCAAAGGAAATAAAAGAACAAATAAACAAATGGAACTATATAAAACCGAAAAGTTTCTGTTCAGCTAAAGAAAACACCAGCAAACTTAAAAGGGAACCAACTGTATGGAAAAACATATTTGCCAATGATACCTCTGACAAGGGTTTGATATCCAAAATATATAAAGAATTTACCAGACTCAAAACCAGGGAGACAGACAGCCCAATTAAAAAATGGGCAAAGGACCTAACAGACATCTCTCTGGGGAAGACATACGAAGGGCCCAGAGGCATATGAAAGAATGCTCAACATCACTAGCCATCAGAGAGATGCAAATTAAAACCAAAATAAGTTACTACCTCACACCTGTCAGAATGGCAATCATTAACAAATCTACAAACAACAAATGCTGGTCAGGATGTAGGGAAAAGGGAACCGTGGTACACTGCTGGTGGGAATGTAGGCTGGTGCAGCCATTATAGAAAACAATATGGAGTTTCCTTAAAAAACTAAAAATGGAACTGCCTTTTGATCCAGCAATTCCACTACTAGGACTATACCCAAAGAATCCTGAAACACCAATTCATAAGAACCTATGTACACCTATGTTCATAGCAGCGCTCTTTACAATAGCCAAGTGTTGGAAACAGTCTAAGTGCCCATCAGTGGATGATTGGATCAAAAAACTTTGGTACATATACACAATGGAATTCTATGTAGCAGAAAGTAAGAAAGAACTCCTACCCTATGCAACAACACGGATGGAACTGGAAAGTATTATGCTTAGTGAAATAAGCCAGTCAGTGAAAGGCGAATATCATATGTTCTCACCTATTACAGGACAATAATGAATAAAACAAACAAGCAAAATAGAACCAGATACATGAATACAATTAATAAACCTTCAGGGGGCAAGGTGGAGAGGGGAGGAGGAGGCAAAGAAGGGTACAGTTTAGTCAAGGAACTAGCATGGAAGAACCAGGGACATGGACAACAAGTGGCATCGACTTTGTGGGGGAGTGGGTGGGTGGGGAAGGGGACAGAGGGGAGTAAAAAGGGGATGGATATAATACAAGAACAATAAAACTAAAATAAAAAACAAAACAACAAAAACAAACAAACAAATAAAAAAAGAATTCCACATCTTCACCAAATGGGGTTTATTTATTCCAGGAATGCAAGGCTGATTCAATATTCAAAAAATTAATGTAATCCACTACATTAGCAGACTAAAGAACATGCATCATCATGCAGATTGAGACAGAAAAGATATTTGACAAAATTCAACACCCATTCACGATAAAAACTCTCGAAAAGGAGGAATGAAGGACATCATCTTTAACTTGTTAATGGGCATCTATAGAAAACCTACAGATCACTTCATATTTAATAGTAAAAGACTGAATGCTTTCCCCCTAAGGTTGGGAGTAAGAGAGGGATGTCCACTCTAATCATTCTTACTTGACATGGTGCTGAAAATTGTACACAATAAGAAGCCAAAACAATACAGATCAGAAAGAAATAAAACTCTCCCTGTTTGTAGATGACACAATCGTATACAGAGAAAATCTTAAGGAATTAACTAAAAGAAAACAACTCAGTAATAAATGAGTTCAACAAGGTCATTAGATACAATATAAAAGACAAAAATCCATTGGCTCCATATATACTGCCAATCAACATGTGGACACCAAAATTAAAAACACAATACTACTTACAATTTTAGGAAAAAAATTAAATGCTTCGGTATAAGTCTAGAAAATGTGTATAGGATCTGGATACTGAAACAATACAGCACTGATGAAATAAGTCAAAGAATTTCTAAACAAATGGAGGTGTGGGGACAGATCTCAGGGAGCGTAGTGTCATCAGTGAGAAGCTCTTGCTAACTTCCACTCTGGAGCAGAGGAGGGAGCACTCGTACCTCCCCAAAGCCAAGGATGGAGGCTACCATAGCATCACTTCTAGAGATTTGGGATTCATGAAGAAAACTAGCCTTGTCCTCCCTGGCTATGAGCTTGCTGAGTTACAGAACTCAGGGCCTCTTCTGAATTCTTAGGGTACGAGCAAGCATAGAGATTGATTCTTCTCAGCTGGAGACTTCAGAAGGCAAGATGTCTTCTAGGAATCCCATACTAGGAAGTGTGGAAAGACCTGTGGTAAGTGGTGTGGTTTCACCATCTGCTAAGTGGATCACCCTAGACAATTTACTCTAAACGCTAAACTTTGTTTTCTTCTTCTGTAAATGGTTATTAAGGGCAGTCTCATACTCAGAGTAAACATAAAATAAGACAATATTTGTAAAACTACTCAGCCTATAGCACATAATTGATAAATATTATCATTGGATATGTCTGTGGATTTTAGAGTCAGACAAATCTGTGTTAAAATCCCAGCTCCACAATTTACTAACCTGTGTGATCTTGGGAAATTCACTTCAGCTCTCTAACCCCAGATGTTGCTATGAGTATTGGAAAATCAATGAACAGATTCAGCATAATTCTCATGAAGACTAATCTTATCAAAGTTAAAATCAGGGTCTACATCTTTATCTCTCTCTACTGGAATGTAAACTACTGAAGTACATGTGTCAGCACTTCAACTCCATCACCATCAATTGCCATCACCATCAGCTCCTTAAAATATGCACAGACTTACATATACATATTTTTTAAAGTATTGAATAAATTTGAATTTTTATTTTAGTCCTTGGACTTTTGATTGTCTTAGTAACATTCCGGCTAGAAATAACAGAGCCCAACTTAAAGTAAGTGAAGCAAAAACATTTTTAAGGGATGAATTGTATTGGAAGTTGTGTCTTATTTTATGGAAGCCAAGGACATGCAAGTCCTTTATGAGAGGAAACCAGGTCCTGAGAAATCATTAAGAATACAGACTGTTCTCTCTCCTGATCTGTCTCCCCTGCTTTCCACAGAGATGTTTGCTTCATTCTTTATGCTGAGGGGCTTGTTCCTTCTCTGTTTATAACAAGAAGATAATTCCATGTAACTCTCACATTTAATCTCCTTTCTATTGACCAGTTTAGCTTAACTAGAGTTTATTATTCATGTCAGGAAACCTACTTACTGTTCCTTGTGGATAATTTCCTTTTTCTTCCCACATTTAAGATTTTCTTTATTTTTTAAAACTTTTTTTAAAAGATTTTATTCATTATTTTTAGAGAGAAGGGCAGGGAGGAAGAAAAAAAAGAGAGAAACATCAATGCATGGTTGCCTTTCACCTGCCCCCAGCTACGGACCTGGTTGGAGACCTGGCTTGCAACCTGGCTATGTGCCCTGCCTGGGAATCAAACTAGAGACCTATGGGTTCATAGGCTAGCACCAATTCACTGAGCCAACAGCCACGGCCTTTATTATTTATGTTTTGTAGTCTGCGCCTGAGTGTGCAAATTTATTTATTTATTTATTGCTTGGAACTTGGTGTATTTTTCAATCTAAAGATTAAATCATGTCTTTCTTCTGGAAAATTCTCAGGTACTACCTCTTCCAAAGTTATCACTTCTTTCCCCCTTTACTCTCTATTCTCTCCTCTCTAACCTATTTATACTCATGCCACTGTTTTTCCTTCTTCATGTCTTTTCATGTCTTCATGTCTTATTCATGTCTTTTAAATTTTTACATTTTGTATTATTCTTATACCATATTTGAGTAAGTTACATGTATCTTTCAATTTACTAACTATTAAGGCTTGTATACTCCTTTATGATTTAACCTGGAGAGGCTGTGTTTGTTTCTTTCTTTGTTTCAATGACTGAATCCTTTTATTGTTAGTCCAAGCTGGCCCACCTTTCCTATAGAGATGACAACTATCAGTATTAAATTCGGTTTTACGACACTACTACATCTAGTCTGGGATAGGTACATTAATTGTTGACATACATTAAGGGGCACTAATTACACAGTAAATGTACACTAGCCAACATGAAACCGCAACTCTACCTTTGATCCAGTGACGTGGACTTGGTTGGGCCTTTCAGGTTGTGCACATTTCCAAAATTTATATGACTGATAAAATTTGATTATAGGAAAGTTCTGAAGTAGTAATTCACCAGAGTGCCTTATAGCTGATTAAAGATAAACAAGAAATGGCATTTATATAATAGTTACAGACTAAATCACAAAAGTTACCAGTGTTTTATCTTTCTGAAAAGGAGCGAGAAATTAAGAAATTCCTTGAATTGATGATACCTGGTCAAGTGGCAAGGCTAACTGATGTTAGGGTGGTGCTATAGGGATCTGGGTGGGGCAGATGCTTCTGATAAATAAATTAAAAAGTCAGGTATCATACTCTAGGATTAATAAATAGCACATCAACAACTAATTACATTAGGACTCTGCTTGCAGGGAAGTTTCACATAACAAGGCAGCCAGCACTTTTCTTAACTAGCTCGCAAAACCACTCTTGTGGCCATTTCAAAAGGTTCCCTCACTTTTGTCTTCAGTTTTGCTGAACACTCCATGTGGTCAGAAGTGCTGATCCAGATTTTCACATCCCTGGGCATTTATCAGGTTCTATTGGCCCTTGCTATACCTTGGGTAGCTCCTGCCTCAAGCATTCAACCTTCACAAGGAGATTCTTATTCCCAGCTAGGATGGGACACATTGAGACAGGAATACTTAACCTCCAGGTTCTTTTTCATCTGGGAGGTTTTCTATACTCCCAAGCTTATTCATGAATAAACACCTCAACATAACATCAGTGTTTGAGTAGGAAAGGGGCCTCAGCTAGTCATGACCTTGCTTTGCATCTGTGTCCCCATCAAGCAAACCCCATCTGCTTTCCATTCATTTCTATGTCAGCCATGTGGTTCTTTGGGTGCTTGTCCCTAGTTCGATGATGAGCCAGCTGGTTGTACCCCAGGCTCCGTGTCATGATAATCACCAGTATCTCTCAGTTGCCATCCATTGTTACAGAGGGTTGTGAGACAGGCTGAGAGGTTCCACAGAGTACAGTCAGCTCTGGAGGGAGCAGGCATCTAGGCAGCATCTTCCGGGTCCAGATGCTGCTCCCCCACTCACGAGGGTGCGGCATCTGTGGCTTGGTGAGTGGGGAGCACTAGCGCACTTTTAAACTTTTAAAGACATTTATTTTAAAATTGTTTTCATGTTGTTTTATTACTTCTATTTCCTTTCCTATAATTTCTCTTTTTTTCTTTTCCTTTTTATTTTTGGCTTATTCTGATTACCTCCTATCATACCAGATTGATGTGTATGTTATTATTTTTGTCTCTGAATTTCACCTTGGAAAGAAATATGTTTTAGACTTCTGCATTTCTAAAGAGTGGTGTTATGGTTGCTGAGGTTCAAACAAAACGGTACCAAGGAAACCTGACAAGGCACAGCAGGTACGTTGTTTGATGGATCCCAAGACCAGAATGATAAGCCTACTTTCAAGTGACTCCCTGGATCGTAACTGGAGTTTCTGTGCTGTGCACACAGAGTCCTGTTCCAAGTGCCCACTATGCATGAATTTTTGGCCTCAAGGATCAACTCCATGAAGCATGAAACCCCAGTTTGTGTGGTATATACAAGGTCTGTCTGGGAAAAGTCCAGCCATTGTTAATGTAATGGGAATTGTGGGTGCAAAATTGGTGTAACCTGGCAGCCAAGGAGAATGGACTGAGATGCATGTGTGTGAACAATAACAATTTCACTGCGCTAGTCAGCAGGGGTGAATGAGCACCTGTACTGTGTGACCATCACACTCAAAATGACTGAGTAGAGCAACAAATCTGCGTCCAATTTTGCATTAAGCTTGAACATTCCTCCATGGAAACTATTCAGATGATTCAGAAGGCCACGGCTATGGGCGAGTGGTGGTTGGCAGCTGCATCACAAGATTGCACCTGCTCATTCATCATGTGGTGAAACATCAAATCACCCAGGTGACTCAGTCCCCCTTCACCCCAGATTTGGCAACCTGTGGCTCCTGGCTTTTCCCAAAACTGAAATCACCTTTTAAAGGGAAGAGATTTCAGACCATTGATGGGATTCAGGAAAATATGAGTGCCTACTTTGAAGGAAAGTGAGGTGTCACTGTCCTATGTACAATGTTTCTTGTATCTTCAAGAAATATCTCTATTTTTCATATCACATGGCTGGATACCTTCTGGACAGACCGCGTATGTAAAGTGTATTATATAATTTCAGTTTTTACTCACAATTGGGTTCTTCCTGTTTTTCCTATTTGAAGATTTTACTGTTATTGCTTTAAATATAGTATTATTATTACATTTAAATTTAGAAGTTTTATGTGTTAGGCATGGAAGTGCAGAGTTCTTACTTCAGCCTCACCTTCCCATCTAGACCAGAAGTTTAGATGGGCCTATCCTTTGGCCCCAATTCTAAATATCAGTAAGAGAAGACTGATTGGTTTATATCCTGTGTGGTCACACTTGGACAATTACAGTAGTGCCAAGTAACTATAGAAACTCATTGTAGAAACATGTCTGCCATCTCTGAGGGTGAGAGGGCAGCCCTCATGATAAGGTTGTTGGGCAGAGACCCCTGTACCATTTATCACAGAGACCTCAAGGAAATTTTCAATTCATTTTTATACTCTGCTTATATTTCTTCATCTAAAAAATCAAGATGTGATATTCTCTACTCATTACATGTTCTAAATTGACTTGCATCATGCTCAAAGAGACATACATCTAACCTTATAAAAACTTTAAATATCCCTTGAAAAATGAGGAAAATAACCATCCCTTGACACAACACGGGTTTTCTGATAGAGCTGAACATCCATGAGATTAATGAGCAATAAACTCCTATTCCTACCAAATGAATAACAAAAATATGAATATAACCAAATAGAAAAATTCTAATAAGTTTCACTGTAAGATTTTTGGTTTTGTTTATTTTACTTATTACTAAAAGTTTCAAAACAGCCTGAGTGATTGGAGTCTTCATATTATGAAACATCCTCACTATAATATTGGTTATTGACAGGAAAATGGTTTCAATTTAACATTGCAGAGTTCAAATGGCTGGATACTATCATATCTATACAAAGGAAGCTCATGCCTGGAGTGAAAAATGAGTGTTTGCCTAAGTACTTAGGTAATAGCAATAAACCTTGTACACATAGAGATAATCAGATGTCTTGGGAAACATGACAGATCTACATCTTATTCTTAAGGGGACTCCTTAATCCATGCACAATTGCAGGCTCTTTGTAAAGTATCTGTCATTTAAACAAATTTCAGATCTACCTATTGAGGTATCATTCCTGAGAACGGAGCATACGTCCTCAATTTATAACATAGCCTGGGCATGCCTTAAACACTACCCTGTGGGTTTATGTCTGCTCTCCTTCCTTCCTAGTGTGCCTGGAGGAACGTACTGTTAGTAGTTTAAATTATTCAGCAATATGCATCAGGCAAAGATTTTATTATATTCCTAACTATAACTCATACTATTTTTTTTTCAAAACACATTTGTTCCTTTGCTCATATGGTCCTCACAGCAATACTATCAGGGTTAAATTTTATCACTAAGTCCAGAAAGCTTATAAGTCTTTTTGGTATTTAATCTACTTATATAATCTCCCAACAAATATTTGTTGAAAAAATAAAGGAGCAGAAATACTGACTTGGAGATTTGGGGACCTAATTGAAACCAGCACCCATCTATAAATAGAAAATAATGATACTTGACTCACACATTTCTTGTACGACTGTAATGAACTAAAGAATATTATGAATGCCTCTTTTACAGGATCGGGCATATGAAGTGTGCTTAATACATATTTATGAAAAACTGTATTGATATGTAAAGGTATCCTGAGTGTTGTAACTATTTCAGATTTAGCCTAAAGTAAGTTAAAAGATTTTCAATTATTTTTATATGTTTGATAACTCACAATACGAATATCTTAGCCTTCATTTCTTCCCAGAGACCAAGGGCTTGGCTTCATCAATATAGCCCTATGAAAGGGCAAACATAATAGAGGAATGAATTAAACATGCTGATTCTAAACTAATCTCATTGGGGAACACAGCTTCATCATTATTACAAAGAATATTTTAAACCATGAAATACAAATAGATAAATTTCATGAACCAAACTTTCTCAGTTACTATTGGCTGTCTGGAACACTATGCTGAGAATATTTCTAAGATCAATCTGGTTTTACAGGGAAAAATTCCATGTGTCTTTTGCAATCATTGCCATGGGTACAGGAGGAGAAAATGCAACCAATTTTTGCCACACCCATAACAAACTGTTAGTTATACAAAGAACTATTGAGAGGTTAAATAAATCCCATTGACAGATAAACCAAATCAGAGAAAGACAACCCCTTGAAGAATATTAAGATGTAATAATGATCATGACGAAGGCAACAGTTAGAATTTTAGAAGCCTTTATAAATTCATGCTCTGGAGCTTAGATTTAACTTTTAGATGTTGGATGCTATAAGAGAATTATATCAAACAGAAATTATAAGATTAGTTTTCCTTCTGCTGTGAGTGATTTTCAACCCTGGTTGACACATCGGAATTAACCAGGGAGCTTTCAAAAAGCAGATACCTCACCTGAGACCAATTAAATCATAAGCTCTGGGCACAGACCAGGCAACAATATTTTTTTCTCTCTCAACCCCCCAGATGGCTACAAGCTCATTTTCAGGTATTTTAATTTTCTACCTCTAATAAAGTAATAATGAAAATAATGCCCTTTGAAATGTCCTTAAAAAAAGGTACTACAAATATGTCAAAGCCCACAACAGAGTGCCCTACTCAGAAGAAATAATAAACCAAGCTTTGATAGTTGAAAGAGAAAAGGAAAAATAATGATGAATGCTGGGAAGATTAATTCTTAAAATAATATCCTAGTCTAGTGTTCCTCAAATTAGTTGTCCTTGGACTTTTGGGTGGCTGTAAAGGTCCACAATATTTGCATAATAATTGATTTTTAATTTGGTGATTTCCTTTTTGATAATAATATAGAGTACTGATAGAAATATGGGCTGGTTCAACTGGATGACCACCTTTCACCTAAATGTGTTATTGAAATTTTAGCATCCACATTGGTTTCCATGTTTACAACCACACAGATTCCAAAGAGTAACACTTTAATTGACCTGAGATAATTAGAAAAGAACAGAGGAGAATTTAATATGTAATGATGCGTTGAAGCCAAATGAAGTCCAAATGACCTCAAGGACCACTATATGCACTAACATTTCACAGTTGTTTAAGTATAATACAAATAGTACTAAAAAGTTCCAGGAAAATTAAGTCCTTACATAACACACAGTAATATGCCATGACGAATTAAAATGAACCATGCAGCAGCAGTTATTACCATATGGATACTGGAAGATGGTGACTCAATTTCAACAAACATCATTTGTCATACTAAATTAATAACTTTTATTTGGATTACATTTGTAGTTTTGATTGTATCTAAGTTGTAAGTCTATTTTAGTTTAATAGTGTAGGAGCTATTAAGATGTGGGACTTTAATCGTTTAATCTTGTGCATATTTAAGTTACACAAAAATAATTTAGTTCAGGTTTGGGAATTTTAAGATAATTATTATTTTTTTCTTTGTGAAGGGTATATTACTCTAGTTTGAAAAAGTGCTATCATTTTTTTAGCAATTGCTTTTTGCCATTGGTAAGCTCATATTTTATAGAGCAGATGGACAAATGAGTATATTTGGAATGTCTAAGTATTCTTAAATTACTATCACATAAGTGTGAAAGTTCAGCAAATAATATTGAAACCCTAGCATTTGAATAGAAAAAACTGATTTACCATTATAGAATTTTAAATCCTTTTCTATTTTTTGAGAACTTGATTTATTTTCAACAATTTTAAGAGGGTCATATGATGATCTTTTTCTTATAAAAGTTTCCTCTATGAAAAGCCATGGTTGCAACCACAGTTTTTAGAGCCAGACTGCCCTGAGTCCAAATTTCTAATGTGCTATTTATACCTATATGACCTTGGACAACTTATGTAACTTCTCAAAGAACCTCATCTAATTATGAAGATAATATTAGTACCTACTTCAGGCAGTTGCAAAGATTACCAGGATGATCTATGTGAAATAAACCAGAGAAGAAAGTATGGGATTCTTTAATGTCTTTTCTGTTCATGATTTGATAGAAAGTTTTCTAGACTAAGAGTAAGAGATTTGCCTCTCTGTGTCTCTATTTAATTTTGTATAACCACTTACTTTTGTAGTGTTGTCATTGTGTAATTTGGTTGTTAGACCAAATGATTTCTTTATCCTACTGTGTGACTAAATTGATCTTAGTTTCCTGATTTCTCAATGATAAAAGGCACATATTGAAGTATGTCTACCCTACCTTATCTGAAATCCTTAGGATCTGTTGTGTTTTGGAATTCAAAAATGTTTGGATTTTAGCAAGTCAACAGTATATATACCAGGGATTACATAACAGCCCCCAGCAGGATCTGGGACAGAAGCCTATAATCAAATGTATTAGCATTGCTGCAATGAAACATATGAACAGTCACATTAAGCAGGAACCGTAAACTATAAATAGCCTCATATTAGTTCATAGGTTGGGTTTTTGCCACAAAAATGAGTTTGATATCAAGGTTACACAAAAATTCGGGAGTTTGTGGGAGGTTTTAGATTTTAGAATTATAAGTGAAATATTTGTGGACCTCTACGCTCAACCTTAACTCACTGTCTAGCTGTGTGAAATCAAGTAATTCTACATTACTTGACCTCAGTTTTTATATTTGTAAAATAAAATTTTGAGTAAGATGTCCTCTAGGTGTCCCTTAAGAGTAACAGCCTATTTATTTCAAATGCAAGAAACTATGAACATTATTGATTTTCATTTCAATATAACCTAACTCATTCGTTCAATGAATGAATATTTATTAAAACTTATTATATGACCGCACTTTTCTACATCTTATAGATTCAGCGGTCTACAACTCTGTTCTCATTTCATTGATCTGCTGGATAGAATTAAGACTAACAATAATAGATAAACAAGCAAACAAAAATATTTTTAATACTGACTAATGCTATAATGAAATAGAGAGATTGATGGGACATTTTATTTCCAGTTCGGTAGTTAGGAAATGGTACTTTATGAAGGTGACATGTGAACTGGGATCTGAAGGATAAGAAGTGAGTTCTGTGGAAATGTACAAGCCGAGCATTCCAGAAAGAAGAGACTGCAATTACAAAAGCCAATATGCAGGAAATAGGCCAGTGAGACTAACACATAGGGGCTAAGGGAAGAGTAAGCAGGAGATTAAGCTAGAGGGAAAGATGGGGCAAAATTATGTTGGGTTTTGCAGGTGATATAGCAAGGAAAGAATGAATGAAACCAACATTTTTGCCTTAAGAATGCTGTGTAAAACCCATAGCTTTCCAGAGACCTATTACAGATAGCTTGAAGGAGAAAAGCCTTCATTCTGTCTCAAGAAAATGTTAAAATGAAAATTGAATGCAATAATACCAAATAAAACTCCAGTAAAAAATCAAGTCAAGAGCCATAAGAAATAAAATAAATGAAATCAGTCATTTATTGATTGGGGTGCTAGAGCAAATTGTTTTCAATGGTTTCTAGGGCCTTTGTACAGAAATAAGCCACCAACATTTTTATTAGCAAAAATATTACAATAGGTCTCTGGCAATACATCTTCATGTATTATAGGTCAAGTGCCAGATTCAAACGAGTAAAAGGAAAAGTGAGAAGCTATACAAACTGGAAAGGTTTCAATTTTAAATGTCAGAAGATGTCACTCAAATAAATTTAATGTAGAAAACTCCACTTCCTCTTTTAGCAACAAAGAGCTATTAATTAAAATAAAACGTTTTACTGTCTATTACCAGTATTTATTAGATAAACATTCATTTCACTCATACAAATGCTAACAAATTCGTTTAATTTATTATTTTAAAATATTTTATTTATTATTTTCAGAGAGGAGGGCAGGGAAGGAGGAAGGGAAAGAAGCACCAATATATGGTTGCCTTTCACCAGCCTCCAGCTATGGACCTGGCTGGAGGTCTGGTTATGTGCCCTGACTGGGAAATCGAATGAGCTAACAAATTCATTTTAAAAGTAAAACACAGTTTTAAATAATCAGAACTCAAAAGATGTTCAATTCTATAAATCTAGTAATTAGAGTTTACACAATTAATAAGAAAAACTGACATATCAGAACCTATTGCTTACAAGACCCTATACTCCCTAGGGTCACATACCTAGCAGGTAACCAAACTGGCAAACTCAAGTTTATCTCTGCTCTGCACTAGTTCCAGAAGGGCTCTCCTATACAAGAGCAGACTTCCCAAGAATCCCTGTGAGTTCTTAAAGGGGTTCAACTAAAAAAATGTTGAGCACAAACCTAGCATTGTTCTTGGCAACATAAGCAATAAGAAGTACAAGCTAGAGTACCTAAAATAAAAAAATATTTAACTTTTGGGGCAACAGCGCTAAAACGTATAAAACAAAGATCACTGCAGTATAAAATATATTTGAATACTTAGAAATGTGATTGTCGGTAAAATAAAAATTTAAGCTCGACTTTCTAGCCTGTAATATCAACTGATACGATTATCATATACCTTTGCTTAATGTAAGAGAATAATGTATCTTTCTCTCTTACAAAGACATAGTAAAATCACTTTACAATCTGCACCCAATAGGATAAAGACACCCTGATGATATATTTAAGTTCTAGTAATAAAGGATGTGTCAGCATCCTTACCACCTAAAGACCATAAATAGCACAGCTTACTCAGTCTCCTGAAAGATGTTCTCATAGTACAAACCCAATTCCATTAGCACAAGTCCCAACCTGATTTATACATGATTAGAATCCACATGTCCTTGGATTGCCCTATTCCTATAGCTTCCTAATGGGCTGCTAAGGTTGCTCCCCACTTCATCTTTCAAACCTTCCTTCTATCATCATTTCTCTCTCTCCCGTCTGCACTGCCTAACGGGGGAGTAATTTTACTTATATGTACACTGAGTTATCAGACGGTCCTACACTGACCCAAGTGGACTGTTCCAAAATTCATCCTAGAACTTGATTCAGAGATTTTGCGAAGTAATTCACTTACGGGCTTTCTTAAAGTTTAAACTCTTGCAAGATAATTTAAAGTCACATTGAAAGAAAACAAAACAAAACAGAAAGATGTTAATTGCTTTTGTTTCCCTCGAGGCAAAATAATAATTATTATTTATCTTTTAATTGTGTATTGAGACTTACTTTTTTTACAAGCAATTGGTCTTATAAGTTTTTAGAATTAGAAATTTTAGTATTAGAATCAGAAAAATATTCCACTGATTCTCACCATAGGCACAATTGGTATTTTAGTCAGGAAAATATTTCATTGTGTGACTTGTTCACACATATTTGAAGACTATTCAGTTTTGCTGGGCTTTATCCACTAATTACCAAGAGTCTCTCTAATTATGATGGAAAAAAAAAAAAAAAAAAAACACCTTGATATACACATTTCCAAACAACCACATACTGTTACAATGACCCAGGTTGAAAACCATTTCAACTACCTAATTCTGCAATAAAGAATTTGAGATTCAGAAAAACTTAACGCTTTACAATATGACGCATAGCAAAAGTGTCAAAATCTGCCAGTCCATTTAAGGCTCTTTTTAGCTTTTTCCCATGGAGGTTATTTTATAAAATCATCAAATATAGATAGCTGAGTGATAACAAGATATAATATAGTGGGTGGGGCAAAAGTATGTTTATAGTTGTTCATGTGAAAAATGATACATTAATAAATAATAATGCAAGAGTAAACTCTGTTTTGCATATTCACAACTGTAAACCTACCTTTGTCTCACCCTGTATTTAAGACTTTGACTCTACAAAGAGATTAACTCAAATAAAAAACAAAATCTCTCAAAACTGATAAAAAGCATTTGAATGCCCTGGCTGGTAGCACAGTGGATAAGGCGCCGGCCTGCGAACGCAAAGGTCGCAGGTTCGATTCCCCAGCCAGGGCACATAACAAGGTTGCAAACCATGTCTCCAGTCAGGTCCATGGCTGGAGGCAGGTGAAACGCAACCATACATTGATGTCTCTCTCCCTCTCTGCCTCTCTCCCCTCCCCTCTCTCTAAAAATAATGAAATAAAATCTTTTAAAAAATAGCATTTGACTTCTAGCAATTGATTTAGCATTCTGTCATGAATGAATTGGGAAGATGCAAAGAGCAAATAAAAAAAATAGGTTAGAATACTTTCTTGGAATTTAATGAGCTGTGTGATCTTACATTACACTACTTACATAATCTCTCTAGGCCTTAGTTTCTCCATATGTAAAATGACATGTTTGAATTACATAATGAAGTCAGTCCAGAAAACACCAAGCCATTATTAATAGAGTAAGAATGGTTTATGCGGCATCAATGTAGCTGGCAGCCAAGGAAAGTGAAATGGAATGCACACAGGTGAACAATGGTGACTTTACTGCACTAGTCAGTGTGGGTGGTAGATGGTGTTGAGTGACCATGTGTACTGTGTAGCTGTCGCATTCAAAATGACTGAATGAGAAGAGGAACAAATTGGCACCAAATTTTATATTAAGCTTGAACATTCCTTCATGGAAACTATTTGGGTGATTCAGAAGGCCACAGCTATGGGCCACTGGTGATTGGCAGCTTCCTTTCAACAACAAGCCTGCTCATGCATCATGTCTCATGCAGAGTTTTCTTGTAAAACATCAAATCACCCGGGTTACTCAGCCCCCAAGTAGCCCAGATTTGACTCTCTGCAAATTCTGGCCTTTCCCAAAACTAAAATCACCTATGACAGGGAAAAGATTTCAGACCATTAATGAGATTCAGGAAAATACAACAGGGCAGGCTATGGTGATTGGGAGAACTGTGGGAGGTCCCACAGTACCTACTTTGAAGGGAACCAAGGTGTCATTATCCTATGTACAATGCTTTTTGTAGCTTTTATCTTTCTCAATAAATGTCTTTATTTTTCATATTACATGGCTAGATACATTTTGGACACACCATGTATTCTTTAAGACTTGTCTTCTAAAAGAAATGCTTGTCTTCATGTTTTTCAAAGAAACAGATTTTATTTATTGTACTTCATGTCTGTTGCACACTATTCAAAAATATGTAAGAAAATCCTATATCCTTTTAAAATTCATCCATTTATACATATTTTTTTACAACAACATGGAGTAGTTTTCTTATTAATCAGATAATCTGGCAAACAAATTTTGTATGTCATGTAGTAACAATAGTTTAACTTATTCCTTCATCAAACATTTACTACTATGACTATTGTTTACTACTGCAGGTTGTAGGGACACATATGAATTAGACACTTTTCATGATTTCAAGGAAACTGCAGCCTGATCAAGGTATGTCAATAGAGAATTATAATGCAATGCCCTTGGCATTATAATTATAAGTATAGTTACTATACCAAGCAATGAATTGTACTTACCACTAAAGCAGTAATGAAAATAGTGAAATATTTATTTGCTGATTAAAGAGATATTTAATTATGGATATAAAATACTAATGTACTATAGAAAATATTGTGATTAATAAGAATTTAAGTTGATGAAATATTAAATAAGCATTTTATCCTTATAACTGTTGCTCACTAAAGTGAGCAAATAAAAAATAATAATAGTGGATTTTGGAATCAGAAAAAATAAAAACATGGATTGAATAATCCTGACTCTGCCATTTAGATAGCAGATGATCTTAGGAATCTTCATCATCCTCTAGAGCCTTGTTTATCATCTGTAAAGTAAGGAGAACTGTTGTAATCAACAATTAAGGTCATTTATATGAAGTGTGAAGTATGGGAAAGGTCTTTTATAAATATTAAGTATCTTCTCCTTTCCATGTGGAAAAATTTAGTCTTTATCTGTCTTCAGAGATATTTTTATGAAAGATCATTTTCCAAAAATAGTTGCAATACTTTCTGTTCCACGTACTCTTGTAGAATCTTGCCATGCCCTATAAAGAAAAGGAGTCTGTGTTCCCTCTTCTTGAACCTGCCTGGACAGCCCTTTCTGAGTTGCCTTGATTAATTGAAAATCTTGAAGGTGATGCTACATTCATTCCAAGACTTTTGTCTTAAAAGGAGAGAGTTTCTATCTGGTATGTCCATATTTCTCTCTTTTCTTTTTTTCTCTTCCTTCCTTCCTTCCTTCCTTCCTTCCTTCCTTCCTTCCTCCCTCCCATCCTTCCTCTCTCCTCACTCCCCCAACCTTTGGACCCTGACAGGCAACACATAAGAATTTTAGATTCTCTGAATCAGCCATGGTAAAGAAATTGCATGGAGGAACCACATACAATTAGAAAGATCAAAAGAGCCCCAGCTAGAGTGATAAATTCAACAATCATTTACTGGCTCTTGGATAAAATGGACGATCACATTTTTATTAATGATCTAAGTCAACCATATAATAACCACAAAATTTATCAGCTCTTGTAACCTGATAATTTATAAATTATCAGTACATCCCTGGCTGATGTGGCTCAGTGAATCAAGGGTTGCTGGTTCGATTCCCAGCCAGGGCAAATAACCAGGTTGCAAGCCAGGTCTCCAGCCAGGTCCCCAGCCAGAGGCAGGTGAAAGGCAACCATACATTGATGTTTCTCTCCCTTTCTTTCTCCCTCCCTCATTGTCTCTCTAAAAATAATGAATAAAATATTTTTAAAAATTAATAGGTAAATAAAATTATCAGTATAATAGTCATGCAGATGTAAAAGTACAATATAGAGAATATAGTCAATAATATTGTAATAACTTAGTATGGTAATGGAAGGTTACTAGACTTGTTATGGTCATCACTTTGTAACGTATAAAGATGCCAAATAACTATGGTATACACCAGATAAAAATGTAATATTGCATGTCAACTGTACTTTAGTAAAAAAAAAAAAAAAAAAGTTTCCACAGAGCAAGAGTAAAAATAAAAAGGCAAAAAAACTTTATCAATGCAATTTTTTTTGATAAACAATTGATACAAGTAAAAACTTAGACAATAAAATCAAAATCTTCACATGCACAAGGAAATAAATGCTCACAAGAGAAAAAGAGAATTTTGAAACAGAATTGTTAGTTGCTTATTCTTTTTTCTTTAAGATCTTTTTTTAGAAAGAGGGGAAGGGAGAGAGGCAGAGAGGGAGAGAGACATCAATGTATGGTTGCCTCTCACCTGTCTCCAGCTACGGATCTGGCTGGAGACCTGGTTATGTGCCCTGGCTGAGAATTGAACCAGCAACCTTTGGGTTCACAGGCCAGTACCTTATCCATTGTGCCACCAGCCAGGGCTAGTTGCTTATTCTTAAGTTACTATGTGCCTTGTAGCTATTTTATCAAGTTGTATTCACTATTATTTTAGAAATGTAATTAAAAAATTAAAAGAAAATGTGAAATACTGGAAGGTGACATTCAAGCTAGTACAGGACTAGAAACTGCAAAGAATTATGAAAAGAAAGACCCATGTAATTATATAATTCAAATCTTAAAATACTAGAGTGGGTGGTTATTGTCTTTAAAAAAAAAAGCAATTTTTGGTGGAGAATACCATAGAAGGTTTTTACTTGTCAGCAATTAAGCCTTAATTCATATATCAAAATGTGGCTTCTCCTCAAAAGAGATGACTCTTTAAGATACTTAGCTACTTGCAATAAAACAAACAAATAATAATAACATTATAACAAAAATAGATTGGGAGAAATACTACAAATTATAAGGACAGGATTTAGATGTGAGTTTAAATTAGGGTGTCACTCAATGTCATCATGCAGCTTTGGGCAAGCAGCTTAGATTTGCTCAACATTAGTTTCCAGTTATGTAAAAGCAGTAAAATAATACCTGTACTCAGTAGCTTATTGTAAACAGTGAGTTAAATAAGATACATAAAGTCTTTACACAGAACAGAGTAGATATTTAGTTCAATGTTTTAGTTTTCTGCAAATCTTGTTTATATATGAAAACTTTTAATTCAGGAAAAATAGGTGTTACATAAAGATAAATGACTTTCATCAGAAACTAAACTAGTACAGAATTCTCCAGTGAAACTATTTTGGTTCTGGCTTTCCTGTTTTGGGAATTTTTGATTACTCATTTAATCTCCTTATTTTTCAATGGTCTGTTAAGATTTTCTATTTCTTTTCCTTTTTTAGTATTTATTGTTCTACTACAATTGTCCCATCTTACCCCATTGCTCTCCCCTGCCCTACCCATCCTATCCCCTCTCCCAAAGTCAATCCCCACATGTTATCCATGTCCATGGGTAATTTATACTAGTTCCTTGACTAAACTCTTCCCCTTCTATTTATTATGATTCAATCTTGGTAAGTTGTTAGTTTCTAGATATTTATCCATTTATTTGAAGTTCACTAATTTGTTGGCATATTATTGTTCATAGTAGTCTCTTATGATCTTTTATATTTCTGTAGTAAAAATTATCATGTCTCCTTTATTATTTCTGATTATATTTATTTGAGTTTGCATTTTTTCTTTCTACCAACCATTTAAAGAAGAATTAATGCTAATACTTCCTGAACTCATTCAAAATATTTGAGACAGGAACTTATTTTACAAGACCAGCATTATCCTCATTTCAAAACCACATAAAGAGAAAAAAAATACTATAGGCCAATATCCCTGATAAATAAAGATGCAGAAGTTATCAACAAAATATTGTACAAGAAAACAATTCAACAGCACATTAAAAGGATCATACAGCATGATCAAGTGATATTTATCCTTGGGATGCAAGGATGTTTCAGTATATGCAAATTAATAAATGTGATGCACCATAGTAATAGAATAAAAGATCTTTTTAAAAGATGATCATCTCAATAGAGGCAGGAGAAGCACTTGGTAAAATTCAACATTATATCAGAAAGTCACATATGACAAGCTCACAACTAATCTCATACTGAATAAAAAAAGACTGAATTGCCTTTGAGATCAGGAGCAACACAAGGATGCCCAGTCTCACCACTCCTATTCAAAGTCCTAAGCAAAGCAATCAGATAAGAAAAAATAAATTAAAAAAGCATCCAACTCAAAAAAGAAGTAAATTATCTTTGCAAATTATATGACCTTGTGTAGAAAATAATTCTGACAACTCCACCAAAAAGTTGTTAGAATTAACAAATTCAGTGAAATGTAGGATACAAAAAAGAAAAAAGAAAGTAGTTGTGTTTCTATATACACAACAAAATATCTAAAAAATAAAAAAGCAATTCTTGGTATTTCTTGAAGGAAACAAAAAAACTAGCTAACTTGAAAAGGTAAGCAAACCCCATGTTCATTGCAGCAATATTTACAAAAAGCCAAGGTAAGGAAGCAACCTAAGTGTTCATCAATGGGTGAATTTTTAAAGGGAGAAAAAGTGATACACACAATGGAATATTAGTAAGTCATAAAAAGAATGAAATCTTGCTATTTACAACAACATGGATGGATCTTGAAGACATTATGCTAAGTGAAGTAATTCAGACATACAAAGACAAATACTATGTGATCTTAATTACCTGTAGAGTCTAAAAACAAAAAGCAAGCTCATCAATACAAATAATATATTGATGGTTGGCAGAGTCAGGAGTGAGCAAAATGAGTGAAGAGAGTAAAAAAGTACAAATGTCCAGTTATAAAATAAATGCACTCAGGATGGCAACTAACATTAATAATACTGTGTTGCATATTTAATGTTGCTAAGAGTAAATCCTAAAAGCTTTTACCACATGAAAAAGTTTTGTAACAATACATAGTGAGAAACATTAACTAGACTTATAGTAGTGATCATTTCACAGTATGTACAAATATTGAATCATGTTGTATACCTGAAACTTATAGAATGTTGCATAGTAACTACTACACCTCAATGAAAATAGAATAGAATACAACACAGCTCCATTTACAATAGCATCAAAAACAATGAAATAATAATGAATAATTTAACTAAGGAAGTTAAAACCTGTACAGTGAAAATAATAAAACACTAATGAAAGAAACAGAAGGCAGAAATAAATGGAAAGATATGGACCGGAAGAAATTAATATTACTAATATGTCCACACTATCCAAAGCAATCTACAGATTCAATACAATTCTTATAAAAATTCTGAAGACATTTTTCACAAAACTTTGTTAAAATCTTAATATTTGTATGGTACTACAAAACTCACTGAATAGCCAAGACAAACCTGCAAACGAAGAACAAAGCTAGAGGCATTACACTTTCAGGTTTCAAACTCTACTACAAATTACAGTCATTAAAAGGTATGGTGCTGGCATAAAAGCAGACAAAGAATCAAGATCCCATAAATAACCCCTTGCATATATGGCCAAATAGTATTTGAGCAAATAGCCAGGAACATTCAGTAGGAAAGGGACAGTCTTTTCAATTAATGGTGTGGGGAAAACTGGATAACCATATACCAAAAAATGAAGTTGTACCCTAACATTATACCACTCACAAATATTAACTTAAAATGGATCAAAGACTTAAACATAAAACTTGAAACTATAAAACTCTTAGAAGGAAACATAGAGGGAAAGTTTATGGTTATAACATCAAAAGCACAAGTATCAAAAGCAAAAATTAATAAGTGGGACTATATCAAACAAAAAAGTTCTATAGAGCAAAATAAGTAATCAACAAAATGCAACCTATACAATAGGAAAATATTTGCAAGGCATATATGTGATAAGGGGTTAATATATAAAAACTCATATACTAAATAGTAAATAAACAAACAAAAAGGGGAGAGAAACTGGAAAGACTCCCCCCCCCCAAAAAAAAAAAAAAACCCAGCATACAAATCACCAATAGGTACATGAAAAAGTGCTCAACATCACCAATCATCAAGGAAATACAAATTAAAATCACCAAATGCCACCTCACACCCGTTAGAGTGGCTACCATCAAAAAGACAAGCGGGAGCAAGGGTTGGTGAGGATGTGGAGAAAAGGCAACCCTTGTGCACTGCTGGTGAGAAATCTTATTCTCAGAGGAAAAAATAACCACTACACTAGTACAGCAAACAGATGGTAAGGAAAAGCATCTTTATAGCTTCATCTTGTGCTGCCACCTTAATTAAATTCCTCTTTCCTGCAGTCTACTACAGGGGAAGGGTTACATTTAGACTTTTATTCCATAGGTATACCCATGGCTCTACCCATAGATAAGGAAAAGCTTTCTACTCACAGGTTAGTAATGCAGTCTATTTACTCCTTGCTTTTTTGCTTATACAACTCAGATCCCCATAAGAGAAGGATAGGTAAGTAAAAAGGGTTCATATTCAAAAGCCCTACCCTGACATGTAACATCTGCCTGCTCCACATACCTCCCTTGGTATACCTCTACAATCAGCATTCTGGACCTATGTTTAGGGTACTCCATGCTACTGGAGGAAATCAAGTGACTTCAGGAATTGATAATTACACCAGATTAATGGCACCGACCACAGTGGGCGGGAGTGGGGTGGGGCATGACTAACAAGGGATCCTGAGTTTCCTACTTCAGCCCGTCTCCTACATGACTGGGCAGATGAACTTCAGTTATTGGGCAACTTCCTGCTTCCACACCATCACACCCATATTTACCTACACGTGTATTTAAAACCCTTCTTCTTGATACAAAAGAATGTTTTCTCTTCCTCCTTGTAGTCAGGTAAGTATTTTTTGAAAACTTCCTTTTTTGGAAAATTGATCTTTTTTCAATCTCCAGTCAAAATAACATCAGTCAAGGAGCATAGGTAATGCTTAGAGAAACCACCAGAAGGACTGAAAATCACTTAAATGAATATTTGTTAAATTTACAAAAATAGTAAATGCCAAAGCACTATAATCTGCAAAGCTTTGTAACCTGGCATATGAAAAAATGTCTTTCTTTGTGACTTGATCTATTTTGTCTTTGAAAATTAACTGTTTACTGCATGCATATTCATATAATATTTCACAGGTTGATAAATTTATTCTTTTGTCCTATTTGCAGTGATATAATTTAACAAAATTTATCTTGCTGTCCAACATTTACCATTTAAAAATTTCTTTTTTCCTCACCCAAGGACATTTTCTCATTGCTTTTAGAGAAAAAAGAAGGGAAAGAGGAAAGCGGAAAGAGAAACAGTGATGGAAGAACATCGATGGGTTGCCCTGTACTTGCCCAGACTGAGGACTCAACTTGGACGACCTGGGCATACGCCTCAACTCGGGGCTGAACCTGCAACCTTTCAGTGCCAGAGAGATGATGCTCCAACCAACTAAGCCACGCTGTTTCAGGGCCCAACATTCACTTTTAACTACAGTAGAACATCTAAATTACACTGAAATTACAGTTATTTTTAAAAGGCTGCCTCTCCTGTGGCAAGTTGTTAGGTTCAAAAAATATCTCAAATAAACTACCAGCCTTTTCTAGTTTAGAATACTAATTACTTCACTTAAAACACACAGAAGATGATGCTTTAAATTCACAGGGTGGTGAGATACCACACTTGGGAAAAGGGTGGAAAAACGCAATTTACAGATTTTGATGAAACTTAGATCTCCAGCTTCAATACTTCCCCCAAATAGCTTATAAAGCTCACAATGCAGAGCCTGGCCCCTAGAAAGTAGTAAATAGCAATGTTTAATAGCTGTAGCTGTTTTTATTCTATAAGAAACTTTTCTCCTAATCTGATCAAACATTTAATAGAAATTTGTACCATGAATTTATCTCTTAATTCTCTTAAATCTAATAATCTTTTAATATTTTATGAGAGCATAAAAATAATAGTATGGAATATCAATGTTTTCTTTGATTCTATGAATAAAGTAGAATTATACATTGAGAGCTGCATTCCAACAATATTCTAATACAACAAAATAATCAAAATTCAATACTTAAAAAGCTAGTTTTATTGCATGTAAAATAATTATACCTTTTAAATAATTTTTTAAAGTAAAAAAGAAAAAAAACATAGGTAAATCTGTCATTGTTAAATCTCTGTGTTTTTCTTACTAAAATTAGTTCAGGGTGATGCCATTTAATAATCACATTGTCATTGATTTCTATTCTTAATAATCAAAACTCTCTCGCAGTTAGGAATATAACTTGTACATTTTTTCCATTTGCCCCGATTTTATTCTTAGTCCCAGATAGTAAGCTTACTCTGGACAGCAATCTATCAAAAAATGTGTTGAACATTTACTGTGTCATTGTACTTTTGACCTCAATCTCTTAACAGGTCTCAATCCTTTTTTCAACTCCTGTTCTTCAACCTCACAGACATCAATATCCAGCACCTTAATCTCTTCATTTTTCTCTCAGTTTACAGGCCCCTTTTGCTCTTTTCCTGCCTTACCCAGCTTGAATCTAATGGCTGTTCTTTTGACCTATTGTCTCAGCAATATCTTCAATGCATTTTAGTCCCATCCTTCATGTGCATCAGCTTAGCAAAGCCCAAAGCCCAGATCAGTAGTGCAGCTGGTCTTTCCACCTCGCCCAGAAGTTCTGTGGGAAAGGAACTCACACATTTATGCTAATAGTAGCTTATATTGAGTTAGTCAAAAGTTCGTTGTTTTGTTTTGTTTTGTTTTTTTGTAAGATGGCTCTAGTAGTGCTTAGTTGTCTTTAAGTTCATTCAAAACAATTTTGTTAGAGTGTATTGTGACAGCTGTCATGTCAACGTGTGTTAAAAAATTTATCAAAATTGCTGAATTTTTGTGTAGCCATTTTAATATTGAAGACAGAAGAAAATGTGCAATGTTTTCAGAATATTATACTTTTTTATTTCAAGAAAGAAAAATTAAAAAAAAAAGGTTTGGGCAGTGTAGGGAGAAGGTGCTGTGACCTGTGACATGGAAACTGTCAAAAGTGGTTTGGGAAGTTGCGCGCTGGAGATTTCTCACTGGATGCTCCGCAGCTGGATAGGCTAGTTCAAGTTGTTAGTAATCAAATCAAAACATTAAATGAGAACAATCAACGTTATACCACGGAGGACATAGCCAGCATACGCAAAATATCCAATCACTAAACTTAATGGTGCAAATGAAAAATGTATCTTTTATTTCACAGGAAAAAAACTCAACAAACTTTTTGGCCAACCCAATGCATCTTCATAGTTTTCATGCAGAGTTGGGTGCTGTCCTTTATCATCTTCATTTCCCTCAAAAAATTTTTTTAAATCATTACCATCTTTCTTAACATCCTTAATATTCTGTGCTTCCCCATTTTGATAGAGAGATAGCCCTTTCTGTCACTACTCTCCTGCATGTATATTGCACACCTATATCCAGAACACTAACCCACAGCCACAATTAAGGATCCTGTGCCCTCCCCTACTCTCTTCAGTTCTCTGCCATCTATGTCAGGGGTTGACCAACTATAGCCCCTGGTCAAATCTGGCATGTTGTTTATTTTTGTGAATTAAGTTTTATTGCAAACAACTACATCCATTTGTTTACAGGTTGTCTACGCTTACATGCTACAGAGGAGTTGGGTAGTATCTACAAAGACCACATGGCCTGCAAAATCTAAAATATTTATTAATACTTTATAGAAAGATTGCTGACCTCTCACTTATATTGTCAACATCTTCCTCTGCCGGGATCTTTACTTAAGTCTAAAAATACAGTCATCGCTTTTCTGGTCTAAAAATATTTGCTTGGGGTTTTTGTTTACGTTTTGCTTTTTTTTTATTGTGGCTCAAATGCTCTACAATTACAAACCAATAATTTTCATCTCTCCCTCATACCACTTGTTCAAGGACTATGCCACATTCTTTTTAAAAACTTTATATTTATTATTAGAGAGAGGAAGGAAAGAAGAAAGAGAGGGAGATAGATATCAATGAGAAAAACATCAACTGGCTGCCCCTTGTACATGCCCTGAACAGGAACCAAACTCACAACTCAGGCATGTGCCCTGACTCACAATCGAATGAGAGACCATTCACATTGTGGGACACCCAACCCACTGGGCCAATCCAGGTAGGGCAACTACCTCTTTCTTCACTTTGTTATTTATTTATTTGTTTGTTTGTTTATTTATCTTGCCCTGTTATCTGAATTTTTCCCTACTATCTCAATTATTCCCACGTAATTAATGATTACCCCCTGTCAAGCTTAAAGAAAAATTCTGTTACTTAGCTAATTGAACCATCTTTAGGTACTTTCCCATTAAAACTCTGTAATACAATATTCTTAACAAAGACTGAATATCGGAATCATCTCCAGGTTTGTACACCTAGGTTGGCCACAAGTGAGAATTATTCTTTACTATTATACTCTTTCCTCTCTCATAAGAAATTAATAGTAGTATTCTAATGGGATAAAAAGGAACCAAGTAACAGGAACAATATACCATAGTAAATGAAAGAATACCTAGTCTAGATTGTTGTAAACAAATAAAATTCACCCTGGCCATAGAAGATGCAAACAAACACTTGCCCTTACAGTATATGTCCACCCCCAACTGCCCTTTCTTCTCTCTCTTCCAAAGTTATCATCATCTATGTATTCACTTGTAAAAAAGGAACAAAACTGACCAAAGAAAGTCCAGAACATTTAGAGTTAGAGTACAGGGTTTTTTTCAGTTATCAATGAACAAAGAACCTTCCTTTCTCTTATAAAACTGATATCCCCCCAAAATTAATAACATAAATGTATTTGTCAGAGACGTGAAACACCCTTCCCAGGATTAATCCATCTGTTTACTACTCATAACAATGATTAGCACAGGATATACACATATAAAGTATCTGTTAAAATGGCCATGAAAACAAACAAGAAGACACATATACAAAGTCACTGATGATACCAGTCAATAATGTGTATCTTGCTGGGAGGCAGGGGGATACCCTTTCATTATAGCAGGGTATTCAGGTCGAGTAATTGTCTCTATTTGTCACACACTTAGATTTTTGAAACAAAAATTGGTGGAAAGACACATACCCCAATGTCTACTCTGTATTTCTACCAAATATATGTGGAGTTTGTATCTCTAAGTAAACAGCTTAGCAGCCACAAAGCTAAAAGGGGAAATTTTGCAGGTTGTACCAGAGATCCCTTGGTCATATCTCTGCGTATGCAACTTCATCCCACTAAATTACAGTTTTATTGGGACACTTTAACATATATACTCATGCTATGATGATGCAAGCAAGAAAGTGTAATAAGAATTACAATAATACCATTATTAAAGAAGATCTAATAAATGCAAAATAAAAATTTTAACCACAGAAATATGTCACTTTTTAACTTGTTCATGGAACTATACAAGTTTTATCACTTCTTCTTTCACAAGAAAGCAATTTATTTTAAAATGTAAAACTCATAAAAACAAAGTATTCTAATCACCATGATTTAAAGGTAGAAATTAATAGCTAATGTGTAAGAATAATACTGAACAAATCCTAGCCTTTCCAAAAATTTTAAAATCATATAAAAACATTATAAAAATTATTGTATATAAGGAATCCCTGGCTGGTAACTCAGTGGATAGGCACTGGCTTGTGATCCCCAAGTTGCTGGTTCAATTCCCAGTCAAGCACGTAACCAGGGTGCAAACCAGGTTTCCAGATAGGTCTGTAGCTGGAGACAGGTGAAAGGCAACCATGCATTGATGTTTCTTTCCCTTTCTTTCTCCCTCCCTGTCCTTCTCTCTGGAAATAATGAATAAATCTTTAAAAACTTATTGTTTATAAGGGAACAAAACTATTATTCCAAGCTGTTTATTAAATAAAAATGGAGTGACATTTATGGAATTCTTTTAAATACATGAAAAGATAAATTAATAGACTGAGGGGACAATTATGTTTTTTAAAAATAATGACCATAAGTTTTTTTCATATCAAGATTTTTAAAAATTTATCAAAATAAGAACACAATAAAAAAATGAGAAACTAATTAATTGCACCATAGAAAACTGATAAAAGAAATATAGCACTTGGTTCTTAAAATAAACAGTGAACTTGATAAATTTATGGCAAGTCCAATTAAGAGTAAAGAGAGATAATGTTTTCATACTAAAAAAATAACATAACCACTAATATAAAAACTACTTAAAATTATAAGAAAATTGTGTAAACGTTATTCTAATCTACCTGTAAGTATAAACTAACAACTAGAAACATAAAGTGACTCTTTAGTCACAGAAATAAAAACTTATGTTTAAGTACTATTGTGTGCTAGTTGTATGATCTCAAATAAATTTCCTCACAGCTGAGAGCCACATTTTCTTTATGTGTAAAATGGTAACTTCAATCTCAATAATACACACTTAATATAGGAGCTATTACTATATCATTGCCATCTTTGTCATTGTTATCTCTTTCTCCTCATTCTCAATATTAACTACCTTTGATGAACACTTGATATGTGCCTAAACAAGATAAAATTTTAAAAAATGATCTTCTAATCAATACTTTAATCGATCTGTAATAACCAGGCCCAATAGAGACAATTTAGTTTATTTAATGTTCTTCTAAACTACACGTATTAACAACATTCATTATACCTGAGAATACAAAAACCTTAATGACATACCCTCTAGGGGAAAACAAAAAAATCTTGCCCAACTCACAAGATTGAGCAGGACTGACTATACTTAACAATTAATATGGTGCCTTTAGAGTTATATAATTATTGAATACATAAACATCAAATTTAAGAGAAAACCAAGAAGCTGAGCTAAACAAAGTTGATACAAAAAAATAATAGCCAGGAATATTTTATCTTACTTTTATCAGTAAATGTAAAGGCCCAATATAAACCTATAAGATTCTGAAAATAAGCCCTGGCTCATGTGGCACAGTGGATAAGGTGCTGGCCTGCAAACCCAAAGGTGGCTGGTTCGATTCTCCAGCCAGGGCACATAACCAGGTTGCAAGCAGGTCTTCAGCCAGATCTGAAGCTGGAGGCAAGTGAAAGGCAACCATACATTGATGTCTCTCTCCCTCTCTGCCTCTATCCCTACTCATCTCTCTAACAAATAATAAATAAAACCTTTTGAAAAAATTGGATCTTTCATATTTATCTATGTTCCTAGACTTTTCCTTAGGGTTTTAATATAGGTTATTGTCAGGGTGAAATTAAATGAAAAAGCAAACAGTAAAATTTAAGTTCCAACCCCTGACATTCTTATTTTAGGCCAAATTAACAACGATAATCAGTTTTAAAATTTGTGTAATGAAGCCCATCAGGACAAAAACTAGTTATTTGGGAGTACAACTGAAAAATGCTAATAACAAAATTTTAAAAACTAAAGAAAAATGACAAAAATAGAATAAAGGAAAAATCCCACAAAACAAAACCTAGTAACTTTGTCTACCTATCCTCTTGGATTAATTAAAAATTATATTCATTCTACAGTGGATAGGCACTGGCCTGCAAACCCAAAGGTAGCTGGTTTGATTCCCCAGTCAGGGCACATAACCAGGTTGCAAGCCAGGTCTCCAGTGAGGTCCATAGCTGGAGGCAGGGGAAAGGCAACCATACATTGATGTCTCTCTCCTTCTCTGCCTCTCTCCTTTCCCCTCTCTCTAAAATTAATAAAAATTAAAATCTTTTTTAAAAATTATATTCATTTAAAAATTGTAATACAAATATTTATAGAACACAAAAGAACACAAAGATGAAAATAAATACACCTACAAATATAGCCTTCTAGCCTCTAGTAACTGACTGTAGGAGAGTTCAAAGAAAGAGAAAGCAAACAATTGCAAAACACTGTGTAATAGTGGTACATTCTATCTCTATTCTTACTTTATATCTATGATAGAGATAACACTAGTAATTTATGGAGCATCAACATAAGTAGGTAGGTGCTTTATCTGTACTATTTCACATCCTCTCTAATCTCTTGTGTGTTAAGAATTATTATGCCAAACTCAAAATTGAAGTTTACAGAGTTGAGGTTGGTAAGCTGATGAAGACATGATTCATAGAAATCTGCTTGAGTCCAAACTCCTATTCCTGGCTACACCACATTGTTTTGGTTAATGGAGATATCTGAGCTTTTATCAGCCCCTAAAGTGAAAACAAAAAGTACTTGTCTAAGATTTTGAACCTGGTCATGGTGTGGCTTCTTTATCTAAATGCTATTAGTAATAAACTGGCCTAATATTGGAAGATCAAAAATAAGCATTTATGAGAAAGTTATTGAAAAGAAGACAAAGTTAAGCCATTTATAAAATGAGACCCAGGATTACAGAGATGAAGCTCTTACCCATCATTAAAATCTAGGCCAAAGGAGCAAATGTATCTGCAACAATTTTCTATATTTAAAAGGCTTTAAACAGTACGGCCTTTGCTAAACAACCTCAAGGTAAATGGCATTGAAACTGTGTTTTCCTATCTGATAAGTACCAGAGTAACAATTAAAACACAAGCAAAGTAGAAAAGTATGTAATTTTTTTCTCAGAATTCAATCAGCCAAGACAAGGAATTTGCATAATGCAGGCCCTGAAGCAACGTTTCTCCTCTGCAGCACATTCCTGAACCCGAAGGAAATGAGTAATTGCCTTGACTCGTCATTGCATTCTGTCTGTACAGCTACTGTCTTTAAACATGCAGAAGGAATTGCTGTGCTTGTAGTGGAATGAAAATCACCTGAGAGCTTTCTAAGTGCTCTTTTGTCTCTATTCCTATTGTTATCCTCTACACATTGCCTTAAATTCCCTGAACCTACTTTTCCTGGAAACTTGTCTCTGCAAACATTTTATTCTAAGTTTTATTTTAGGCTACTGCAACATATTTTCATAAATTCAGGTCTCTCAAAATGTCTGCAAAGGGATCTGGATTTACTCTTTCTATGGGGCAAGAACATTCTGTCAAAGCAAATTATCCTCCAGAGACTAGAGAAATAAGAAAAATTAGTAAATATTCCACTGATTGAAAATATAATCCTCATTCAACTCCATTATTTATTATTTTGAAAATCACTACAATATTTACATGCATGCAACAAAGTTATTCTTTCCTAGGCCAATTAATTCTATATTTAGTGGTAAATAAATAACCATTTAGTATATTGAAATTAAATGCACTCTAACTGAAAACAGATTTCCCATTGCATATAGCAAACACACACCCACCATATGATGGCAGTGCCATATCTTTTCTACATTTGAATACACAGAGAGTACCGGCAAATTTATTTAAAATGAAGGACAATAAACAAATTTCTTCCTACTGATGCTTCAATTCTGAACCCACAATACTGTTGACATCTGGCCTCAGGCTCTGACCCGCAAGAACTGTTACCATAGAGAAATGCTGAGGAGTTGAGCTTTCCTTGGTGAAATGTTAGACTCACAAAAGCCTAGTGCATCTTCACATATTAATAGAGGCTAACAGTTGTAACTGAAGCCAAATGACTTTGATACAAAATAATAATAATTTAAGATGTTTAGTTCCTCTAAATGAAGGAAACTACATTTTATTGGACACAATATATGTAGAAATATATCATGCTCTTATCTAAAAGATCACCTAATATAATTGAAATGAACATCATTCCCAGTTTAATACAAAAAGTTCATGCAATTCTAATTAAAATTGTAAAAATATTGAACAAAATTTTTCTGTAATTCACTAAAAGAACGCTATAGTAATTATAGAGGAATTTTGTAAAAGTAGATAAACAAGAGAGCTTTGACCGTTAAGGCATTAAATCTTTCTCAAAAGTTACATTAATTAAACCAGTATAGAACAAGAGTATATCCATGAAATGAAGTTCAAAAATAGTTTCAAATATACATTGGAGGTCATTTTATAATAAATGTGATATTCCATTTTATAGGGGAAAAGACAGATTATTCACTAAATGTTTTAGAAACAAATGGCTATATATTTGTTGTTAGATAAAATTAGATAGATTCCTATTTCACACTATAGTCAAGAAAAATTTTCAGGTGGCCTAGTCATCTAAATTAAATAACAATACAAAGATTTTGAAACAAATACATAAAGTTTTATAAACTTGGTGGCACAGAAGATCTTCATAAACATAATTTAAAATCTAGAAGCCAAAATAAAAATAAAATTCACATATTTGATACACAGCACTTTAAATATTCCTGAGTTATAAATAAATAGCAGCAAAAAAGTCAAGTTATAAACAATAACATGGAATAAAAGTCATCAAACCTATAGTGGCCAAATAATTCTAAAATAGAAAGAGTCATGGAAATTACTAAGAAAAGGACAAATTAGAAAGGAACAATTAAAGAAAGCAAAGAAAGGATATGAACAGAAACTTGGCAGTAAAGAGATTGCAAATTCTGACTTTGATTATAAGAAAAACATAAATTAAATACTACACTTAATAAAAAAAAAGTTTTAAAACATTAATAATATCTAGCATTCTGAGAAATGTATAGCAATGAAAACTTTTATAGAGCCACAGTGAGAATACAGATTATTAAAATCCAATCAAAGGACAGACAATCAAATAGCACCTTTTAAAATTTAAAATAAGCACACTCTGACCTTGTAATTTCACTCTTAGGAATCTGTTTTGTGAAATATTTGTCTAATGAGCAGAAAGCTGTAATTCTAAGAATATTTACTACAATATTAGTTTCTAATAGAAAAGCATTAATAGAGAAATAGTTGAGTAAATTGCAGTTTGTCCATATAATAAAATGATAGCTGTCAATAAAAGCAAGCAGAATCACTGACCAAGAAAGAAGCCTATGATACAATGGATATATGAAGAAAGTTATACAATAACATTTCTAGTGTAATCTCATGTTAGGTTTTTACTAAGTATATTTAGTAAAGAACTAGGCTATAAAACTATATAGAATCTGAATACATGTGCTGTATATATATATACATACATATATATAATAAATGTGATATTCCATATTTATATATATCCAGAATGTATCCAGCCATGTACTATGAAAATTAGACATTTATTGAAGAAGACATAAGAAACATTGTACATAGGACAATGACACCTCAGTCTCCTTCAGAGTAGGCACCTTGGGACCTCATACAGTTCTCCCTGTGTCTTCCACTATTCAAAACACTGCAGAATCCTTTGTTGGAATTGCCATCAGCTGCCTCATCATATTTTCCTGAATTTCATTGATGGTCTGAAATCTCTTCCCTTTCACAGGTGATTTTAGTATGGGGAAAAGCCAGAAGTTGCAGGGAACCAAGTCTGGGCTGTAAGGGGGCAGAGTTACCTGGGTGATTGGAAGTTTGACCAAAAAAATTCTGCACAAAATGTGATCTGTGAGGAGGTGCATTGTCGTGATGAAGCTGCCAGTCACCAGTTGCCCTTAGCTGCGGCCCTTTCCCTAGTAATGCATCTCTCAGCTGACAACACTGAGGCAGTGCTCCTTGTTTAGCCTGGAGGGGTGTACTCGTAATGGACAATACCTTCCCAATCAGAAAACAGTTAACCTGGTCCAGATCTTGCTGCAACTGTGCTGCACCTTCTCAGGTGTGAAGAACCTGGTGACCTCCACTGGGACAACTGGTCCTTCATTTCCAGATCATAGCCATAGACCCACCATAACTATGGGATTTACAAGACTGAGCACTAGAACATCTCAGAAAAGAAAGTCAAGTTTCCAATTTATCAGACTCCTTTGTGCTGATGATGAATATTTATCTTCTCACTTGATCTTTTTTTGTTTTTTTTAAGGTTTTTATTCATCATTTTCAGAGAAGGGCAGGAAGGGAGGAAGAAAGGGAGAGAAGCATCAATGTATGGTTGCCTTTCTCCTGCCTCCAGCTAAGGACCTGGCTAGAGACCTGGCTTGCAACCTAGTTATGTGCCCTGGCTGGGGAATTGAACCCGCCACCTTTGGGTTTGCAGGCTGACGCCAATCCATGGAGCCACTAGCCAGGGTTGACCACAGCTTTTTTACCCACTCATCTACTGATGGGCACAAAAATTGTTTATGGCACGTGGCTATTATAGTGCGGCTATAAATATAGTGGTGCATATATTCTTTTGAATTATTGTTTCAGAATTCTTAGGATATATTTCCAAAAGCAGTTTCATATTTAATTTTTTTAGGAAATTCCATACCATTTTTCACAGTAGCTGCACCAATCTGCATTCCCACCAACAACAGTGCACTAGGGTTCCCTTTTTTCCATGTCCTAGCCAGTACTTATTTGTTGATTTAGTAATGATAGCCATTTTGGAAGATACGAGGTGATATCTCATGGTGGTTTATTTTATACCAAATTTTTAAAAATAAAAATGGCTTTTTATTCTTTTAATGTACTCCAATGTTTTTTTTTCCAGTTTTCTTATTTTCAGTATATTTTCTTAAGATTTGCTAGTTAAATATTTTATTTTTTTCAAAAAATTTACTTTTACTATCAATTATATTTTACAATATATTTTTATTTTCTCTTGTATTGATTTTACCTTGTATTGATATTTATTAATTTTCCTCATATTTTTATTTATTTGTTGTTCTTTTCACTTTGTTTCTTAAACTTGACTTTATTTTTTTTCCATTTTTATTTTTTAACAATAAAAGCATTTATGACTACAATTTCATCTGAATGCAGCTGTAGCCAGATCTGTGAGTTTCATTTTGAAATATTCTACCTTTACTGATTTCTGAGTAATTTATAACTTCAGATGCTTCTTTTTTATATATGTGGGTTATTTTAAATAGTGTCATTTCATTTCTAACTGCCTGATCTGTTTATTTGTTTGTTTGTTGTTATGAGTCTTTGTTGGGATTTTTCGTGACTTTTTTTTTATCTTTTTCTTTGACCTAGAAAGAAAATTGGTAAGATATTAGTATCACCTCCCCTGCTTTCACTTAGTTTGCTATTGCCAGATATGTGATTTACCCACTCTTTTGTCATGGAGGGACTAATTTGTCATTTTGTTGTAGGTATGTTTACTTGTAAACAGTGTATTTATGAAGTCAGACCTATCTTGAAGCCAGCCTGTCTTTTCATAGGGTACTTAACCCACTCATATGATTTTTTTTAACGCTTTTATTTTTATTTTACTTATTTTATTGTTGTTGTATTACATCCATGCCCTTTTTGCTCCCCTCTGTCCCCCTCCCCACCCTCATATGATTTTTGATAACATTTATAATGGCTTGTTTTTCTTATATTTATTATTTTATATGTTTTTTGTCTTTTTTATTGCTTCCTTGCTTGTGTTTGATTCTTCTCAAGTATTCCTTTTATTCTCCATAATAGTCTAGGAATTATAACATAGAGCTCATTCAACTATAAATGATCTTTCCTTTATTATTAATCATATGAAATCTGTGATCACAAGAATACAAAAATCTATCAATTGGTCACTATTTCTTCATTCCCCTTCAATACCCAACTGTTATTTCACTAAAATAGTTTAGAATTCTCTGGAATTCTCAGGAGTCTCTGTCTATATTTAACTTATGGGAAATACTTGAAGCAAACTTCCTTATATCTGTACATATTTCTGAAAATAAAATGTAATTTCAGCAATTCCTATTGTTTCAGGAAATGCACTCAAGCATTTCAAGGATGTTGAAATAAAGCCTAACTTTCTCTTTTCTAAAAGATTTTATGTTTGTTTATTTTAGAGAGGGGAAAGGGAAGGAGAGAGAGAAATATCAATATATGCTTGCTTCTTGCGTACCTGCAACACAGGCATGCGCTCTGACTGGGAATTAAACCTGCAAACTCTCAGTTTGTAGGAAGGGACTCAATCTACTGAGCCACACCAGCCAGGGTATGCCTAACTTTCTTATCAGTATTTGTTCACTTTTCTCTCAACAGTAATAATCCAGGTGACTGCAAAGAATAATCTTCCAGACAATTTCCTTTCATATTTTCAGCCCATCAGTTTTCACTGAAATGTTCTGCTGCCATGTTTTTGTAGCTGTCACATATTTTCCCTTACCTATGCACAGAGACACAATATAAGTAACTTTCAATGTCAATGTTGCAGCTTCCAAGTTATGAGTTCTGAAAAAGTGTAATAATTGGAAATATCTTGTTTGAAAGATGAACATATGGCAAATAAGAATGTAATCTTAAAGCAACCCTCAATAATTATCTACTTCATATTCAGGTTATATCCTTTCACTGAAATATTAGAACTTTCCTATTTCTATTTGTTATTAAATAAGCAAAAATGAAAAGATGCCTATGCAAAAATTCAAACATTTCACACAGGCATAAAAATCTTAGTACTCATTTCATCAGTCACTGTTATTGGTTATTCATTTAAATAATAAAAAATGTAGTATACTCCACCTTTCCTTTTTAACCATTATGTGATGTTTTTAAAAAGAGTTTAGAGAAAATAAAGAAGGGAAGCAAAACTGGAATAAGGACTACATGACATGCAATTTACCAAATGAAACAGTCAGTAGGAGGCAGCCTCTGCTAATAAATTGTACCCAAATTTGACTTAAATTCAGAGAGCAATGAGTGCTAGAGATTCTTCAACAGCCTACTCAGGTTCAAACTCATCACAGGGCTATTTCTAATGCCTTAACAGCATCTGGCACCACATTTCCTACCAAACATGCCAATAATTGAGAAAAATAAAAGCTTTCTAAATTTCATACATTGCATGCCAAAGGGAAAACAAATCATACCTCATATTGCAAATGCAAAAACAACAAAAAGAATTCTATAGTACTTGTTTATGCTTCCATGTACTAACTCCCCAACAGGTAAACAGTAACTGTGCTGTGAATAAAATTATAAAATAGGCAGTTACTGTAAAGAAATCCAGCTCCTTTATATTTTAGTCTTTTTCAAACGAGGGAGGTTTCTCATTAAAAATTTCATTGGAAGATTGTGCTCAAACTATAGAGAGTATCTTTTGAAAATCATCCACAGTCAAGACTTTGGCCCAGGAAATAAAGGCCAGCATGTGTTCCTTACTGTATTTCAAACAATGTAGTCTAGCAAGAAATTTATAGAAGCATCTGGGAAAGGTTAAGGGGTAGAAGATAATTTTATCAAACCTGGAACCTAATTTCCAAAATATTTTACTTGGTTCATACAAGCATTTTGAATTTCATCTTTTTGCTGATTGTCGACCAAATTGCTTTTTGACTTTTGCGGTTACTTTCCTCAAACTCAGTCGCCACTTAAGACTCATCCCTAAAGAGATTCATGGCATAGTAAAGGAGAAAACGCCCCAGTGAGCCCCTACTCAGATTCATTGCTGTTTTGTTTTGTTTTTTAATGTATTATTTTTAGAGAGAGGAGAAGGGAGGGAGACAGAGAGAGAGAAACATCAATGTATGGTTGCCTTTCACCTGCCTCCTGCTACAGACATGGCTGGAGACCTGGTTTATAATCTGGTTATGTGCTCTGACTGGGGAATCAAACCAGCCACCTTTGGGTTCACAGGCCAGCGCCTTTCCACTGAGCCACCAACCAGGGCTTATTTTTTTATTTTTTATCAGCAGAAATAAATCCTTTATTTCTAAAAAAAAATCAAACGTCTTACAGTGGCATGCAAGTCTAATTCTCATTTCATTAGAGGATCTACTTTTATGAAATTTAGTTCAATTGATGTGAAGGAATTTGGGGGTCCACTGTTTTCTCTCCAGGCAAGAATAAAGTCACAGGATTCAGCTAATATTGTCCTGAAGAGTATTAGATGTTCTTGGTGTTAGGCACAGGCCTGAAGATGATTATCAAATACAAAAAAAAAAAAAGTGTTTTCAGGTCCTTACTCTAAGGTAAACAGTCTGAAACCTAATCATCAAATACAATGGGATAAGTGAGAAAGTTAAACCAAGATGAAATATCAAGAGGAGTGAGTTTTTAACAACAAGCCTAGAGAGAAAGGTAGTGTGAAGGTAGAAAGGAGGTGGGGGCCTGACACGGTGCCTAAGGAACCTGAGTTTGGGCTTGAGCAAAGAGGGAAGCAGGTCTGGGGAGAGATTCCAACTGCTGACAGGCACACACATTCTTGCCTTTTCTGAGCCTTCTTATGATCTGCGTCTTGTGACTTCCCTTTGCTTAGCCTACAATTTCAGGACTACCTTGTGATAATGCTTAGGCCATTAGAGGTCATCCATATACTTCTGCTTCCCAGCTGAAACAGAAATACCCCTTACAGTATCCTTGATGAGGACAACCCATCTGTGACTATCCATTATTATTTTCTGTGCTACCCATGAGTTTCTTTCTTATTCTCATTGGAATTCTATATATAGTGGAACATCCATATTTGAATTAAAGCAAAATGCTGGGCCCCAAGCCAGTATCTCAATCTCAATGCATCAGCCACTAGATAAATAATAACAGAGGCTCTTTTATGTACATATAGTCTTTGGCCCTCACAAAATACAAAAGCTACTTTATGATAGTGGTATCTCTCCTTCTTCCCGTAATCCCCACCCTGTGACTTTGTTTGATATTTCGGCCAATGGCAGGCAGGCGGCCAAACCTCTGACCTAGCCTATCTAAAATACTAGGTCAGCCTGAGCTATCTGATTGGGCTTTTACAAATATGTTATCATTGGGATAATAGGTAGAAAGTGGAGATGGGATATTTACCACTACCCCTTGAAATAGCAGTATTTCTTACCAATAGCACCAACCAACCAGCCCACCTAAACACTATATTTAGCAGTTCCCATAGATTGTCCCCTTAGATAGTCAAAATTATCAAGACAGGTAAACCCCAAAGTGGTCAACATCATAAAACTTTTGGGTTGGGCTGATGAGGCTATTGTCAACTCAATGGCTTTAATTAAGCTAACAAGTAATAGGTTTATCTAGAATTGTACTAACTAAGCTCCTCCTCCAAGTACCTGTAGGACTGACTAGCTTAAGGCAACTTTCTGTCATTTTCTAGTTGTATGGCCTCAAGCAATTACCTAGCCTCTGATTTCTTATGAATAAAATGGAAGCAAAGAATAGTTCCTACCTCAGCTGGCTATCCTTCTGCCTGGAATTTTCTTTTCCTTGAGATCCACGAGTGACTGCTCACCTCCCTCAAGTCTTTGTTAAAATGTTATCTTCTAAACTGGGCTTTTCTTCAT